>CM059204.1:39602190-39937190 GCA_030347435.1 Clarias fuscus | reverse complement strand
AAATGTATCAAATCCTTATTTCTGGAAAGAATCCGTTGATAAACACCTTATCTTTCTGATCGTTTAAAAGAGTTGAGAAAGTTTTAATCATATGCCTGGTTTTAAAGCACTATCCAAGCTGTGTACTCCAGTTGTCATAGACAGACATGCATATTTTTTGTTATACATCTTCCCTTGTGGCAGTTATTTCTAGGTGTAGGAGGGGAATCCTTCTGTTAGAATGAGGTTGGGGGTTTCTTCTTATTTACTACATCACTGAATCCTCATTTAAATACTATAAAATAGGATTTTCCATAAAATGAAGTTTTCCAGACACTCCTAAACATGCATACTTGAACTGGTCACATCTCAGCAACCAGACATGATCTATTACTAAAGTTGGTATAAACATGGAGCTTATAGAACCAGAAATGTGAAAATATGCATAACTCAAACATGATTTAATATCTGATTTGATTTGACAGGTAAGTAACTAATGAATTTTAACGCATCAACTAAGATCCTTGAGCTTCAGATTCTGTCCTTTCAGTCCCAGTGTTCCTGGACCAGAAGGAGGCCAGTGAAGTCATAAGCCGCCAGAAGAGAGCGAATGAAGGAAACGAGGAGAAGACGCTCCCCCACAACCTTGAGCGGGAGTGTCTGGAGGAAGTGTGTAATTACGAAGAAGCGAGAGAGGTGTTTCAGGACACTTACCGCACGGTGAGCCTCTGGAGCCATCATCCACGTATGCAGTTTTAATATTGCAGACTGGGTAGAATATGTAATAATAATAATTATTGTTATAATTATGTGTTTAATGATCCAAAATCCAGGCCACCCACAATCTCTAATTGAATGTTAGCGAAATGGTCAGATTAATGTCAGCAGTGAACAGGAAATTCATGACTGAGGATATATTTAAAATGTAAGATTAGCAAGACTCCCAATGAATACCTGAAAACGCTGCATCTAAATTATGGACAGTAAACAGAAAATTAGCAATTGAGTAACACTCTGGACATACCGGCCTCTGCTGGAGAGAATGTGTACTGCACTTGGATATTGTTTTAACAAGGTAGTCTTTTTTTTTTTTTTTTCAATATAGGATATCTTCTGGTCCGTTTACATAGGTAAGTAGAGATGCCTGCACATCGTGTATTTATCCTTTAAGTATCACTGTTGTATTCTAATTGCATGCAAATGGTCAAAACCTCATGGTGCACTTCTTGCTTCCCACAATACACAGCGGTGCTCAATGGTATTGCTTGCTTCCTGAAGACCATGTACGGAAATTTGCAGCAGAAGTTTGCACTTCCCTTCCGAATTATAGAGTTATACAGAGCAATAATAATAATAATAATAATAATAATTACACCCTGACTTGTCCAGCCATGTATTTGTTCCATCTTTTAACTAAACCAGCTGATTCTAATTAGCACAACTCGCCTATCCAGATAGGCAGGAACTAATAATGACATCACCTGTTTTGTCCACAGGGAGAACTACTGTATAATACATGGCCTATGTTGTCCTAATACTTTTGATCACCAAAGTAGAAGATGCGCGTATAATTACATCTTAAAAATATTGCTAAAATGTAATGGAAGGCATTTCCAGTTTAAGGTAGAAATATTTTCCGTAAGCCTAGTAAACCAACTAGGTCCTTAGTTCCTAGATGTCTCGATGTCTCACAATGTTCATTACATTATTATTGTTCCGAATAACATTATTTTACAGATGGAGATCAGTGTGCAAACCAGCCATGCAAAAATGGAGCCATGTGCTCAGACAGCGTTGGTGGTTACGACTGCATCTGCAAATCAGGATTTACAGGGGTGCACTGTGAAACAGGTTAAAAAAAAAAAAGAATCACACACACACAAACATGTATAGAGGTCAGTCAAAAATTATCCACACTCCGGTTATATAAAAAATTTTGTCAGCTTATCTTATCTGTGCTTTCCGTTTAAGGCTCCTGTTTCCCCAGTCACCGCTGTGCAGGTCTGAACGTGTTACATCAGTTCATTTGTGTGAAAAATAGATTTGCATGTAAGGAGAGCAGCGTGCCGTGATTCATTTTCTGTGGTCTGAGGATGCACCTGGCGCCGAATCAACTCAACAGTAGAGCATAAACAGAAGCGTTTGGGTTTCTGTGAACAAAATTTGTAGCGATATTCTAAGGAAGGTGAAAGTTTCTTAAAGAGAATCATTACTGGTGATTCATGAATTCATCACTACGAGTCTGACAGTAAACGGCAAAGGAAACATCCTCAATTACCGACCAAGCAAAAGTTCACAAGTCAATGATGAGTTGGAAAATGAATCAATGCTTACAGTTTTGTGGGATTCTCAAACACCAGTATTGGAATATTATCAGGAAAAAGATTCAACAATTAAGTGCTCGTTATCGTAAGACGCTTATTGAAGAGCTGAAGCCTAAACTTTGGATTAAACACAGAGGACTGATATCCAGGGCTGTGATCTCAGATGATGATGCACGTCCACACACTTGATGGATCCAAGATGGCGGCGCAGCAGTAGCGCGCCGCGACCGCTCCGGAGCCAAAATGGTGCTACTTTGTTTACTTCATGTTGTAACGTGTTTATTTTACCCAGTATATGGACATCGGCACAAATGCTGTTCGTATTTACCAACGCCAGACACTTTCACAACTCAATAAACTGGCAAATCTCATTCAACATGAGCTGCGTGAGAAGCTACAGTACGCGACCGCGGCTTGCTTCGGGAACCAGGCCTCCAGTCCTCTGCGTTGCCTGATGCCGGTAGCCGGAGGAGCAGATCTCGTAAGTGGTCCGCGAGGAAGTGGAAACGCGGCAAGTGGGCTGGACTCTGTGCTATGGCTAAAAACAAACCCACATGCCCAGAAAATACACAACCACTTCAGAGACAGCGGTGACACACGGCGCATGTGGGAGGGCATACAAGCCATCACCAACTACAGGACTTCATAACCTGCCTGTGACGGTGACGGCTCCCTTCCGTACGCGCTGAACAGCTTCTACACACGGTTCGACATGCAGAGTCAACCCACGTGCTTCTGGACCAGACAACATCCCAGGCAGAGTGCTCAGAGGATGTGCAGAACAGCTAGTAGATGTTCTCACCGACATCTTCAACATCTCTCTGAGCAGCGCTGTCGTTCCCACATGCTTCAAGTCCTCCAATTATCCCCGTGCTGAAGAAGTCTTCTGTGTCCTGTCTCAATGACTACCGCCCTGTGGCACTAACACCCATCATCATGAAGTTCTTCGAGCGGATCAAGACCCTGCTGCCCCCCTCACTAGATCCCCTGCAGTTTGCGTATCATCCAAACCGTTCGACAGACGACGCCATCTCCACCACACTCCACCTGGCACTGACACACCTTGACAAAATGGACACACTATAAGAGAATTCAAATAAATTATATAGCCAGAGTGTGAATAATTTTTGACCTACACTCATGTGGTGATGTTTTTCTCACAGCACTTGTAACTTGGTGAATTGGGTGTTTTTAAACATGATTTTATTTACTTCTGTTACAGATCAGACCATATGTGTCATTGATAAGAACAAAGGCTGTAGTCAGTTCTGTAAGCCGGGCTATCAGTCATATGAGTGTTCCTGTGCTTGGGGATGGAAGCTGCAGCAGAAAGAGAAATGTATACCTGCTGGTAAGCCTTCCTGTTTCATTTGATATTTAGATACATGTCAATCTGCCTAAAATAACATAGCAGCAACTTAATAAGAGCTGAGCAACCACTTGTTACAGTATGATATACTCTCATAACCACCAAGGATGACATAGCAACCACTAGCAATGTCCTAGCAACCAGCTGAAATACTGTAAAACACCCCAGCAGCCAACTGGAACACTCCAGCAATTACCTTTTAACATTTAAGTTTCATAACAAATCACTTCTGGAATGTCTGCCTCTGTCCATCATTCGTCCTCTGCAGCTGATCCAGACTACAGCTGCACGTCTCATTTTCAGCTTTACCAAGTTCTCCCATACCACCCCACTTCTCCATTCTCTGCACTGGCTTCCTGTAGCTGCCTGCATCAAATTTAAAACCCTGATGCTTGCCTACAAAGCTAAAAATGGCCAAGCACTCACTTGCCTCTTAGCTCTAATCACATCACTGCACGACGTTCCGTCTGATCATCCAGCACTGATCGCCTCATCCCACCATCTCTCAGGGATCGAGGAAGACATGCACTCATATTCTTTTTTGTCTCGGCACCTAGGTGGTGGAATGAACTTCCTCTAGATGTTTGTACAGCTGAGTCTTTGACAATATTTTAACAATGACTTGACATATCATTCAATAAATGGACTTGGGCAGACACCCTTAACCAGAGCGACTTACATTTTTATCTCATTATACATCTGAGCAGTTGCGGGTTAAGGGCCTTGCTATAGGGCCCAACTGGGACAACCTGGTGGTCGTGGGATTTGAACTTGGGACCTTCTGAACCATAGTCCTTAACCACCAAGCTACTCCTCACTACCCCCTAAGTTCGTGTTAGGTTTAAATGAAAAAGAAGTGTGTCCAAGCAAAGCTTTAAGCTAAGAGAAGAAGAGTGTTAGCTTGTCGTGTTTGCTGCACCTTGATACACTTACCGGTCCGGGCCCGAACGACCGGGAGAGACAAACACACACACACACACGCGCACACACACACACACACACACACACACACACACACACACACACACACACACACACACACACACACACACAGACATGATGTCTTAAGATCTCTGTTTATTCTCAGCAAAGAGAGCACATTTAAACAGTGTTACGTCCCAAACATCAAAAGAACCAGTGATTAACATGTCAGTCATAGAGGAACCTGGAGACAAAGAGAGGAAAGACATTTGCATTCTCCTGATTAAACAAAGGTTTCTATTCCATTTGGGTATATATTCATCTGGATACAGGATATAGAAGGTATACCACATAAGGCATAAGGAAGCAAAGTGAGGGGCCTTTTCTCAGGGCACAGGAATTTTCTTATTAGATTACAATGTCTTACAATATTATAAATCCTTACAGTTAGTAACCTAGGAACCCAGTGTAAGTATCTATCTATCTAATGACGGAAACTTCAAAGCACTTCAAAGACATGACTCTCTGGATAAGAGTGTCTGCCAAATGCCTAAATGTAAATTACAAATGTAAAAACAAATGGCTAGCAACAGACTAGCATTGACATGGAATACCATAGCTGGTGACTGGAAACACCACTTGGGATACCATTGTATAGCACTGAATGCCAAGAAACAACGTATATCAACTTTGCAATCACTATAAAATGCTAGCAGCAATCTGGAAGACCATAGCAACCACTCTAGAAGAACATGCTAGGAATCAGTTGTGAGACCACAGTAACTGCCAATCAACTGGCTAGAACACTATAATGACCACCGGTGACATCATCTAAAGCACACTGACTGTACCTACTAATAATCTAGCAACCACATGTTATGTCAAAGCAACTCCGTGTCAACCATTAAGCATGGACGTGGGATCCACACCCCTGAAACCATCAGGGACACTATAGCAACAGACTAGCAAACATTAAGAAAAACATAACAGTCAACTAGTAGGCATCTGGCTCTGCACAGAAGCCACCCAGCAACAACCTGGCTACCACCTACCAAATGTTTAGCAATACTACATCGATATGGGCTACAACAACAAGATATTGAGATGCTAGCAAGTATCTTGGATAACAGGGACATCACCTTGCAACTTTCAAATCAATATTTCTAGGTGTGTCCATTTGTTAACATAGTTACCCAGCATATTTTACAGGAAATCTATGTATGGGAAAATAATGAGACAGCATGTAAAAAGGAGGGTGCTGTGTGAGGTGTCTGAATCTGTAGGCTGGGTGACTGTTGGCTTTCATAGAAACAAATAAATGACTAGTTCAGGTTCCTCTTATCCCACTCACTGTGGGCCCTTTCTTTCCCCCTAAAGAGGGAATTCATACAGTCATGCTTTACCACAAATGACATAAGTTTAATAGGTCCAACATATGGAGAAACCCAGATGCTGTACTGTTAGATGAGTAATGCTGCTTTGAGGATGTGGAGGGAATCCTCTATATAGGGTGGGTTGAGTTTTGGTTCCTCTGTTTATTTTTTTGTGTATGTGTTCCGCTTTCACACAGGCCTGCTGCCTAGCATTCACTTCTGGCAACAATGTATGCATAGCGATGATGGGAAACGCATAAAGCAAAGCACACATAATGCATATTGTCCACTGTTTAAGCCTCTGGAGGCAGTGATATGATCTGGGGTTGTTTCAGTAGGTCAGGCCTAGACTCAGCAATGTTACAGTATATGGCAATAAATGGTAGAGCATGAGGAATCACTTTCACATACAAACTGGCCATGTGTGTATTTAATATATAAAAACCTTTAAAACAAACATCAACAGCTTCCACCAAAGAATCTGTCTGAATAGCATCGATTCCAATAATGGAAAAGGTCTGTCACGTCCCTCTTGTCTCATCCCCAAGGTACAAACCATGCAACAATGCTCCAGTCATCGCCATGTTTTGCAGATATCATTCCCATCATGTTGGTCCACCTGTGGATAACACACCATCACTTAGTGTTAAAATATAACTGACATTTATGTCAAGCAATTCTGTTAAGGACGTATGGATTTAATGAAATAAGTTTTTTCTCTCGTCAATACACAAAAGTACATAATGTGAACCTGAATCACTATTTAACGTGTGAGGGATAACTGGATAAGTGCTCCATCTGAATTTAATACGAAACATTCATCCCTTTTTTAAATTCTCAACAAACCCTAGATGAATACGATATTTAAGTGATGAATTTACAAATTATAATAAATATTTCATGACTTAACAATGATGCATTCTCTTTTTTGCACCGGGTATATTGCAAATGGAATGCAGCGTACTGGATTTCACGGTGTACAGGTCTCACAGCCGAAAAAGTTTTATCCCATAACAATATTATATCAAAGATTGACTTTTAGAAATACACTAAATTAAATAAATCCACTGTTTTTACAACTGCAGAGACATCACAGCCAGCATTTTTTACAGTGTAATAATAATAATTTCTGTTCCACTCAGCTGCTTTGTATAAGCATTAAACTCCTATTTTAACAGTTTGTTTTATTTTCTCTCAGTGTTGTTCCCATGTGGGAAGGTGAGCAGTCTGAGCCAGTGGGACAGCCGGCAGTCCAGCAACATGCGCTCTGAGTATGAAGGACTGGACTGCAATGCTGAAGAGTGTCCCTGGCAGGTACGCCAGCCTAGAACAAGCATGCATGTTAACATTAATACCCTTTGCACTTGTCCTGTTAAATTGTTTTCCTGTCACATATTAAGGCTCTGCTGAGGAACAGCGCGTCGAGAGGGTTTTGCAGTGGAGTTATTGTTAAAGGGAACTTTGTACTAACCACTGCGCAGTGTGCACGCAAACACGATGACTTCCAGGTGGCTGTGGGTGAGTGATGCTTATTTGTAATACTGAAATACTGAACACACACAAAAAGTGTATTCACAGGGGTTTCGTTCCTAGAGCTCCATCGAATGGTGAAAACACGCACATTTTGGATGTGGTTAAGAGAAACTTAAAATGCCTATAAATGCCTGTTTTTTTTATAGTTTAAACTCTAAATACTGTACGTCCCCAAATATACTCCCATACTCCCAAAACACTTCATTTCAAACGTGGCTTAATACATCGCCCTTAAAAAAAGAATGTAAAGGTGAACTGTACTGCTGAAGTTCTGTACTGCTGTGTCACGAGATGATATAATGTCTGAGATCCCGGGTTACCAGAAACAAGATTTGCTTGGAATGATGTCAGAGCCATAGTATAACTTCAGTCGTCCTCTGCGTCATCCAACCTGCATCCACAACAGGATGGGGGAAGGGAGCGGGCTAACTGGAATGCCCAGTGCCGCAGCCAACCTCCCATCAATAAAATTTCCCGTGGCCCTCGAATCGATAAGCGCCTCTGTTCAGGTTCTCCGGGTCCCGGTCCCTGAGAGCGAAACTGGTAGGAAACGCCCTGCATAACGGGGTTTAAACTTTTGGGTCGGCACTGACCCTCCTCTACTAGGGTGACCCCGTCTGTGGCTTGCCGTTCTTCCAGCTGTAGTTTTAACTCAGGCTCAAAATCAGGAACCGGATATGAAACCTCAGGCTCCATGAGCGGAGGTGAGGATTCGCCCCTATAAATGGGTGAGCGACCGGCTTGGTGCTTAGAGCGGCCTTTTTGGGGTGGAGGACATGTTTTCCACCTTGAGCTGCCGGGGGGTCCGCCTGGACGCTCATGAAGGCGGTTATCCATCCGGAGGGGCTCAGCAGCAACCAGTAACTCCTCCAGATCCTCTTGAGGCAAGCTCATCCTTTAGCCACTCGGAGAGCTCTTCAGAGAACATATTCAGCCATAAGGGCTGCGTCATTCCACCCCAAGCTGGTGCAAAACTTGACTGTGTAGCCTGCAACTGATCGCCTCTCTTGATGAATGGAAAGGAGGGGAGACACTACACTGCTCGTGTATGTGGATGGTGGAAACGAAGGCACTTAGGCTCTCACGAAGGCTCTCCATACCACACCACATAACAGAAACACACAAGTGTATATTCCCATGAAAAAAAAAAATTGTGGAGAATATTTGCGGGACTTTACGCAAAACAATTATTTTGAGTAATATGGTGGCTTTCCTCTGGGTACAATGGTTTCCAAAGACATGCAGATTAGGCTAATTGCTGTTCCCAAATTGCCCATAGTGTGTGAAGGAGTGTGTGAGTGTGTGTGCCCACCGTGTCTCTGAATACAAGATAAAGCGGTATAGAAGATGAGAGTGAATGAGTGTGAGAATAAAATAAATAAATAAATAAATAAAAATAATAACATTTATCATTTATCTTTTTCTTAAAGAAGTATACTCTTGTGACATTTTGTATGTATGAAATTTTTTTTTTTATATACACTTCTATTCATTTCCATTGAAACAGCACAAACACATTTGTTACAGGAAAGAGGGTGACATCCAGTGAGGTTGGTGAACAGACTCTGTATGTGAAGCAGGTGTATGTTCATCCTCTTTACCTGCAAGACAAACCAGAAAATGATCTGGCTGTGATAGAGTTGAGGGACAATATCGTCTTTAAGAAGAAGGTTGTGCCAGCCTGCCTGCCTGAGAGAGATTTTGCAGAAAGTGTCTTGATGTCGGGCGACTACATGGGCGTGGTTACTGGTTGGAAAGACGCCTCTGAGTTTCAGGGAAACCTCAGGCTAAATCACCTGTCTTACAGCAAACTGCAAGCTTGTGTGGAGCGCCATTCAGGCCAGGTGAAAAGATTTCTCCATTTCTGTTTAATAGCAATTTGCTGTAGACATTTACTAAATTTGCTGACCGAAGGGTTTAAATTGAACCACTTTGTTCTGGCTTTAAGGTTAACAACAAGATGGCGTGCACCCTGCCACGTTCTAAAGCAGATTGCTCCTTCAGCTCCGGCAGTCCTGTCCTCACCTTGTACAAAGAGGTCTTCTTTCTCACCGGCGTCGTGAGCCAGTCCCCACAGATGGATTGCAAGAACGGTTTTGTCTTTCAGAAGGTGTCCCGCTTCCTTCCATGGTTAAAGAATGTAATGGGCTCGGTATAAAACATGGAGATAGAAATGTTTTTGAAACATATCTATTAGCTTACCTTCCAGTTTTCCAGTGTGTGACAGTGTTTTCAAACATGTCTCAGAAACAGAGCATGGAATACGTTATGCTTGATGTTTTTCCCAAACAGGTTAAACTTTCTGCTTTAATTCCTGTAGCAAAGTAATGAACACATACACACATCTGTCATACATATTTATACATATACTGCACTGTGCAAAAGTCTTGACCCCTCTCATTTCTCCATTTTTTGCTTCTAAAGAGCCAGACATCCTTGTATTTTTAATGCAGTCTTCTGAAAAAGTTTTCCAGAATTCCTTGAGGATTTTTTTTGTCTCTTATTTTCAGTCAAGTCCCTGTACCTTAGCAGTCTCGGGGGAATGTTTTTTTTGTTTGTTAAGCAACACAGTGATCTATGACTCTTTCAAGAATAAAAAACAATTTAACTTAAGATGAACCAGTGAGAAACAGGTGCAGATGATGACAGATGATCAGGCCAGTGATTAGTATACTGCTGATGCTGAGTGGAATTCTGAGGAACAGAGGAGAAGGGAAATGAGGTTGCTGCTGAGGTTGTTGCATAAACAACCAAGTTTTAAATTGTATTTCTAGGTACTTTGCAGCCTGTCACTGTAAAACATTTGTTTCTGTTACTTTAATTTAATTAGATGAAACGAGGGAAGCCTTGAGACTACTGCACAAAACATGTACATGCCTCATATATGTTCATATTCATATACGTATTTGCTTTCTGTGGCTACTCCTAAAACATAAATAGTATGAAATACTACACATGTACTAGTCATTATAATGTTTTAAGTCTAATTTAAATCTAAACTACAGTACATTACCTCTTTACATGGTGTATTCGGATTTAAGTCTTTTACAAAAATCAAGCTGTAAGTAATATTAAATGATTATCATATTTAATAGCCATACTATCACACTGGATTTTCTGCAACATAACCATTTTGCAAAATCTCTTTTCTGTTTTATAGTTGTAGATTATCCTTTTTTTTTTAAATATATGTTTTCTCCCTTTCTTACCCATTTTATTAACTAATCCAGAACTACAGAGCTACACAAAAATTACTGCTCTCAACAAATTAAACAAACAAACAAAATGTATTATATAATGATATACCTACTGAGTGTGATATAAGGGCAGGATTGTGAACTATATGCTATGTTATACAGTATATAACATTTTCCCCACCTTATTGTACTAGTGTCAAATTATTATTATTAGGCACTTTCCTGGCTAATAAACCTAATGAATCACAACATTTATGCTTGGTTTCATGATATATATATATATATATATATATATATATATATATATATATATATATATATATATTTATAATGGGATTAAATACATATATCGAACTTTTGTTGGTAAAAATTAATGCTGTTCCACTGTTAACTCGACTGAGTTACCATGAATTCGAAGTACTTTTCCATTAATATCATAATCTCAGCAGTACTAAAATGACACCATTAAATACATTGTTTTAAAATCAACTGTGAAGTAAAAAGCAAGAGTGCCGTCAGTGTGCCTTCAGCACCATGGACAGCCACCACAGCAATAACAAATGCACGTGGTTCCGGGGCGGAGTCAGTCGGCAACATCCACAGCTGGAACATATTAAGATTTCAACAGCTCGCAGGAATAGGAAGAAGAAATCACATCTTTTTTTGTTAAATAATGAGTGTGTTCTAAGAACATTTTCACTGATTATTAGAAAACGCAATGCATCCTGAAATTTTTATCTGCAATGGACATTGTGTATATGGAAGCATGTGAAATTTACTTCGGAAGCTACAGAACCAGATTATGCTTACAAAACGTCAATACAAACTTTTTTTTAAATAGTAGTATTAAGTAGTACTATTCTAGAAATATTTTCCAATAAATCTAAATAAACTGAAATACAGCTGATTTACTGAAGCACACAGGTGATGTAAAAAAGATGCTGGATCCAGATACTCATTGAGATAAATTTTCCTTCAGTAACAAGGTTCAAGGTTTTGAATCTGAGCAAGCGTCCATGAAAATAAACTTTGCACAGAGCCCAGAGGCACAGGATTCACAGAGGCCCCAACCCATAGCCACATGGGGCTGCCCTAGCAGCACAATGGGGACCTACCCAACTTTAGGCTTGGTGATTTGCATTTTAATGCTATGAATGATCAGTGTATCTCTTGGAGGAATAGATTTGGTGAATAGGTAGCACAGCGACTATGCAGGAGAATGCTAAAGCTGTTTTGAGTCCTTGATTCTTCCTCTTTGTGATGATTCTTTGCGATTATACACCCTTTGCTGAATTTTTCGGTCAACAAGACCATTATCATTATAATCATTATATATCCCACTACTCACTTACTTCATATGAAAATAGCTATTGTCAGCATGATATATTGGCTGAATGAACTGAACTCAACATTTCCAGGCACCATAAATCCTTTCATCGAGTGATAAAAACTAGTGGTGTCTGTCAGGTGGGTGTAGGTGTGTGAAAGTGATCATCAGTTACAAGATTTTGTGCTCTGGTGAACAATTAACTCATTTCATAGTAATTAATTACACAAGGGCTTGAACGGTGAAGCCCCACATAAACAGATGCATTCATATGGTGGCCATCCAGCAAGAAGCAGAAACCTGTTAGAGGTGAGATCTCAGAGGATGTTTTAAAGTAAAAAGAATGCTTAGAATATTAAAAGCAACCAACCTTGCATAAGATGGGGTACAATATCAGAAAACCACCATTGGTGGAAAGTTAGCGGGCAATTAATTACAAATAATTAGATATAATTTGTAGCTATACCTGGAACAGGGAACAGGGTCACACAATGCTGGGAAATCACCACGTTGTTAATCTAGGGCAATCATGTGCATTAAGCTCTTGACCCAACTCGTGTAAACAAGTTAGGCTGATGGTGGTAGTTTAATGCTGTAGGGAAGGTTTTCTTGATAAATATCGAAACCCTAATATCAATCAAACATGATTTGCATGCCATAGGCTGTCTGAGTACAAAAAGCAACTAACTCGATAATTTGTCAGAGCTTAAATTTTGAGGACGAAGCAATCCACAAAACCTACAAAGATGCATGGAAAGTGCTATAATAAAAGCATTTAATATTAATATTAATAATGTTTAGCTTACTCCAATATTATGACTGGTGGTTCTGTTAGAGAAGATTATTATTTTTTAAACCTCTGCACATTCTCTCGCACATCTGCACTGAGTAAACATTTGTGAAAGGACCAGGTCATCAATGCCGGAACACACTTAGCACTTTTCCCCCCTACGCCTGAATATTTGTATTTACACAGATGGCTGGAATTAAATAAGTAATAAAAAAGTATTTCAGAATTTCAACATTTCAAGCATTATCTTGATCATGGGCATGATGCTGGTTATAGCCCTACACAGGCAACAGACTGTAGCGGCTTTACCAATTTAGTGACCCTCGTATTCATCCAACTTTATATTTTATGTTTAAATTACATTTAAATGTATTTTTATTCAACAAGTCAAACTGCTAGTGCTCCTTAAACAAAGGTTTCCACTCTATTGCTTCACCTCTTCCTTTCATCCTTTCTCTCCAGTTTCACAGAGACAGTTTTGCCAGTTCTTGCCAAAACCAGCACCCAGGCCTCAGTTGTTATTTAGATTTCATTTTCATTTCTTGGCCACACACACACACACATATAAATTTCCATGGGACACATCCTGAGCAGGTTTTCTTAACCAGAATTTATTCATGAAAATGAGAACAACGATACAGACCACTGAATAGATATTTATTATAATATTACAAAAACAGCTTTCTTCCACCTTAGAAATATTGCCAGAAACATTAGGAGCATTTTACCACGTACACATAACCACGTATTCCGGTGCATCTAAATACATATTATCATCTAATGCAGCTAATATCATAAACGACAGCTATGCTAAGTCCTTTCCACCTGTTCCCTTTTCCCATCCCCCAATTAATGCACACACTAAAATTCTACATATGCTGTATCAGCATCACATTGTACACTGTACATCACTGCAGAAAGAATGTAAGCATGTTTTTGGTCAAATTACTTCAATCATATATATTCACTCACATATGTACCAAATATGGCAGTGGTGTGCACTGTTACCCTTGCACCTCCAGGGTTCAGGTTTGATTCCCGGCCAGGCTCTGTGTGCATGGAGTTTGCATGTTCTTTCCGTACTTGGTGGGTTTTCTCCAGGTACTCTGGTTTTCTCCCACAGTGAAAAAGCCCTCCAGATTAGGCTAATTGGTGTTTCCAAATTGCCTGTAGTGTGTGAATGAGTGTGTGTGTGTGTGTGTGTGTACTATGTGTGTATGCCCTGTAATGTATTGGTCAAGAAACAGAGGTCAACAAGGGTGAGCAGTGAAGTGCTAGTCACCTCTCCTGTAAACCCCGACAGACCCTCACCTGCACGCAAAGTGCATGGGTCAGAAGAACCAACCAGAGTGACGGGAACATCGCAGAACCACGACTCTCCACTCAAATTCATCACTAGAACAAGCTCATAGTTACATTTGAAGCCCACACGTGAGGAAATTGTAAGGTGTCATTGTAAGCAGTAGCACAGTGTAACAAATAGTGACATGTAACAGTAGACTAAAGTTAAGAACATATTGTAACTAATGACAAGATAGAAGACTGTTTTAGAGGACAGAAAATACCAGTGACTGAGATTATTCACATTACAGACATTGAAATGGCTGGAGTGGACCGTTTAAATTTGGACCATAAAAATTAAAAGTCAATTTCAACAACACCCCAAAGTAATCTGGGTAATTTTAGAAATGATAATAGTAATAGTTGTAACCCTGACGTGCCTCGTTATTGAGGACTCAGGGAGAAACCGTCATGGTAACGTTTATTTAGCAAACTCAAGCCACATACATTTAACTAGAATAAAGAGAGGGGACAGTATGATAAAAAGGCATAACGCTAATCTTAGGAGATGTGCTGCGAATTGGGGTTGTGCTCTATCATTAGACATTGCTGATAATATGACAGACATACACAATGGCTCGTGTTGGAGATGCCATGCCATGTCCTCGAGCTGTGTAGCACTGCCCCTTAATAATGTCACAGCAGCAGAAGCAAATCCAGACAACATGCCTTGTATCATACCGATAACCACCATCGCCATTCTGCAGATATCGGCATACTAAAAACAAACAGGGAGGCCAAACGCGGCAGTCCCTGGGTGTAATTATATCAATAACCTACGTTTTGTGTGTAAGGTTTTAAACACCTCTTGTTGTTTCTATATACTTGATAATCATCAAAATATCAGCAACATCATAGACCACATGAAGAAGGCTTTGCAAACACCTCCCCAAGTAGAGTCTCGTAGAGTCTTGTGGATCTCGTGGTTAACACGGTTGTGGGGTGGGGGGGGGGGGGGTATTGGTTATTGGTTATTGGGTTATTTATAGTGTTCTACCAATTGGGATTATAGTTAGGTCTCTGTATAACACCCTGTACGTATACAGGAACTAGTTCTGAACACAGTAAAATATCAAATGTTACAACAGACTGACAAGAACATGAAACAACAGAAACCGGACTCAACTGATGACTGGGACGACCCGATTTCTGACAGGCTTCAAAATTTCAGGTGACTATTATTCTGATTGTGACTTAGATCCTGATATGGAAGAAGACATAATGTAGATCTTTAGAGAAATGTGAAGTGTATATATATTTAAGTAGATTGGTAAATTTTTCAAAGATGCTTTTGTGTCAGGGGTCTTTCCCTGATAAAAACAGCTGTAGTGTCCTCTGTGTGCATTAGAGTGCTAGTGATGATGATGTTTTAAAAAAAAACAGGTTGGTCTGATGAAAATTACCTAATGCATGGCTTTATTAGTATAGTTTGGAATCATGAAATTAAAATGTTTAAGTTGTCATAGAATGACAAAAGGGGGAAATTGTAATGGAAAATCACATTTTAATTATGTATTCATTTGTAATTGTGCCACGTAGACTATAGACGCTTTAAACTTGCTGAAGCTTAGAAACACAAGGCCGAGAATAGTACAGAAACAACCTGATTGTAATTGTCCCTGAATAAATGATAAGGTATGGACAACTGGTCTGGGTCAAATAAAGAGTTGTGAGTTTGAATGTAGGAACTTCATGTACAGGGCGTTGATTATGTTAGCAGAGATGTTCGTGTATAAAATGGGACAGCGGAGAGAAAGAGATCCCCTTTCTCCATGCTGCAACTGTTTGCTGTGTGAGACTGGTCCTTCTGCAGAAGTATAAAATAAAACCTTTGTGACTTTGCTCTTACCCAGTGTATGAATTGCTTGTCTTTATAATATATACAGAATTTCCACCACAGTGTACTCCACCTTGTGTCCTAATTCTCCTAGGATAGGCTCCAGGCCCCCTGTGACCCTGAATACAGGATAAAGCAGTATACACGATGAGTGAGTGAGTAAGTGTACCAAATATAATCACATTGCTTAATTAAAAATTGCCATTAAAACTCAAAACTCTGATGGGATAAAATGATAGATAGGCCCAGGAAAGTGAGGTGCTTTTTTTTTTTTTTTTTTTTTTTTTGCATACGATCATAGTGAGCACAACGCAAGGTACAGTAGATCGTCAACCTTAGCTGACATAAGAAAACAAAAAAAGCAACAAATGAAAGGCTTCTCAAAGGTGCTTTTTTTCAAGGCTGGAGACGCATGGTATGAATGGGTCTTTGTGTAGCACTCATTATCTCTTATCAGAAAGATAACACCACACAAACTCATGGCAAATGGTGAAAAAAGACAATATATACAGACAGATGCATTGGAGAAAATATTGGTTAATACCAAAAAAATACTACGTTTTTATTAACGATAAACTAAGATAGATAAAATATGCATCAGACTTAATATGGTACGGAACTCGGGTGAGGATCAGAAAACAAGAGCTCAGTAAACAAATCAGATGAAGAGGCCTGTCGCTTCTGAGCAAAAAACACACCTAGTGGAAATTCACTATGGGGAACATTCTCACTCACTCTCTCACTCATCATCTATACCGCTTAATCCTGTATTCAGGGTCACGGGGGGCCTGGAGCCTATCCCAGGAGACTTAGGGCACATGGCAGGGTACACCCTGGACAGGGTGCCAATCCATCGCAGGGCAATGGGGAATATTGACAGTAGAAAATTAATAAGATAAAAACATTGAAAAGAAATGAATAGCACAGAAGATATGTTTACCCAGGCTCTGCCTACTATGTACTAGAGCTTGTGAAAGGAAAGGGAGTAGAGCAGATTAGCTTGACCTTGTGCTATCAGTGTGTCAGGAAGGAGAGCAGAACATACCCACTGTGCTCCTCATGGTGGAAACATACCTGCTGATGACATAATTGCTGATAAAGAGATGAGAGATACATGGCAAGTGCAACTTTGATTTGATTTCTGAAACACCATTCTTTGGGTAACAGAATACAAAGAGGAATGCTTTCCAGTCTGCTCTTTGCCTGTTTTTAAACTGCCACTGAGTTAGCTCACTTGGGCTTTGTTGGTGCAATAAACTCCAGCTTACTTTGTCCAGTTTAACTGACTACTGAGTCTTTTTAGATACTATAATAATTGGAGTTGAAGCTTATGTTTTATCGCTAAAGTGTAATTGGCATTAACAGCGAAGGATAACCATCTCCCAAAAGTATATTGTTCATATCACACCCACTGGTGTTTAGAATAATTTATAATCACACTCTCCAGTGTCTTCAGTTTCAAATAAGAGTGGGTTCCCTTTTGAGTCTTCCCTTTTGGTTTCTCTCAAGGTTTCTTCCGTATACCATCTAAGGGAGTTTTTCTTTGCCACAGTCGACTCAGACTTGCTCACTAGTGATGATTTTGTTTAGCATCTAGGACTTTTTGTAAAAATGTTTTTGCTTCTTATGTTCCGTAAAGCTGCTTTGAGAGAATGTTTATTGTTAAAAGTCCTATATGGTTAAAATTGAATTGAATTGAAAGGAATTGAATAATATAAATTGTGCAAATACCCAAGTACAGTAATTGTGCAGTAAATGCATCATGGGTGGGCTCAGGGTATAAGCAGAGCACTGTCTATTAAAGCCTGATTTAATTGCACAATTAATTTAGTTAATTTCAACCGTTTTGAACTTATTGGACTTTGTTCTTTGACAATACAGTAAATGAGGTGAAGAATAGTAAATCCTGTTTCTCTACCCAAAGGGGTGAGACAGACATGCTCTTTTCTTCCCATTTTTCTTTCGCCATCAGTATCACTGTGGCTAGAAAGAAGTTGATATAAAAATGTGCTTTGTTTGTGATTATGCCTGGTTTGTGTTGTCTGAGGATATGTTTCATGTGTTTGTGCATGACAAAAAGGTGAGCTGGGTGGTGAGTATCCCTTAGAATACTTTGTGCTTTTTTCTACAGAATTGTGTGTATAAAATATACATGGAGGGGAGGTAAGATGCAACCTTAATGACTTTTTGGAAAGCATTCCTTTCTGCCTGGGTGGTGTTTCCGAACAAGACAACTGTGCGACATGTTAGAATGCGATTTATAACGCCACGGTAGACCAGGATGAGGCCTTCGTCACAAAAAAAATCCCTGATGAGCAAGCCGAGGCCCAATAGCATGAAAAAACTCCCTGAGATAGCAACAGAAATAAATCTTGAAAGGAACCAAACTTAACAGAAAACCCATCCTTATTTGCGTAATAACAGATAGTAATAAAGTTCAATATAACTGATGATGTGTTTAAGTTAATATGGAGCCCAGTTAAGGTTAGTGGTTAGCACTGTTGCCTTGCACTGCCAGGGTTCGAGTTCGATTCCCGGCCAGGTTCGATTCTCGTCTCTGTGTGCATGGAGTTTGCATGTTCTCCCCGTGCTTGGTGGGTTTCCTCCGAGTACTCCGGTTTCCTCCCACAGTCCAAAGACATGTAGGTTAGGTTAATTGACATTCCCAAATTGGCCATATGTGGCCTGTCACCCTTTACCTAAGGGTGTACCCCGCCTTGTGCTCGAAGTCTCCTGGGATAGGCTCCAGGCAACCCGTGACCCTGAATACAGGATTAAGCTGTATAGACGATGAGTGAGCGAATAAGTGGAGTCCATTTTGTTATTGGAGGCTTAGGTACAAAACTGTAAGAAATTCCAGCCCTGAACTATTAAGCAGCAGCAGTCACAAGTACAAGAACACAACAGCTGTCAGCATCAGCCTCTTTGCGATGAGATCCCCAACCAGAAGTGGGCACCAGGACGAGTCAGACCTGTCTCGAGAGGGCAGAGGGGGTCTGGATCAGCATGTGTAGCTCAACAGAGAGAGACAGGGAGAGAGAAAAGGAAAGTGAAGTGAAAAAAAATAAAAATAACAGTTAGGTATGGTCACAGACACATGAGGACTAAGGTGGATGTATATTTAGTGCAGCAGGTACTCTGGCAGGTCTAACTATGACAGCATAACAAATGTAAAGCAACCAGTCACTTGACCATTAACAAAACCGAGTGATGAATGAGAGTGGGAAAGACAGCATCTAAACATACCAGTTCACCATAATACTCCATGCGTCCCCCCAAATCTGCTCCTTTACCTAAGGAAAATCTATTCACAAACGCCATGGCTAAATGAGTAAGTTTGAGACTGTGTCTGAGCCCCAAACATTAATTAAAAGGCTATTCCATAACTTTGGGAAATTGTAAGAAAAATCTCTGCCTCTCGCTACAATTTTCATAATATGAGGTACTGACAAGCAGCCTGCAACCTTTGATTGAGGTAGGTATGGCGGATCATAAGACACTAGCAGTTCACTCAGGTACTGCAGCACAAGACGTTTTAACGCTTTACAGGTCAATAGTAGTATTTTAACATCAATGCAAAATTACACTGGGAGCCAATGCAGTGTGGATAAGATAGGGATGATGTGCTAGTGAGGACTCTTGCTGCTGCATTCTGAACTAACTGTAGCTTGTTTATGCACCAAATGGAACATTCAGACAGAAAGGGGTTACAATAATCAAACATTGAGGTAATGAAAGCATGAGCTAATTTTTCTGCATCTTTCAGTGACAATATATTCCTTATTTTCTCAATATTTCTGAGATAAATAATGCTATCCTGGTAATATTATCTACAGACCAAACCAAGGTCTTCTACTGTTGTACATGATGCAACAGAAAGGCTATCCAGAGTTACTGTGTAGTCAAAAAGCTTATTTCTAATTGCATGTGGTCCTAGTACCAGTACTCCTCTCTTGTCAGGATTAAGTGGAAGGGAGTAAATTACCATGCAGTCTTTTATATCCTTCACACATTGCTCAACTTTATTAAGCTGGCTTTTCTCATCTGACTCTGCTGAGACATACACTCACTTAAAAGATTATTAGGAACACCATACTAATATGGTGTTTGACCCCCTTTCGCCTTCAGAACTGCCTTAATTCTACGTGGCATTGATTCAACAAGGTGCTGAATGCATTCTTTAGAAACGTTGGCCCATATTGATAGGAGAGCATCTTGCAGTTGCTGGAGATTTGTGGGATGCACATCCAGGGCACGAAGCTCCCGTTCCACAACATCCCAAAGATGCTCTATTGGGTTGAGATCTGGTGACTGTGGGGGCCATTTTAGTACAGTGAACTCATTGTCATGTTCAAGAAACCAATTTGAAATGATTTGAGCTTTGTGACATGGTGCATTATCCTGCTGGAAGTAGCCATCAGAGGATGGGTACATGGTGGTCATAAAGGGATGGACACGGTCAGAAACAATGCTCACGTAGGCCGTGGAATTTAAACGATGCCCAATTGGCACTAAGGGGCCTAAAGTGTGCCAAGAAAAGATTCCCCACAACATTACACCACCATCACCACCAGCCTGCACAGTGGTAACAAGGCGTGATGGATCCATGTTCTCATTCTGTTTACGCCAAATTCTGACTCTACCATTTGAATTTCTCAACAGAAATCGAGACTCATCAGACCAGGCAACATTTTTCCAGTCTTCAACTGTCCAATTTTGGTGAGCTCGTGCAAATTGTAGCCTCTTTTTCCTATTTGTAGTGGAGATGAGTGGTACCCGGTGGGGTCTTCTGCTGTTGTAGGCCATCCGCCTCAAGCTTGTGCGTGTTGTGGCTTCACAAATGCTTTGCTGCATACCTCGGTTGTAACGAGTGGTTATTTCAGTCAAAGTTGCTCTTCTATCAGCTTGAATCAGTCGGTCCATTCTCCTCTGACCTCTAGCATCAACAAGGCATTTTCACCCACAGGACTGCCGCATACTGGATGCTTTTCCCTTTTCACACCATTCTTTGTAAACCCTAGGAATGCTTGTGCATGAAAATCCCAGTAATTGAGCAGATTGTGAAATACTCACACCGGCCCGTCTGGCACCAACAACCATGCCACGCCCAAAATTGCTTAAATCACCTTTCTTTCCCATTCTGACATTCAGTTTGGAGTTCAGGAGATTGTCTTGACCAGGACCACACCCCTAAATGCATTGAAGCAACTGCCTTGTGATTGGTTGATTAGATAATTGCATTAATGAGAAACTGAACAGGTGTTCCTAATAATCCTTTAGGTGAGTGTATAACGATATGTCATCAGCATATAGTGGAAACTAATATCATGCTAACAAAAGCATACAAGAAAATAATATCACAAGCAAATGAGCATGGGTTCCCTATTGGGTCTGGTTTCTCTCAAGGTTTTTTCCTATTGACATCTCAGGGTTTTTTTTTTTCCTGGCTACTGTTTAAGCCCTCCGCTTGCTTCAAAAAGCAGATTGCCAGTTAGCCTAATGTAACCCTTCTGTTTTCAGCCAAGGTTAATCATCTGAGCTCCTTTTTTGGATCTTTAGCTCTTTATTATTCTTGACCACCCATAAAAATCACAACATCTGCATACATGCAAACCATTCAGCTCTATATACCGAGCGCACAGACATAGACACAAAGCCATAACTTTCTACCGGAGATCTGTTAGAACTTGTACCCAGCACGAACATTTTATTAAAAACCTCAAGGTGTTTTACTCACATATGGTGTTTTTCAGTTTTGCCAAAATGCGGGATGTCTAAGAAGCTTGTTTTGATGATCAAGAGTGCCTATGAATTGCCGAGCGGTAAGGATTTGTTTAGGCAGCCTTGGGCTTGATGACTGATGATGGTTCATATCCTTGACTGTAATGCATGCATTTTCATCTTTGCAATTGAGGACTATCATTCCCTGAACACTAGCCAGGGTTACTAAGGTGTCAGTGAAGTGTTTAGTCTAAATACAGGCAATCCCCAAACTACCTATAAACGAATTCTGCTCCGGGAGCACATGCTTAGGTCAGATTTGTTCTCAGGTCTGACAAAGTGAGTCTAATAAGCTTTTGACATGGATATAAAATGTAAAGCATACTAATCCACTTTTTCCCCACACTCCCATCATATGGCCAAAATTCTGTAACCACTCTTAAGGAAATGAATCTCACAGTGGAAAGGACGCTTTTTTTGTCTCAAAGCTGTATTCCACTTTGGACTGTGACAGACTTTGCAGGACAGACATTTTCTATCATCGTGCTCCCAGGCCGACTCACTGAAACCGGGGAGGCCTAATCATTTCTCCCGCACCCTCACATGCACACACATACAATATAACAAATGTTAGACATTTTATACATTCACTAAGCTAAAACTAAAATATTGTATATAATTGTAAATATTGGTATCTGGTGCACTGCAGTGTCTATTTTTTGTACAATACATGTGAGCTACGGTACTTCTGTGATTTGTTCACATCTACAAAAGTTCGTAGATCTACAGATAGATCTGTATGTGTGGAAATTTGTAACTCAAATGTTCGTATGTCGGGACTAATTGTACTGTATTATACACTGTAAACCTGAAAAACTAAACAAAAATTCAACTTTTTTAAGTAATGATGTTTCCAATTTTAAGTAAACAGAACTCTCAGTTTTTGAGTTTGTTGTTCTCATTCATATTAATCGTTATTTACTTTTGTTTACTAATTGTTATTGCATTACTGAGTAGCCTAATTCATACTATCATTTATCATTTTTAGTTGTTGCAAATTAAATAAATTGCTGTTGGTCTTTCGCCTGCTCCTGGCAAAGGGTCGCCACAGCGGTTTGTCACAAGTTTTAAACGCCAAATGCCGTTCTGAACACAACCCTCCCATTTGGACTTGGGACAGGCACTCCATCCAGTGGCTGGGAATCGAACCCGGCCCTTTCGCATGGCAGACGAAACACCTACCCCTGAGCCACCAGTGTTCTGATACTTAAGGGTGCCCAGATTTGTAAAGATTATACTTACAGCATTATGTGAAGACAGACCAATCCACCATCTTGATCAAAACAATTCAATGTGGGCAGTTTACATGTGCATTGATGACGTCAGACACAATAATCGCTAGGCTGAAAGATTTTTAAGTTGGTTGAACTTTAAGGAGACGGTGACTGTGGCTTAAAATATCAAACTTGTTCAGCTAACTTGAAAAGGGTCGTTTTTACAAACTCATAAATACCAAAAAGTTCTAAATACTCATCAAGGTCTATTAATCTGAACTAAGTGTAATTGTTTAAGTTAACAGTACTCATCAATATGTTTAATGACTTTGAGCATTAGGGTTTACAGTGTAAACAAATTACACACACACACACACACACACAAGTGTCTCAAAAGATGGGGAAACGTTAATATCTTAATGTTTGCAGATGAAGCAAGTTTCTTCTCACCTTTTAAATTTGCACTGTCTACAATTTCTTTTTCAATATTTGTCATGGAAATTGGTCGGCACAGGACAGACACACTGTCTGCATTACACTTTCAATGGGTTTGCCTCAGTTGAACTATATTTTGTAAAATGGCCCAAAAAATCCTACCACCCACTCACCAAGTTTATGCTCCATGCTCAATTCCCAAGTTTCCATAAAAAAATAAAATCCTGGCAACTCTTACCTGCCAGGTATAAGATCACACAGACAAACACACACCTAAGGTAAATTTAAAGTCAGCAATTTACTTGCATGTTTTGCAAGATCAAAAAAAAAAGTAGAGGAAATCCACACTGACTTATGATGAAATAAGTGAATACGGTCTGAACCTTCTGTTTGACTGTATGCAGCTTTGGTAATGAGTAAGAACTTCTGTGATCGTTGCTAAGATGAAGAACCTGTCTGCGAAAACAAATGGCTAAACGTATGTTTTTCAAATAATCTCTGCTCCTCATGTTTTTACATGCATGGATTGGAATTTGGAACTGTGTTTAGATGACTCAAGTTATTGCCTTTACTGGAAATATCATTTAATTCTAGATAAATCCTGCTTATTCCCCTTTATGTTGTGGTGTCCGTGTTCTACTGAAGGCTATTTTAGCAAAGCCAAAGTATCAACTATTTATGGTCTTTTTCCATTTTCCATGTAAGCACGAGGGGTGTTTAAGTAAAACAGCGAGTTTGGATTGTACAGAACAACAGAACACAGTTATGAGAGTAAAAACTCCCTTTATATCACTAGATAATCACCTGTTACACTAATGCACTTATACCAATGTTTCACTAGTGTTTGGATACCAACAAGGTAGAAAGGTTTCTCAGTATGCCAGAGCCATGATCAGACTGCCTGCTTCACCTTTGAAATGTTGGTGTCCCAGGAACTCCTTTAATGGCCCAAACATGTGGGAATTCTTTTTGTTTTTTATCCCTCTATTAAAAAAAAAATTAAGTAATTAAAAAAAGAAATAAACTCACCTCAAAAGTTGGAGCATTCTTTAGAAAGCAATTGCTATTTTCAAATGTATTACATTTAAGCTCAAAACAACAACAACAAAATCTTATCTTATGAAAAGAGAACTTCTTTTTGCCAGCTGACTTTGATGATTGATGCATATTTTCTTTCTCAAAGCAGCGGACAGTATTGTCAGATTTCAAAAGCTAACACTTCACTGCTGGACAATGTCCTGATCTTACACCTAGGAATACAATCACAAAAACAAGGAAGGAGCAACACCTCAGGGTCAGAATCAGCACATATTTGAGAATAATAATGTACGACTTTTGGACAGAGATGATAGATGGTTTGAGAGAGAGGTAAAATAATAATAATAATCATCATCATCTATACCGCTTAATACTGTATTCAGGGTCACGGGGGCCTGGAGCCTATCTACCTATGGACAATTTGGGAACGGCAATTAATCAAACCTACATGTCTTTGGACTGTGGGAGGAAACCGGAGTACCCGGATGAAACCCACCAAACACGAGGAGAACATGCAAACTCCATGCACACAGAGACGGGAATCGAACCTGGCCGGGAATCAAACCCAGACCCTGGAGATGCGAGGCGACAGTGCTAACCACTACACCACATAATATTAGTCTTAACATTATGATAACATACCAGGAACTGATGCCGGTTGGGTGCAAATACTGGATTGTCTGGTGCTGCCAGGTAAAATAATCCATGTACAAATGGAGAATCCTTGTCTCAACAGAGGTGGAGGTCTTAGGCACATCCTGTCTTTTATTTTTCTTGCTGCTCTTTAATCTATACCCAGGAAGATCCAGATCTCTTCACAAGTCCACCAAAAAAAGCCACACTCCAGAAAGTGTTACTCTCTTTGGTAATTACACCCTAATGACTCTCCCTAATATCTATTTCTATTGCTGTTACTTCCATTCATTCATTCTGATTGTCCTGGCAGAGCAACACTTTGAGAAGGTCAGCCCAAGTCTTTCTGTTCCCAGTTACAGTAGATATTATCTCTCTAGCAGATCCTGGTTTTACCTCCTTCTTAGGACATTTTTTTTTTGGTTAGAAGAATAATGTTTGGTGCTATGGTAACAACAAACACTGCTTTGGAACTGATGATACTTGTGACGTATATTCAACCAAATAGGTATGTGGTATTTGATAACTCTGACGCAGTGTGTGTACACAGCAGCTGACATTGCTCTAATCTCCTATGTGTATATAATTCACTTCTTCATTTATATAAGTTGTTACACTACTTTGTGTCAATGACTATTAGGAGGAAGACCATTACTGAAGACAAATTTGTCAAATGTGGAAGAGAGTTATGGAAACACTGCATCATCATCATCATCATTATCATCATATAGTTTATATGAATAAGAACGTAGAAAACAGATAATAATGTATAAAAATGTTTATAAAACATATAATTTAGGGACATTATTTTTTAAAAAGCAAAACGCGTTTTATACAAAATTGACGCTTATAAAAAGTGAAGGCGTACATAAGTGAGATGCCACATCTTACTGTACTTACTTATATTGATGAAAGAAATGAAAAAAAGTTGTTTTGAACAGCACACCTCAGGACCGAAATGTCACATCATTCTGATATATCGTCTTGTGAATCACACATGTACTAAGTTAAATGTCAGGGAATTTCCTCCATTCACTAAAACTCAATCATTTAAAACCCTCAAATGACTAAGTAATGGTTTAATGGTTTCTGTGAAATAAAACACAATCCTAAACACCTTGGCATGCTTTATATGCCAAATGTCCGACGACCAAACTCTTAAACAAAAGTACTTTCTGCACTACTTACTTTGGAGTTTAAAATGCAGTTTGAGAATTCCGTTTGTGTTAAAAAGTTCATCCGCTTTGAACAACGCATTGCTTGCCCTTATAAAGGATTAGTGAACTCAGAAAGAATGTTAACATTATAAATCACTTTGAGAAGTGCCTTCGCAATGTACCCATCAGCCATAACATTAACAGTACATAATATTAATATTAACATTAACAGATACTGAAACCCTGACCCTGTGGGGTACAAATACTGGATTGTCTGGTCCAATCCTGGCAGAAAGCCAATGCAACACAAATTGCTGAACAAATTCAATGCTGATGTTGATAGAAAGCCAACAGAACACCCAGTGCACCACAGCTTGCCAAGAATGGAGCCTGTCAGGCAAAGAGCCCTAGGTCGCTGTTCTGACCATCAAACTAACCCAGATCCCTATCCGATTGAACACTAGATGAATCTATGGAGGGCCCACTCTGGGTACCCATAGTACCCAAAGGATCAGCTGCAAATTGACCGGACCTCGTGGCGCAACGGTAGCGCGTCTGACTCCAGATCAGAAGGTTGCATGTTCAAATCACGCTGGGGCCAAAATTGTTTATGAAGGGGCAGTGGTGGCTCAGAGGGCTAAGGCACTGTGTTACTGATTGGAAGATTGGCGGTTTGAGTCCCAGCTCAACCAGGCTGCCATTGTTGGGCCCTTAACCCTATCTGCTCCAGGGGTGCTGTATAATGGCTGACCCTGTGCTCTGACCCGAGTTACGCTGGGATATGCGAAGAAGAAATTTCACTGTGCTGTAATGTACTGTATATCTGACAAACACAGGCTTAAATGTCCTGGTGCTAGACAGCACTCACCAACAGGTCTTGGAAAGTCATGCCCCAAAGCACCAAGGGGAACTGGGATTAATTTTTTGCATTTTAATGTAACATTCATGTTTAATGTTTGTTGTATACTGTATGTGGTATAACGTTTAAGAGATGTGTATGAGTTAAAATAAGTTGTACTGTATGTTTTGCATGTTTTGTTATTAGGTTTATTATTAAGAAACTAGCAAGCTGAAATGAATTTAAATGGATGTCAAGTCAAGTCAAGTCAATTTTATTTATATAGCGCTTTTAACAATTGACATTGTCGCAAAGCAGCTTTACACAATAAAAGAAGTAAGTTTGTATGCAATGTGTATGAATCAAAATGATATGATTGTCCCTGATGAGCAAGCCGAGGGCGACGGTGGCAAGGAAAAACTCCCTGAGATGGTAATAGGAAGAAACCTTGAGAGGAACCAGACTCAACAGGGAACCCATCCTCATCTGGGTGATAACAGATAGCAGGGATTGATCAGCATAATAATGTGTACTGGAAGTTCAGTGTAACAGGAGATGTGTTAAAATTAAAATGAGTCCAGTTTGTTCCTGAAGGCTCAGGTAGACTGTTTCAGAGATTCCAGTCCTGAGCTATCGAACAACTGAAATCACAGGTCCCCAGAGCATCAATCGATGACAGGACAGTCTTCATGGAAACCATCCCCAGCCACCATACGAATCCAGGCAGACCACACGGGGCGTCCATGCGACGAGATCTCCAACCAGAAGCAGGACTACAGGACGGGTTAGACGGCAGAGGGGTCTGGATCACTGGCAACTCAGGAGCGAACATGTATAGCTCGACAGAGAGACAGAGAGAGGGAAAGGAGAGAGGGAGAGAGAGAGAGGAGAGAGCAGAAGAGGAGAGAACAGAAACAGATGGCAGTTAGGTATGGTCACAGTCAACATGTATAAGGTGAATGTATTCAGTGGAAAGTGCAAGCAGGGACTCCGGCAGGACTAACTATAACAGCATAACTAAAAGGGAGAGCCAGAAGGAAACACAAACATGAGGGCTCCCTGAGATGTAAAGCAACCAATCACCTCACCGTCAACAAACCTGAGTGATCAATGAGAGTGGGGAGGACAGCATCTAAACATACCAGTTCACCAGAATACTCTACGTCCATGAGTCCCCCAGATCTGCTCCTTTATCTAAGGTTAATCTATTTACAAAAATGCTTGGCTAAATAAATAGGTTTTTAGCCTAGACATAAACACTGAGACTGTGTCTGGGTCCCGAACATTAATAGGAAGACTATTCCATAACTTTGGGGCTTTGTAAGAAAAAGCTCTGCCCCCTGCTGTAGTTTTAATAATACGTGGTACTGACAGGCAGCCTGCATTCTTTGATCGAAGTAGGCGTGGTGGATCGTAAGACACTAACAGTTCACTCAAATACTATGGCGCGAGACCATTTAGTGCTTTAAATGTCAGAAGTAGTATCTTAAAATCGATGCGAAATTTCACAGGGAGCCAATGCAGTGTAGATAAGATAGGGGACATGTGCTCGTATCTTCTGGTTCTAGTTAGGACTCTCGCTGCTGCATTCTGTACTAACTGAAGCTTGTTTATACACCTAGTTGAACAACTAGACAGTAAGGCGTTACAATAGTCCAACCTAGAGGTGATAAAAGCATGAACTAGTTTTCCTGCATCATTTAGTGACACTATGTTTCTTATCTTGGCAATATTTCTAAGGTGAAAGAAAGTTATCCTGGTGATATTATCTACATGAGCTTCAAACGAAAGGCTGGAATCTATAATCACACCAAGGTCTTTTACTGTTGCACTTGATGGAACAGAAAGGCCATCTAAAGTTACAGTGTGATCAGAAAGCTTACTTCTAGCTACTTGTGGTCCTATGACCAGAACTTCTGTCTTATCAGGATTAAGCAGAAGAAAATGAATTAACATCCAATCTCTTATGTCCTGCACACACTGCTCAATTTTAGCAAACTGGTTTTTCTCATCTGGTTTTGCTGAGACATATAATTATGTTGCCCAGAGGAAGCATGTGAAGGGAAAAAAGCAGTGGGCCTAAAACTGAGCCCTGTGGAACACCAAACTCCACTTGAGAACATGAGGAATGGTCACCATCTAAATCTACAAACTGATAACGATCAGTCAAATAGGATCGGAGCCACAAGAGGGCAGTTCCCTTAATTCCTACTACCTTTTCTAATCTGTGAAGGAGAATACTATGATCAATGGTGTCAAAAGCTGCACTGAGGTCCAGTAACACAAGTATAGTGACGAAACCCTGATCAGAGGTCAATAGGAGGTCGTTTACTACTTTAACAAGTGCTGTCTCTGTGCTGTGATGAGGCCTAAATCCTGACTGACACAGTTCATTTATGCTATTTCTGTGTAGATGTGAACATAGCTGCTGTGATACTACCTTTTCCAAAATCTTGGAGATAAAGGGAAGGTTTGATATCGGCCTGTAATTAGAAAGCAGCAGGGGTCAAGGTCAGGTTTCTTGATTAGCGGTTTAATAACGGCTAATTTAAAGGATTTGGGGATATACCCACTACTGAGTGAACAGTTAATTACTTTCAACAGGGGTTCTATTATTGCTGGTACTATCTGTTTGAGAAAATGTGTCGGTATAGGATCTAATATACAGGTTGACGATTTTGAAGAAGAGATGAGTGAAATTAGTTCCCTCGCTTCAAGGGGAGTAAAGTGTTCTAAGTTCTGATGTGATGTGGTTAGATCATCTGAATTATTTAAATTGTCTGGTTTCAAAGCCTGAATTTTTTTGCCTAATATTTATGATTTTGTTATTGAAAAAGTTCATGAAATCCTCACTACTGCATGATTTCTGCAGTGGTCTTGTTTTTAGTTAATTTAGCTACGGTATTAAATAAAAATCTCGGGTTGTTTTTGTTATTTTCTATAAGAGTGGAGAGATACGTTGATCTAGCATCACTGAGAGCTTATTTATACGTTTGAATTTTCGAGGGGTTTGTTTTAAAGCACGTGTGTGGTCATTATACCAAGGAGCGAGTTTCTTATCGCTAATAATTTTCCTTTTAACTGGAGCTACATTATCTAAGCTATAACGAAGTGCTGACTCAAGATATTCATTCGCTTGTTCGAGTTCTGTGAAGTCAGATGGCAATCCAATCAAAGTTGATAATTCTGGAAGATTATTGATAAAGCTCTGTGCGGTATTTGATGTAAATGTACGTTTAAGGTGGAAGCGCGGTGCTGTGCATACATTATTACTATGACACGCTTTAATCGAGACAAGGTAGTGATCTGAGATAACTTCAGACTGTGGAATTGTGGTTATATTTCCTATACTTAATCCGAAGGATAATATTAAATCTAAAGTGTGACCTGTTGTATGAGTGGGTCCTACTACAGACTGATTTACTCCTGCTGAGGATGTGATGTAAAGCATTCTACTTGACTAAACAACTACTTTCAACACAAAGCATTACAGTAAATAGTCTACACACTAAGTGCTAATATAACGCCAGAATGAACTGGATGGCTTTAATATACAGTAAAAGGCTAAGCAAATACACAGCATGCATTACATTATATTACAACCACAGGCCACATTTAGGCTGTGTGCCTACTACAGATAAATTTCACAGTAGGTACATGATTTACATGCCATTTCCGCTATCAACTTCAGTATTCACACATCCTGTCTGCACTCATCATGAGTAATTCTCATTTCCAGATCGTTGTGAAAGTGATGACGTCAAAAAACGGTCGAGATGGCAATACCCCAGGCAGTGTGCTGCTTTCCATATCTCACAGCCATGTAAAAAGAGATGCCCACAAATAGCATCTGTGATGTTAGAAGGATTTGCATGGCAGGTAACAGGGACAGCAGCTTGACTACCTAATTTGGTTATACATTTGAATTAGTTTCTGGCAAAGAGTGGGTCATTAACATCCTGGAAAATGTTTAAGCATGATAGCGTATGAGATACGGTAAAGAGCAAAAGTCTTAGGCGTACGCAAGCAACTGCTGTACACCAATGATGTCTAACAAAAGGTTTTTACAATGAAAAATAAACAAAAAATAAAAAGCAGTCTCTAAAGTTTAAAATTTAAAATAAGTATTTCCCCTGTGTCTCAATACCTTTGAGCAGCACTGCATACAGCGGATGGATGGATGGATGGACGGATTCCATAGACTGTAGGTCAGTCAGAAGCTCAATGTAACATTTACATCATTGTATGCTAGTTCTTAGGGAACAACAGAAATTGACATGGCAAACTATTGAGGCAGTAAGGTCCTGGCAAATGTTGTGTACAGATGCAATCAGTTTCTGAAGGATCTTTCTAGGATGGCAAATGATTATTTTCCACGGTTTCTCTATTTGTTCCAGCACAAATATAGAGACTCTATAATACAGAATGCAATGTATAACACACCCACTCTCACTCATTGTCTATACCATTTTATCCTGTATTCAGGGTCGCAGGGGGCCTATCCCAGGAGACTTAGGGAATGAGGCCAGGTACAACCTGGATAGGGTGCCAACGCAAAGCAGGGTACACACATTCATACACACATTCTGGGCAATTTAGGAACGCCAATTATCCTAGCTTACATGTCTTTGGACTGTAACCAGATGAAACCCACCAAGCAAACGGACAACATGCACACAAAGATCGGTATTGAACCTGGCCGGGAATCGAACCCAGATCCTGTGTGCAAGGTGTGCAAAGCGACAGGGCTAACAACTAAACCACTACACTACTAGATCACATTGACTGAATTTTGTGTTATTAATGAACAAGACAGCCTGCCGTGCATCCTGTATTCTAAATAATAATAATAATAATAATAATAATAATAATAATAATAATAATAATACAATTTATTCAACAATAAATGCTGATTTCAGGATTTTCTGCTATAAAGAAACCAAAAGGTGTGCATTTTTACACAGCACCCTGACTGTTATTAAGTGCTGACACAAGTGTCACTACATATGAATGATTTTTAAACATTTTATCTCTTGTCTTAGGTCATGTGGTGATTTTGCTTTAATTACAGTCAGAGCTGCTGTATTAAATAATCAAAAATCAGAATAGAGAATATAACTGCGGGTCAGGAGACCCTGGGAAATTTTTGATACTGATTTAATCATCAAATCAACTCAGTCAAGAGAAGTTTTTATAAAGGTTTTAATCAAGTTGTAGCACACATTTTTTTTTCTTTATATAAGAATTGAATGATATAATTTGTAACTGTTGTGATGGAACCTTACATTATGCTAATCTATCAGCTTCTCATTCGTGATCGTTTCTTAGGTGGGTCCTCTTTTTTCCATGAACATGTTCATGGGAATGTATTTTTGACAGTATGTTTAGTCACACTCACGTGTGAACTCTATTCACCCCAACACATGACGTCTGCTGACAAACTGGTTGCGCCAGAACTAATATAAGGGTTTTATAGTAATGGGTGACAACAAATTTATTTTTTTTAAATCCTGGAAATGTAATCAATTTCCTGTTCTTTTTTTATTGAAGGTCATTTTTCTAATGCAGTACAAAATGTGACAATGTAATGTACGGTTTTAATACTGTGTGGAAGGAAAAATGATAATATACTGTATAAGAATATATAATTTTAATTTGATATATATATATATATATATATATATATATATATATATATATATATAAAACTTATACACACATATACAGTATATACAGTGTGTGTGTGTTCTTACATTTGTCACACAACTTATTCATCTACTCAATCAATTTACTCATCTACTGTACATGTACATGTACCTCATGTACTAAGAACACATTTCCTTGTTAAGCTCCGGGAAGGCAATCATTAAATCATTTTTTTTCTTCCTCAACTTATTATCAGTTAAAAGGCTGCATATGAAAATGAGTTTGGTTAAAGCTAATCATATATAGGACAATTTAAACCTATTGAGTAACTAGATCTTTAGTAAGACCACACTGTAAAAAAGCCAACTTATGAAAAGTTATCTAAATAAAGTATAAAAAGTAAACTGAACTAAGATATTTTTATTTGAAATGTTCAGAAATAATACTTAGTTCATTCAACAAATATGCTGCTTCAATGTTAAAAAATGTATAATACTAAAAATGTTTTGTAGAACTTACATTAAAATTTTAGTTTTTGCGTTAAAGCGTGCGTTTCTTGTTGGTGCATGCGCATATGGAGCGATTTAATCGTTATTTTTGATGAATTCGAATTTACGATTTATGTCGATTTTGAAAAATGAAAAATCGATTTCACAGCTTCACTTTGGTGCGGCACCGCGAGCTTCTGCAGTTCTGCAGCGGCCCCTCTGTGACTCACACGTGAGAAATACGAGATACAACATGGCAGCGCGCGCTGATGAAACCAAAGAGCTCGTTTTCAATAGAGGCGCGGTTTCTTCAGTCGTATGGAAATTGTTCGGGTTCGCAACTTTACACATTGAACAAGACAAAGCCCGGTGTAAAATTTGTCTGAAGTTTGTGGCAACTAAAGGAAGCTAATTTACTCGAGCACCTCAAACAGAGTCACACTGTTATATGCTTTTAATCCAAATAAGAAGGTTTGGTTATATCGTTTTGCTTAAATAAATAATAATAATAACCCTATACTGTCTGTTTTTTTTATTTTTTTTTTATTTCAAGCAAAAAAAGAGACATTTGTTTGGGGGCAGTGGTGGCCCGTTGTGTACAGGCTCTGAGTTACAGATCAGAAGATCGGTGGTTCAAACCCCAGCTCCGCCAGGTTGCTGCTGTTGGGCCCTTGAGCCCCTGTCTGCTCCAGGGGCGCCGTAAAAATGGCTGACCCTGCGCTCTGACCCCGGCCTACTAACAAGAAGCTGGGATATGTGAAGAATAAAGAATTTCACTGTGCAGTAATGTATGTGTGACCAATAAAGACATTTGTTTTGTGGTTTATTACATTTTAATTATGAAAATAATCATGAATACATAATGGATCAAACTGTCATAATTGCCTTCAGCAAACAATTTTTTTTTTGTTTTGTTATTTGTTAGGTAAACAAATATATTTATTTTGTGAGAACTAAGGATTTTAACAAAATACTTTGAGTTGCTTTGTCTTCAGACCCTGTTTGTTTAGTTAACTCATAAAAGTGCTTGTGATAGGTTGCCTTATTATTATAAGTTAACTCAACTTTTTTTTTTCTTCCAGTGCATAAAAATGTAAAAATTCTGCTTCCTCATACTTCCTTCTTCTTTTAACTTCTTTAACTTCCTTCTTCCCATTTTAGCCTGCAACCGTTAACAGAATGTGACCTTTAAAATACGAGTACATGTCCCATTGCCCTTACATCAGCCATAAATTTAGTTTAAATTGTCAGGCATGCAAATAGGAAGTGAGAGTGAGACAATTTCCTCTAACGACGCCTGAAAACCACACTGCTTCTATTATTTTTTCGTTTTATCAGCACTGACTGTAGCGGGGAGACGGGTGGCTGTGTTTCCTCTAAAAGTGTGGCGTGCACAGCACTTCTGCTGCTATGCAATTTTTTTTTTTTTTTTTTAAGTTTTAGTGAGTCAGTCTAAGCTCGATGTTCACTGAATGACTGACAAAGGAAATCATACCCTTAACAAGTGTGTGAGAATGTAAATTTGAATGTGAATGAGAGATATAGGGGACAGTCATCACTGTAGATAGAAACCTCTGAATCAGGATGAGTAATTAGGCATTTTTTTTTTTTTTTGCTGTGACTCGATAAAAATGTGAGCATTAACAAAAAAAAAAAAAAAAAAAGGAAAGAAAGAAATGCCTAACAGTATCAAAGTAAAGGAACTATCACTATACTACGTTAGATTTACCAAAGATGCATAATATAAAGAAATAACATAAAGCGTTTCATCAAGGTGATTGATGGGTTTTGCAAATGCACTTGACAATACTGTCCTTGCAAGATCTGACCCAGATCAGCTGACCTTCATGTCCTAATTAAAAATCTTATCCAGAAAACAGAATGCTCTTTGCCCTTAGTCTACTTCAGCATGTTTATTCAATGCGGTATCAGCGCCATTCATCTCACATGGTGTACTTAGGGATTTACCTGGAGTTAAATCTGTGCCATGAATGAAATCAAAACGGCACGTGTCGAACTGTGGCCGCTCAAATTGTAGCACTGGAGGTTGGAAATTGGAAGTAATTTTGCGGTACTTGGATATCTGTCATGAGTGAAAGCAAAATGTTAAGAGAAAGCAGTGTCATGAACGGTCATGTGGCGGATTTAATAATCTACTTTAAAATAAGCTGCCTGCTCAATGTACACAAACACCTGCTCCAGGAGATATTAGTTAGAAAAGCTAAACGGAATATTTTTTACTAGGATTAGTTCTTATTTTCACAGCTGAAATAACAGCACAAAGTGGTACAGTACTCACAGTAAGACAAAACTTAATCATTATTCGATCTACTTTCATTTTCTCACTTTCATTGATTCACTCTCTGATTACCGAACAAGGAAGGTATATAACATTTTAACTATTTCTGTTATCACCAGTATTGACTTTTTCTGTGATTCGTGCTGCCTTGGCTTTTCTGTCGGATCAGACTGGATGGCTTGACCTTAGAAATAAAAAGAGTGTATCTACTGTCGAGCCAAACTATGTATATTGCAAACTGTAAAGAAGAAGCATTAAAAAGATTTATTCATGTAAAGCAAATTCACTGTGGTCTGACCATAGAATCAATGGAGAAAAAAGAGAGAGAGAGAGAGAGAGAGATCTGTAACTCAAGGTTGCTCAGTTCATGCTGCATGTCCAAGTATAGTGTGATGTTTGTTCCTCCATAGATGCCAGATAAAGGTTTACAACAAATTTCAGTTGGAAGCCTCAGTTGAGTCAGCTTGCGCAGAGACAGGCCCTTGTGACTAACTATGAACAATATTTTAATACAGACCACACTCAAATGATACATCTCAGTCTGCTGAGTTTACATCTTGCCATGATGGACCAGGGTTGTGACTAATTTGCCTGTCTGAGGCTTAGAATGATAATTAGAGATTCACATGGAAGGAACATAATGAGTAACTCACAGATGGTGACTTATGTAGTGTTTCTGACTGCTGCCTGTCCTCTTTCAGTACAGTTGATGAACTGTTTTCCAAAAGGAAGGCCAATAAAATACATAGAACATAAACCTGTAGTGTTGTGCATTCATGTTTTCCAATGTGCCAGGTGTGCCAATGTGTTGTCACCAAACATGACCTAGTTGGTCAGTTGAGAAAAAAAAAAAAAAAAAAAAAATCCACCATAGAGTATGCTTACACTAAAAACACAATTGTTTAGAAATATGGTGATATGGTAATAAAAGTGTTTATTTATTTATTTATTGCATGATATAATCCTAGAGGTTCCTGAATATATAGTCAAGTGCATTGAGTCTTGTATGTTTTAGGCTTTTGACCATCCGGGTTATTTGGTATCTTGCAGCATCATAGGGAAATTTATGCCAGGCAGGAAGAAAAAGAAGTATATATAAAGAAGAGCATATTTTGGGGGGAGTACAGCAAACAAAGTTATTTGTATGACTTACTGTATGTTACAGCGGCTATGCATATTTTTTTTCCCTCACCAGTCTCTATTTTAGTTTAGCGCTTGAGCTTTTACCCTGACTTGCCAAGCAAAAACTTTCCATAACTGCTCTTTTTAGAAAATGAATTAGTGCCTTCTTAGCAAGCAGCTTCTACTAGTCTAAACTGCTGTGGAATATTTGGGCAGTATGCAATGACAGGGTGTACTGTTGTGCTGATTTGTTTGTTTATTTGTTAAGTTTTCTCCACCAACACATAATTCTGTAACTGGCAGAAATAAATAACTGTAGTTCTAACTTCCGCAGCCAAATGTTGAGAAGAATAAACCATGAAGGTGGTGGACAGTCCTGAGAAACGTACGAAATTAACTTTATATTTCCATTTATTCTGGTAACTTTCAGGGTTCAGGGGTTGAACCTCACATACTGGTAAATGGAAAGCCAACGCTAGTGACATGAAGTAATACGTACTGTATAGTTCAATATCCGAATGCTGTTTCCGTCTATTTTTGCCGCTCGTGGAATGCCTCTCGTCCAATCAGATTACTCAGTCAGAACTAACTGCTGCATCATGTGGAATAACTCTCCAGGCTCTGGCTTAGCAGTTGTTTGCAAGCTTGTGATGGTTTATCTGGAAACATGTTTTTACTAGTTAGTCTAAGCTGCAGGGCCTTAAATACATGTTTGTCCTGTTTAAAAGAATAGTAAGTATGCTTCCTCCGGATTGGTGCAAAGTAGTGCACCTGCATTCCAACTTTTTTTTTTTATTTTTTAAATAATTGTGTCACTTATGGTACTGTAAAGTGGCAGAGGTAAAATCATTTTTATTTTGATTTGCATAACAGTAAATCATACTTACCATAGGACATATATATATATATATACAGTTTTAAAACATGGAAGGCAAAGTCAAAGGCAGAACTATAGAAAAAAACACGATATAGTATGATAGTAAGATAGCACAAGCTAGTAGTGGTAGTCTCATAGTAGTCTCGTTATTAGGCAAATACAACCTCAGTAGCATAACAACATAAAACTTTTTTTCACAGTGACATTTTTTGTTTAGCAAAAATTAAACCAAAAAGAAAGAAAAAAAAAAACATGTAGAAAATACTAAGTATACCCGTACTCCTTACTCCTTTTACAGGATTTAAAAGAGTAAGTTCAGCAAGTGCAGACTTTTATAAAAGCAGAAGTGTTGTCAGTTTGCTAGTCTGGAGCGTTTAGATGTGTTTAAGCACGATGCCAAAAGGGGAAAGACAGAAGCATTTTTTGTGCTGCATCAATCTGGACAGGGCTTTAAAAGATTTTTTTTTTTTTATAAGTGGAAGGCATTCAATACATTCGACACAGTTGCAAATCTTCCCAGGGGTGGACGTCCCAGGGGTGGCCCCAAGGTCACACCGTTCAATGCTGTCAGAAATGGCAAAAAATAAAAAATAAAAAAAATCATCCAAGAGCTACATTTCAGACTCTACAGGCCTCACTGGCCATGTTAAAGTCCATGACATAACAGAACACAAGGTGCATAAGGTATGGATGTTTAGTTTTCAGGATCCATCAGTATCCATGATAGTGTGTGGTGCACGTCACCCACCAGGTCTAATGCTTGTCCTAATTATTGACCTTCACCTAGCCTTATGTTGCACTTTCCGACCCCTATTTTGCCATTATCAGAGATATCCTAAAGAAAGTGATGCAGAACCCTTAGATAAATGAGGAAATTACTCAATTGTTGACCCCAAAACATTGCTGGGAAATTTTAACAAGGGAACAGGAACAGGAGATGATGTACTCAATTTATTGTCCACAACAAGCTTCAAATAACACCAAGTACAAGGTGCCCTTTGTGGTCACTCAGAGAGTCATGGTAGTTGACCCTGGGGTAAGGCGGATTATTTGAGATGTTGCACTTCAAATTAGCTACCTCAAGGTTCCAAACGTGCATAGAGGTGGTTCCCATGTATTTAATGATGGTGGTTCCCGAAAGGAATGAAAGGTAAGTCTAAAAACTGTGACTCAATTCCTCTCCTGTGTAGACCACCTCTAAAAGATTTGTCAAAAGAGATTTTCTGACATGTATTCACCTCCAACCACCACACTGAGATTCCTCCTGCTATGGTTATATGCAGCTCCCGGAAGCTTCCGGCTGCCTGAACACAAGGATAATAATGGCTTGGGAAGACACTGACCCTTGTCTTGGTGTTCAAGTGCATTGGATCATATTGGCTCTGCGTAGACTAAGAAGAGTTCAAGCAGTGTCTAAATTTGACTTGTACACAACAACGCCTCATGCTTGCCATGTTACAGAGTAACTAGACAGTGATGAAAGAGACAGGTTCTAAGAGCTTTGTTACATAACGAAAAGGGCTGGACAAAAGCTGTTTATTCATTTTTTTTTATATACCACCGTGATTAAAATTACAGGGTCATTGCAAGGTGTTTTTGTTTGCATTGTAATTGTTTGCATAAACAAAAGCAGAGTAACCTCACTTACTCACTCATCATCATTACCACTTAATCCTGTATTCAGGGTCACGGCAGGCCTGGAACCTATTCCAGGAGACTTAGGGCACATGGCAGGGTACACCCTGGACAGGGTGCCAGGGTGCCAATCCATCGTAGGGCACACACACACACACACACACACACACACACACACATACATTCACTCATTCACACACTACGAGCAATTTGGGAACGGCAATTAGCCTAACCTACATGTCTTTGGACTGTGGGAGGAAACTGGAGTACCCGGAGGAAACCCACCAAGCACGGGGAGAACATGCAAACTCCATGCACACAGACGGGAATCGAACCTGGCCGTGGATCGAACCCGGACCCTGGGGGTGTTGTGCTAACCACTACACCACCGTGCCGCCCGTTATAACATACCTACATTATACATTTGCAATGTCCAGTCAAATTTACCACGGCAGCTCATTTACCATATACAACAGTAAAATGACACTCAGAATACTATGCATCTATGCATAACCTTTTTTTCCCCCTCAAATGTCACATTTTCTTCCTTTTCGGCTTGTAACACTGAAGTCTGTATCATTCCCCATCACCATCTTCCTGTTTCCGTGACCATTGTTCAACATTGTGCTCTTTATTCTCTTGTGTGTGCTTTACTCAATCCTTTTTTTTTTTTCTTTAAGCCATAGTATTGTACCAACTGCAGCATCAAATGACTCGACTCGGAGTATATATGAAACGATGAATCATAAAATTATTTCTAATAAGTTCGCAGTTTGATGAGCTGGCTTTCAGAATGTGTCATGCATAGTAAATTGTGCAAATCACTCGTGTTCTAAATGGCAGACCAATTCTCTGATTCATATCTATTCCTCTGTCATTAGTAATTGCGACCTTTGCCAGATGACAGTAAATTTAGAAATAGATTCATAGATCCATTTCATGCATTTGTGTTAAAGAGAATTTGCATGTTAATCGGGAAAAAGAAAAAAAAAAAGATCAAGAGTTTTTTTTTTTTTAAGATATGAAGATATTTTGAATATATTTAATCAGCAATAAGTGAACTATGTCATAGGGGATGCATTCATACAGGCTCAACAGCCATGCTGTATCTCTTTTGGGTGGCCTCAAACTGTGAAAAACAGATTTTTCTTTTCCACATAAAACAGTAAAATTTAAAAGACACAAAAAGTGTGACTACAGGACAGATGACAAGGTAATTACTCGGGGTGTCAACTTGTGAGAGGCTCAAGAGGCAGAAGGCCCCCAAAATCACAGATGAGATATGATATCACTCACTCACTCATCATCATCTATACCGCTTAATCCTGTATTCAGGGTCACGGGGGCCTGGAGCCTATCCCAGGAGACTTGGGGCACATGGCAGGGTACACCCTGGACAGGGTGCCAATCCATCGCAGGGCACAGACAGACACACACACATACACTCACTCATTCACACACTACGGGCAATTTGGGAACCCGGACCCTGGCGGTGCAAGGCGACAGTGCTAACCACTACACCACCGTGCCGCCCTGAGATATGATATATTCATTAAAATATATATTACACTGTGCAATATATTTGGTACCATATATTTTGATGGATATGTCATCCACCCATGTTTGTTCTTTGGAAAACACTATTTGAATTCAAAAATAAAAAATTGCATGTTCTTTTAAGTAAAACTAAAACTAAATAAGAATAGCAAAAGAAAAAGAGAAAAAAAAAAAAAAAAAAGCAAAATAACCAAACAAAAACTTGCAGTAACCTCGTTCCACAAGTATACACACACGCTGTAGGGCAAGTGATCTCGTGTTTAAAAGTATGAAGTCAAACCGGGCCCTTTTGTTTGTGTAGAATAACAGAACACAGACAGCATATGACTTAAAAATGCTCCTGCTCAATTTTTAACTGAAATAACAAATCCAAATAAACAAAGAAATTGCTTCAGAAGAAGATGATGAACATTTTGAAGCTTTACCTATAGGAGTATTTCTGCAAGGAGGAAAAAGTAAAATAAACCTAATAAAACCTAACCAACAGTAAAAAAAACACTTACAGGAATAGGGTGTGGACATTTGCGACAGTGCCTTGCAAAAGTATTCATACCCCATGAACTTTTCCACATTTTGTCATGTTACAACCACAAAGACAACCATACTTTATTGGTATTGTATGTGACAGACCAGCACAAAGTGGCACATGATTGTAAAGCGGAAAGAAAATGATAAATGGTTTTCAATATTTTTTTACAAATACAAAATCTAAAATGTATGGTGTGCATTTGTATTCAGCCCCCTTTACACTGACACGCCTAATTAAAATCCAGGGGAACCAACTCTCTTCAGAAGTCACCTAATTAGGAAATAGAGTCCACCTGTGTTGAATTTTATCTCAGTTGTTCTGTGAAGCCCTCAGAAGTTATTTAGAGACTAATAGTGCACAAAAAGCATCATGAGACCCAGGAAACAAACCAGACAGGTCAGGGATAAAGTTGTGGAGAAGTTTAAAGCAGGATTAGGTTATAATGGAGCACTGTTCAATCCATCATCCAAAAATTAAAGCATTTCGGCACAACTGCAAGCCTACTAAGATGTGGCTATTCAAATAAAACTGACAGGCCGGGCAAGGAGAGCATTAATCAGAGAAGCAGCCAAGAGGAACATGGTAATTCTGGAGGAACTGCAGAGATCCAAGGCTCAAGTGGGAGAATCTGTCCACAGGACAACTATTAGTCATGCACTCCACAAATCTGGCTGTGAAGAGTGGCAAGAAGAAAACCATTGCTGAAGTCCTGTCTGCGACAGGCCATGTGGGGGACACAGCAAACCTATGGAAGAAGGTGCTCTGGTCAGATGAGACTAAAATGTAACTTTTTGGCCTAGATGCAAAATGTTACGTGTGCATGGTGGTGGCAGCATCATGTTTTGGAGATGCTTTTCTTCAGCAGGGACAGGGAAGCTGGTCAGAGTTTACGAGAAGATGGATGGAGCCAAATACAGGGCAATCTTAGAAGAAAACCTGTTAGAGTCTGCAAAAGATTTGAGACTGGGGCGGAGGTTTACAGTAACTTCCAGCAGCACAGTGACCCTAAAAATACACCCAGAGCTACAATGGAATGGCTCAGATCAAAGCATAATTATGTGTTCAAATGGCCCAAGTGGAGACCAGATCTAAATCCAATTGGCAAGACTTGCTGTGCAAGACTTGCTTCTCAGTAAGACTGGGTGGAGAATGTCTGTGAATAACAATTTCGAACTATTTTGCAAAGAGGAATGGACAAACATTTCACTTTCTAGATGTGCAAACCTGGTGGAGACATAACCCAAAAGACGTGCTTGCTATAATTGCACTCTAGACCCAAAGTAGCATCACAAAAATAGAAAATTATGGGTATGAGCTAGAAATCTGTAAGGAAAGTATAAAACGCTTCATTTTGTACCTGATGACAATCATACGTTGCTACTTTTAGTCCTATTACATTTAGCAAACTATGTATTTTTGGCATATTTCTAAATATACAGTAGGATGTGTGTTTAGTGACACCTAACATATATATTCCATATTTAAGCATATGACGTGTTTAGTGACCAATAGGTGTCTGGATGAAAAAGGTATTTTAATCTGGGGAAATCTGAGTACAGTTTTAAACATACTGTCAGCCACAGCCAAGTTCCCCTCAGCGTCTCTCTGTGTGCTTGTCTGGGTATATAAATGCACAATCCTGCTCCTCATGTTGAACAGTCTTCTAACCAAACTCTTAGTTCTACAGTACACCTGCTATTTATTTGCCCAGCAGTTCTATTTCCGATTTCTATTTTTCATTTACATTTTGCACAGACTTTTTGTTCTCTAATTATACACCCTTTCCGCACTTACAGTTATAGTAACTCCTTGTTTGAAGTTGCACTCTGCTCTAAAACTCCTTTCTGTGTATTATGTTTATTGTCCTGAAGAATGATGCTATTAACCTAATATCCTCCGTGTTATATTTTTTGCACTTATTACAGCTGTAGACGGCACAATGGTGTAGTGGTTAGCACTACTGTACTGTGCAGGTTCAATTCCCGGCCAGGCTTGATTACTGTCTCTGTGTGCATGGAGTTTGCATGTTCTTGGTGAGGCACTCCGGTTTCCTCCCAAAGACGTGTAGGTTAGGCTAATTGGCGTTTCTAAATTGCCCACAGTGTGTGTGTGTGTGCCCTGCGTTGGATTGGCACCCTGCGCGGGTATACCTTGCCTCATGCCCTAAGTCTCCTGGGATAGGCTCCAGGCCCCCTGTTACCCTTATACAGAATAAAGTGGTATAGATGAGTGATATTTTTAAAAAATATATAAGTACAGCACAACTTATAGTTTGTTGAATATCTTTTGTAAATACTGCCTTTTGGAGATGTTTTTGATAACCATCAACCAGGTATTGCAGCTGATTGGTCAAACGGAGTCATGTGATGATTGTTGTTGCATCTGATTGGTGAAACACAGTCACATGGTCGATCCGCCGACTGCATTTCTCTGGCAAACACAAAGAATATCTAAAGTGTCGAATAAATGGTTAGAAAAGTAACGAGTCAAGTGTAGCCAAATGTAGCGGAGTAAGAGTAGCGTTTCTTCTTCACAAATCTACTCAAGTAAAAGTAAAAAGTATGGTGCGGTAACACTACTCATAGAAGTAATTTTTTTTTTCAAAAAGTTACTTAAGTAAATGTACCGGAGTAAATGTAACTCGTTACTACCCAGGTCTCTTGAAGCTGAACAGTTCCTGAATGAAGTCTTTGAAAGTCCTGAGAGGAGTGTGTTGCAGGAGCCTCATGATGACATTGCAGGGATTACACACTGAATGATGACCTCTATTTCTGTATGAACGTCATTGTTTCCCTGAAAAAACTGTGCGTCACTTTCCTAATAGCATGCTCTGAATTGCCAGTGAAGTCCAGAACCTTTTTAAACTCCTTAACCTGAAAAAAACCCTGAGGTAACTTAATGTCAGGCTGCTTGCATAAGTATTCATACCCCTAGAACTTTGTCAAATTTTGGCATGTTAAAACCACAAATGCAAATGCATTTTATTGGAATTGTAAGTAAAAGAGCAGCACAAATTGGCACATAATTGTGGAAGGAAAAATAATATATGGTTAAAAAAAAAAATATATATATATATATATATATTTTTTTTTACAAATAAAAATCTGAAAAGTGTGACATGCTGAATTTGTATTCAGCACCTTTTACTCCAATACCCCTAACTAAAATCCAGTCGAAACAATTGCCTTTAAGTCACCTAATTGGTAAATAGTCCACCTCTTTGTAATTTAATCTCAGTGTAAATACAGCTGTTCTGTGAAGCCCTCAGAGGTTTGTTAGAGAACATTAGAGAAAAAACATCATGGAACCCAAGGAACAGACCAAAGTAAGAAGGATGGAGCCAAATACAGGGCAATCTTAGAGGTAAACCTGGTAAGTCTGCAAAAGACTTGAGACTGCGGTGGAAGGTGGAACCCTAAACATACAGCCTACACTGGAATGGTTCAGATCAAAGTATACTGATGTGTTAAAATGGCCCAGGCGAAGTCCAGACCTAAATCCAATTGAGAATCTGCTGATCTCAGAAGCTCTCCATCCAATCTGATGGAGATTGAGCGATTTTGTAAAGATGAATGGGCAAAAATTTCACTCTCTACATGTGCAGAGCTGGAAGAGACATCAAAAGTAATTGTAGCGAAAGGTGATTCTACAAAGTACTGACTCGGGAGGCTGAATACAAATGCATGCCATTCTTTTTATTTCATTGTAAAAAATATATATATTGAAAAACCATCTTCCACAACAGGGAAAAAAATAAACCCTGAAAGTCCAATAGTGCATGGCATTCATGTTCATCATACAATATGCTTTGATTGTAAATTTCCTGTTGCAACAGTATATGTTTATAGCTGAGGCTAGCCTAAAACTGATCTGCATAGGGATGTGTGTGTGTGTGTGTGTGAGATATTAATCTGACCAGACAGATTTCATTTCAGTCAATAGCTAATACCGATAACAATGCTCCCAAAAAGTTATCACTTTTACTGTATTTTATTATTTGATTTCATGAGTATCTCCTGATGTACTGTACAAACTCTTACTCTATAAAAACTATAGCAAATCATTAAGAGGTAATAATGTTGCTTGAGGCAGATAGTTCCACATATACAGTATGTTTTTAAGTTGGATTAAAATAAAATAAAAATTATCAGCTGCACACTCTCACTTTATGTACAAAGGGAGATACTTCTCGTACCTGCTATGAAAGTTTGAAATGTTTACAAAATATGCATTCATTAAACAAAATGACATAAATAGAAATGTAAAAAAGGGCAAAAAAACAACAACAAAAAAAGTGCCTTTTTATAATTTCATATTTTTCTGCAAAACACCGGTTCGTAAAACAGTGTAACACCAACCAAACATAACATACGTCTCATAGTTAATCGGCAGTCAGAAGAGTTATAGATTTGACTTTTAAAAGTGAATAAATATACTGTACACGGTAACATTATATTCACTTTTATCACAGTACCAGTCAAAAGTTTGGACACACCTTGTTCAAGGTTTTGTTATTTTCTACACTACTAGAGACTTCAAAACTATGAAATAACACAACAAATATGGAATTAGGTACTTAGTAAAATTAACACACGAAATTCAGCTGTTCTGGAATTGTCTATTGTCAAGTGCATTTGCAAAACTCATCAAGCACCATGATGAAACTGGCTCTCATGAGGTCCATTCCAGGAGAGCAGGGTCAACATTTACCTCACTTGCAGAGGAGAAGTTCATTTAAAAAACTTACCCGCGCCTCCGAGTGGCGCAGTGGTTAAAGTGGTTATGTTTATAGTTATTCTGATATGCTCGCCCTATCATCCGGAGATCGCTAGTTCGAATCCCGGGTGGTGCTGTAACCTCTCGCAGCCTGAGGTCTAGAGAGAGCTGATTGGCCGAGCTCTCTCAGAGGGGAGGGATGAGAGGTACTTAGTGCTCCCACATTAATCACGGCTCTACGCAACGGAGGGAGCGGATAGCGCTGTCCTCCGAGTGTGTTACGCCGCCCCCAACGGTGCGCGAGCGAGCAGTTCGAAAATGCGGTCGGCTGGCGTCACGTGGTTCGGAGGAAACACGTGATAGTCTTCGGCCCTCCTGACTGAGTGGTAGTAGTAGCCTTAATGTGGGAGCGGGACGGGGAGGAATTGGACACGACTAAATTAGGGAGAAAATCGGGGGGGAAAAAAAAAAAAAAAAAAAAAAAAACTTACCCGCCTCAGAAATCAATCTTAACAGCACCTTAGATTAGAGCAGTCTAACGGAGATAATTGCATATTTTGACTGCCTTTAGCTGTGTTATACAGTGTAAAAAGAAATACATATCAGGGAAGACCATGAAATTAGACGGTGCGTCCAAACTTTTGACGTTGGGAAACTGTGTATACAGTATATATCTATATAAACAATGAAATACAATGCATATGTATAGGAACATAGATTTTGAAGATTGCAGGGAATTAATTATGGGTGTCACTAATAAAACTGTTTTTACATAGAAGGACTTCATCTTGGATGATTTTAATTTTCTGCTCAAGTTTGCTGGCCAGGTGCTTCACACCGAAGTCACGCAGATGTTTGGGAAGGTTTTCAACCTGCTGTTCTGTAGCGCTGCTAAGCCACTGCTGCAGCAGCTGAATCCCATGATCCAGATCTGTGACAGAACGGATTTTACGAATGTTCTTTAAATTTAAGTGTTTACAAATGTAGCGATGTAGCTTCCGATTATTGTGATTCTTGAAGGTTTCTATTAAAGGCTCCAGGATCGTCTTTAACCAACCTGAGAATAGAAAAAAAGAAGAAAATAAAAACAATTAATCAATCTTCAGCTCAAAAGAGTGCTTTACCTTTCCTAATTCATTATTCAAAGTTGAGGAGTCACGATGAGTTTGCAAGAATGAATAATTTAACATCAGACCCATTTTATAATTATAAAGAAACAAAATACTACACTTAGCTGCTGACGTCTCTTGAATGATTTATTATTTAAAAAAAAAAAAACTGAGCACCCTCTCATTCTCAAATCTGTTTGGATCTGATGGGCTAGATGTTTATAGTTATTCTGATATGTTTTTGTTTATATATAGATTATGAATAAAAATAATAAATGAAGTAACTTTGTCCTGTCTAAACATTGGAGTCCCGCTCCCCTTTCAAATGGGAGGTGTAAATACCTATGCATGTCTATGCACTAAAAACCAAACCACTATCCAATCCTCTTCTCCCTCTTTAACCGAGCCAACATTCTTTTCTTGTTGTATCATGCTTGCATAATCAGCACTTGCCAACTATTCAGTAATAAAACTGATGCATCTCAGCTCCTTGGTTTTGTTTACATTTTTTGTTAATGCTCCGGCTAATAGTTACAGTTTATGACTTGCTGTTGATACTTTCGAAACATACTGAAAATTTCCAGCTGTTTTACCCCCTCTGTTAAACCAAAAACATAGTTATAGTAGTTCATAATAGTTAATCATACCGTCACGTATGAGGTTGTTGCAGGTTGCACACACTGTGTCGAAGCTGCTGGTGCCGTGGAACAGGAGCTTCTCTTCTGATTTGCACGCTGTGTGCGGGTTGCACGGTGTGTTTTTTCCAGCTGAATAAAATCCCTCGTTGCATGGCTCACACACAGTGTCTCTGTCTGGAGTTCCTGTTTAATAACAAGAATAGACATCATTAAAATGTTTAATTTTTTTCATAAACCTTTACTGCTCTCCCCCACCACCATTTCATTTGGTAACAGAAACACCTTAAAAGGTACAAAAAGATGCCTAGAGATTAACAAGTCGAGTCCGAATAAAGTAACATGATCACTAGACACTCTAAAGTGGGAAAAAAAAAAAAAAAAAAAAAACTCTCATTAACTTTTAAACAGACTTACCCATTTCTTTTACTCCGTATCCCTTTTCACACATCGTATGTGGCTTGCAGAAATATGAGTCCCGGTAAAACCCTGCCTTGCACCCACACACACGGTTACTGGACCTCGTGCACTCCTGCATCACGACTTCATCTCCTGAACACCAGTTACATGGCAGGCAATCATAGATGTAGTTCCAGTACTTGGTGTAGTAGCCTGCATCACAGGCTGCACATTGTGTAGGCTGCGTCTCCGTGCAATGTGCCTGCAGACGGAAACCTGGGGGGCATCGGTCGCACAACAATTTTCGACCAGAGGGAAGCTCTCGCCAGTACTTGGCCTCATTTTGAGCTAGTACTAATGATGTAGCGGTGCAGTACAGCGCTAGGATTGTGAAGAAAACCTGCAGAAATAAACACACACAGAACACTATGAGGATCTTTCAGTGTAGTACATCTAACCATAATCTTAACCTCAGTAACCGAGGATGGAACTCAGTGTGGGGGTGTATTGTGAAGGGTGTTTCTGCAGCCTTTTGGCACACGTTCCACGTTCCAATAAAACCTAGGGAAAACCATGGGGAGGTCCCGATACGATACCCAGGTGGCGATTCGATTTGTGATGCGATTCTATAAATATCGTGATTCAATGTTTTTTTTCCCCCTTGATTTTGTCAGAATTCTAAACAAACAATTTGCTTCTACTACACATGATGCTGTGCTGTCAGGCAATTAAAACTGCTCAGCTGTCTTCATGTAACATTTAGGTATTTCGCAGATGCTCTAATTAAGATAGATATAAATTATATTACATTGTTCGATCAAAGAAGAAGAGTTCACTGAAACTTTATGGTCGATTTATTGATGGGAAAAGATTCTAAACAACTAACCCCGAAGAATTAGGTTGCTCAAGACAATATACACACACACACGTTTAAAACTATTTACACAAGTTTGTTTCAAATTGTAATGAATTTGGTGGAAAAAGTATATCAAATCAGGTAATATCGTAATACAAATCGGATTGCCATCTGGGTATCGTGATGACGTCCTCTTGGTTTTATCAATCAAAACGTCCCTGGTTGTACTTTAATGCATTATGAACAAAACACTACAAAACAACAACAACTATAATAATAATTATTATTATTATTTACAGATGCTTTACTCAGACAAACCAGAATGATTTCTACATGACAGACAGAGTAAGACTTTCTGAAGATAAGTTCCACAAGTCAAATTTTTTTGTCTATACTATTACAAACACAATTAACCATCTTATGTGAAAGGAGTACCTTTAAAATCAGCCCACATTCCAGGAGAAGGTGAAAATGCAGTGTATAGAGCAACGGTTCACTTCAAAATCTCTCTAACAAACTCAATTATTTAATTCTCCGTCTCCACAGCGCGAACACACACACACACACGTCCCGATTCGGTTAGTTTCTTTCTCTAACCAACGCGTTAAAACGTTAGTTGGCGAGAGAAAGCGAGAGAGAGAGAGAAACACAGACGAACAACTCTACACAAAGCCTCCACACTCGAGACGTGCGTTAGTGCGTGCGGCACGAGCGATACGTGGAGCTACGCTACGAGCGCGAGCGACGTCACTCACCTCAGCGGTTGCCATGTAGGCCTATGCGCGCGGGTCGCTCGGCAGCGCTGTTGTCAGGAAGGAAGCTCTCGTGCCTTCATTTAAATAGACTCCTGAATCCTGCGTCACGGAATTCTAGGGGGGAACAAAAACCCAACAAATTTACATCTCTCGACCTCTTTATCCCTCTGTATCTGTATCAAGATTTAAAGGTGCTTTATTGGCGTAACAAATATTTACAAAGCTTATAAATAATCTAGGAAAAAAAAAATCTATCTATCTATCTATCTATCTATCTATCTATCTATCTATCATACCAATGTATGTATTATATACCTATCATTTTCCCCCTCTACTTTTATACTAGTCATTCTTTTCCTACATATTGAATATTAATTATTATTTAGGTTCCTTATTGAATACTTTTATACTTATCACTATTTTGTCTATTTGTTGTATACGTATCATCACCCTTACAGAGCATTATCAGAACCGACAGGGAAAAGAACAGCAGAGTTCCCTTTCAAAAGCTACACTCAATGCTGCGTGAAAACGCTATGAACATCTCTTTGTTGCCCGGTTGTGAAGCCTGTGCATGTCAAACCCGCCGAATACCTCGGCTTATAACCTGTGCCAGGCATGACGTCACCGAATAAGGTGCACCTGCGAGTTATAAATAGGAGTGAACCGGAAACATCCTCAGATCTTTTTGTCTTCAGGACCGCTTTGTGTTTGCGTGTGCATGTACAAGCCGTAACGAAAGCGAAATAAAAATAACAGCATTAACTCACCGATATGGCGGAGTTGCTTAAGAGATGCGTTCCTCCGTGTGATAGATCTCTTTCGGAGGGCAATCTTCACGAGTTTTGTCTCGAGTGCTTGGGGAAGAACACGCTCGCCTCGGGCTTCAGGGAGAATGTGAGTACTGTGATTTTCTCCCTATTAAGGTGCTTCACTCGCGGCTCGCTTTCTTTAAAGAGAAACCGCGAGCCGCGGCGCATTCCTGGGGCTCGCGTGCTGATCTGGCAGACGCGCACGAGACGGAATTTCCCCTTTCTCTCGCGCTCTCTCCGGATCAGGAAGTTTTAGCTTCCGCTTCGCAAGCGCGCTCCGGCGCTTCTTGTGAAGGAGCGGAAGAATCTTCCTCTCTCGCTTCCATGGAAGTAGCCTCACAACGCTCCTCCAGTGCTCACAGAGCTTTTGAGGAATTATAGCTTTTGAGGTTATAAGTCGAGCGATTCCCCCAAGCGTTCGAGATTGAACGACAGGTGTCTGTCGGGTGGCCGGGGGGAGGAGCCTCAATGTCTCTCCCTCCCCTTCTTTGGTGACATCCATGATGAATTAACTCTTTCATGGAGCAAGCCGTATTCATCGCGTGTTTTTGTACCATCGACTTCGACTTATTCGAATATCATTGATGCGAAAGCACGCGGTTATATGATGATGCCCAGATAGAAGAGACGCTTGCGGGCTATCTCTCTCCTGGGACATCATCCTCCCTGAAAAAGCCTATTCTCCCCTCCAAGCCGTGCAGATTGACATCTGCTTTGGTGGGTAAAGCTTTTCAGGCAGCAGGACAGGCTGGTGCTTCACTGCACACCATGGCGGTTTTGCAGGTTACCAGCCTGACCTGCTGAAGGACCTGAGCAGCGGCGGGGCTATTGATGACAGGGCGTTTGCAGAGCTGCGCCGAGCCACAGACCTGTCTCTCCGTGCAACCAAGCGGACGGCCCGTGCTGTGGGCCGTTCCATGGCTGCCATGGTGTCCACGAAGAGGCATCTGTGGCTGAACCTCACGGGCATCAAGGATAAGGATCGTGTTGTCCTCCTCGATGCCCCCATCTCGCCTTCCGGCCTTTTTGGCGACGCTGTTAATTCCGCCGCCACTAGGTTTCGGGAGGCAAAGCTATATGAACAGGTCTTTGGGAGGTTCCTTCCCCGCCGTGCTCAAGAACCGGGACCGTCGGCCACCCGGCCCCGGCCAGGTCTGGCCCCTATCAGGCGTGAGGTGCAGAAGGAGAGCGTGACCAGCCGCGCACCCCCCCGTAAAGACTGGGGTGGGGCTCGCCGCTCTTCTCAAAAATCTGCTTCGAAAAGACCGGCTCTGAGGAGCTTCCTCTCTTCAAGAAGAAGCCCTGAGTTCGTGTGCCTGGGGCCGTGGGGGTGTCTCCCCCCGGGGAGGGGCGCCTGGATTTTCATCACAAAACAGGGCCTCCTCCCTGGCACTCCCGGGAGGCCGGTGTTCAATCCCCGCCACCACTGGTGTTCGGGGAGCGCCGGTCTCCAAAGAAAAAAAAAAGTTGGGTGTTCAGGCATCTCCTGCCACACTTCATCTCCCAACACCTAACACTCCCCCTCCCCCTAGCCGAAGTGTCAAAGCTCGTGCCCCTTTCGGAGAAGCTGGCAGCATGGAGACTACTGCCAGGTGTATCTCCTTGGGTATAAAGGACTGTAGGCACAGGCTACAGGATTCAGTTTGCACATCGTCCTCCGCGTCCTAACTGCTGGCCCAGCAGTTACAAACTCTGCTGGGCAAAGGGGCCATAGAACATGTTGCCCTCCCAGACAGAGGATCGGGCTACTAAGAGAGCCCAAGAGAGGGGGAGGGTTGCGTCCGATCTTGGATCTTCGTGGCTTGAACCGCTATCTCAGAAATCCAGATTCAGAATGTTGACTGTCAAAATGATTGTTTCTCAAATCCAACTAGAGGATTGGTTTGTGACAATCGATCTCAAGGACGCATATTTCCATATAGAAATATTGCCACAGCACAGGAAGTTCCTGAGGTTCGCTTTTGGGGGCGAAGCTTACCAGTATTGGGTCCTTCCATTTGGCCTAGCTCTGTCACCCCGCACATATACAAAATGCATGGATGCAACTCTGGCTCCTTTAGGACTCCAGGGCATCCGTATTTTTGAATTACATAAACGACTGGCTGATTCTGGCCCAGTCTCAGGAGCTAGCGCTTCGACATCGCGATGTCGTCCTAGCCCATCTTCATTCTTAGGATTGAGACTCAACGCCACAAAAAGCGTTCTCCTTCCTGTTCAGAGGACAACATATTTGGGTGTCACATCGGATTCGGTCACAATGTGGGGACAGTTGTCTCCTGCTCGTGTCGAATCCATTCTCAACATCCTGAAGGAAATCAAGCTAGGCCAGAAGGTCACCGTTCATCACTTTCAGAAATCTTAGGCCTCATGGCAGCTGCGTCCACGGTGATACCTTTGGTCCTTCTGCACATGAGAGCGTTTCAGCTGTGGCTAAGAGCCAGGGGGGTTCATTCAAGGGCCAACCCCCAGAGGCTAATAAGGGTTACGCGCCGGGGGCTTCGTACCCGTTCTATGTGGTTCAGACCCCGGTTTTTGACTTTGGGTCCCACTCTAGGTCCGTCTTGTCGTCGCAAGATGCTAATGACAGACGCTTCCCTCACGGGCTGGGGTGCGGTCTTGAATGGCCGTCCAGCACAAGGGAGCTGGAGAGGTCATCTTCTCGCGTGGCACATCAATTGCCTCGACATGATGGCTCTGTTTCTGGCCCTGAAACACTTCCTCCAGCAGTTGAGAGGCTACCATGTCCTAGTGCGGGTGGACAGCACTGCGGTAGTCTCGTACATAAATCGCCAGGGTGGACTGTGCTCGCGCCGCTTGAACAAGCTAGCGCACCAGGTTCTGCTTTGGGCACAGGACAAGTTCCTGTCCCTCAGGGCGATTTACATTCCAGGGCATATGAATGTAGGAGCAGACTTGCTATCCAGACAAGCTGTAAAACATGGGGAATGGAAACTCCACCCCGAAGTAGTCAGTCAATCTGGGAAAGATTTTACGTAGCAGAGGTGGACCTCTTTGTCTCATAAGAGGCAGCACAATGCCCCCTTTACTACTCTCTGACTCCTCCAGCTCCCCTGGGTCTGGACGCAATGGCCCACACGTGGCCCAGATTACGCCTTTATGCGTTTCCATCTATAGTTCTGCTCCCAGGAGTCCTGGCGAGGGTCCGTCAACATGGCTTGCGCCTCTTATTGATAGCGCCCCATTGGCTGATCAGAGTGTGGTTCTCGGATCTTATACCTCTCCTCGACGGCTCACCCTGGGTGATTCCAGTGAGGAGGGATCTTCTGTCTCAGGCGCAGGAGACAATACTTCATCCCTGGCCCGAGCTCTGGAACCTTCACGTTTGGCCCCTGAACGGACCAACTAAGACATGCTGGGCTTTCAGCCAGCGTAATTGAAACCGTTTTAAGTGCCAGGGCTCCCTCCACTAGAAGAACTTATGCCCTCGAATGGAGTGTATTTGAAAATTGGTGCATGGCAAGACACATAGACCCAGTTCACTGCCAGATTGTTTCAGTGCTGGAGTTTCTGCAAGAAAGGTTGTCCACGGGCTTATGCCCTAGTACGCTCAGAACGTACGTAGCCGCTATTTCGGCTTGTCACGCTCTGAATGATGGGGTTTCTGTGGACAAGCACCATTTAGTTGCCCGTTTTATTCGTGGAGCTAAACGGTTGAAGCCGCCCACTAGAGCGACGGTCCCTTCGTGGGACTTTACTATCGTACTCGAAGGCCTGGCCGACACCCCTTTCGAACCACTAGAGTCAGCGCCTGTCAGGCTTCTGCCTCTTAAGATGGTTTTTCTTATGACTATTACTTCTAAAGCTATTCTGCATCCTCACCCAAACTATCTTCCAAGGTTCCATTCTTGACCATGCACCCAGTTGTTCTCGAGGCCTTCTGTCCTCCGCCTTTCACAGCTCCGGAGCAGGAAAGACTTCACTTACTGTGTCCAGTACGTGCTCTTAGGATCTACGTCCACCGCACTAGCCTGTGGCGTAAGTCAGAGCAGTTCTTTATTTGCCATGGGGGTCTGCCACTAGACAGACTCTGTCACACTGGGTGAGAGATGCCATTGCCCTAGCCTATGAGGCGCGTGGTCACACTTCGCCTCTGGGAATCAGGGCTCACTCAACCAGGGGGATTGCCTCATCGATTGCCTTGGCAAGAGGCGTCCCCCTGCAGCAGGTGTGTGATGCGGCGGGCTGGTCCTCTCCACACACGTTTGTTATATTTTATAGTCTGGATGTCAATGCTACTCCGGATTCACGGATCCTTCAGTCAGCATCCCAGAGCTAGGTCTGAGACCTCCTCGGCTTGTGCGCACACGCTACACAACCTGGGGGTCCAGACACTTGCAGTGCGGCGGCGTTGGTATTCTCGTTCCCATAGCGTTTTCACGCAGCATTGAGTGTAGCTTTTGAAAGGGAACGTCTCGGGTTACTTGAGTGTAACCCTGTTCCCTGACAAAGCGGGAACGAGATGCTGCGTTCCGATGCCGCACTGCTGGCGTGCCTGGACGTCCTTCAGACAAAATTGACCTGAGGATGTTTCCGTTCACTCCTATTTATAACCTGCAGGTGCACCTTATTCGGTGACGTCATGCCTGGCACAGGTTATAAGCCGAAGGTATTCGGCGGGTTTGACATGCACAGGCTTCACAACCGGGCAACAAAGAGATGTTCCCATAGGGTTTTCACGCAGCATCTCGTTCCCGCTTTATCAGGGAACAGGGTTACAGTCAAGTAACCCGAGACGATCTTATAATCCATACTTTTTCCTCCAAGTATTTTAGGACAAACTTCCTAAGTATTTATTATTTCATAAGAATCAAATAGAAAACATTCTCCATGTTCACTTTACTGTACATGAAAGGTTGTGAGTCACCGGGGTCAGAGCACATAATATGTATATTATATAATATATATAATAATAATAATATATATATATATATATATATATATATATATATTATGAGCACTCATAATATAACTATGAGGCAGTAATAGATAAGTTCATTGTCCCTACAGTGATCCCAAAAAAGTGGCAAATGGAACTGTAATTATGATGCTTAGATACTGAGCCAGCACAGTGCAACAAAAGTGCAAAAAAAAAAAACCCTAAAAAAAAAAATTTTAAAAACCTAAAACAATGTCCTCTGAGACACCCCCTGGTCACTATACAAACCTGCAAAGAAATGCAGAACAAAACCCACAATAGACATTTTACTCAGATTTCCTCACAGTGAGCCACAGCCATGTTAACAATATTACATTGTTCTGTGAAAATAAAGAAAAAAAAATTCCATGAAATTTCATGGTGTATTTACTCATAGGAATTATAGGAATTATAGAGTAAAGTAACCTGTATTTTATGCCTGGAAATTAAATCATATCCTGGAAATAGATTGCTCAGTGTGAGAAAAAAACAAAACAAAACAGAACAAACATATATCATACTGTACCTGTGGCGGGACGGTGGTGTAGTGGTCAGTGCTGTGGGCTCGCACCTCCAGGGTCGGGGGTTTGATTTGGTAGATAATTCTGATCATTTTGATTTATACACATTTCCTCACACATTGTACATTCATGTAAAGCTGCCTTACGACAATTACTCACCTCAGCGGTTGACATGTAGGCCTATGCGTGTGGGTCGCTCAGCAGCGCTGTTGTCAGAAAGGAAGCTCTCGTCCCTTCATTTAAATACTCTTCTCAATCCTGCGTCACGGAATTCTAGGAAAGAAAACCCAACAAATTTACATCTCTCGATCTCTTCATCCCTCTGTATCTGTATCAGGATTTAAAGGTGCTTTATTGGCATAACAAATATTAACATTAATATTGCCAAAGCTTATAAGCCATAAGATAATAACAGGGGTAGACTAGATAAAAAAGATAAATAAAAAGAAAAAAAACTTATCTATCTATCTATCTATCTATCTATCTATCTATCTATCTATCTATCTATCTATCTATCTATCTATCTATCTATCTATCTATCTATCTATCTATCTATCTATCTATCTATCTATCTATCTATCATACCAAGAATAATACCATTCATCTTGCATACGTATTATATACCTATCATTTCCCCCCTTTACTTTTATACTAGTCATTCTTTTCCTACATATTGAATATTAATTACTATTTAGGTTCCTTATTGAATACTTTTATACTTATCACTATTATGTCTATTTGTTGTATACGTATCATCACCCTTACAGAGCATTATCAGAACCGACAGGTAATAGTACAGCAGGGTTTGCTTGTTCTCCCCATGCTTGGTGGGTTTTCTCCACATACTCTGATTTTCTATAACAGTCCAAAAAGATTATTGTAGATTAGTGGTTCCCTTGTAGCTTGATTTGTGCCCCAAATCCCCTGGGATAGGCAACTTAGAAATGATGCCTGATGATCAAAGTCTTGATGCCAAGTGACCTGCTTCAAATGAGCCCATTTTGTTCTGTGCAGTATCCCTTTATCACACTTGTGCTTGTGATTTTATCTGCTTATCCAAATATAAACTTTTCTCTTTGTAATATTAGCAACCCAGTGAGCCCTGTACCTTATCTTTTTATCTGTTTAAAACAAGTGGAAAAGCTAATTTTAATGCAGGGGAACGTGAAATAGTTTTCTTATGATTTATGTGTGCTGAGAAATGTAGGCTGATGACAGTAATAATTTAGGAATGAAGACTTTGATTATATACACTGCTAAGTAACACAATTAATGATTGCCTTATTTGGACGCATAATATCAGCTGTAGGCCTTGTCTGGCTGAGCACTTCTCATTGTCATCCACAGTTTAATATCACTGAACACATAATGTCATTAAAATCATAAAGAATCTGTTAGCTGTAACAGTGACAAGAATTATAGGTAATACAGTATATTTAAAAAAAAAGAGAGAGAGAACACCTCACAAAATGTGTTTAAAGTGGATGTCAGAGAGAAGAATGAGATCATGTGATGCAGGTCAGAAAAATAATTAATTAGATTTACTCCTCATAAAGGTTTCTTTAATTCAGTGGTGAAATTAATTTTTCAACAGGTGAGCAATATGACTGTCTAAGCCTGGTTTTATCAACTAACCTGTGCTTGAAACTACCAACAGAGGTTCCTGAGTAAAAACATAATGTCACTGTATTACCTTCTGTACAGCTGATTCACAGTTTAAATTGAAGTTGTTACTGTAGTTGAAACAGATTCATTGTAATTTATTACTGTAAAAAATGCTTTGAAGTTCAGTGTATTTCATAAAGTGCTACATAAATAAACATGACTTAACTTACTGACTTATCTTTGAAAGTCCATGAAATTAAAAGAAGTTAGCACAACATGGACACCATGTTTAGTGATTATTGGTAGTACATCAAATCATCAACGAGATGGAAACAGTGTTGTGTTGAAGTTGGTTCCCCCATCGAGATGAGTTTTCTTAGCCCCATCTCTGTGAAGACTCGCTTTAAAAGCTAAACATCATTACACGCGTTGTATTGTTATTTTTTAATCACTGGTTTATTTATGATTTTTTACAAATGGAATCATTTTATTTGGTACTTATGATAGGATATTTTAATTTTATATATAAAAACAATTTTTTTAAAAAATGGACCAGTACCAGTGCTGATTAATGCACAGTTTTCCATGTTTTATAAAATATAAATATCCTATGAAAAATACCAAACAAAATGATTCCATTTGTAAAACAGCATAAATAAACCATGGGTTGTGTGTAGAGTGATAAAAAAAAAAAATGCAGCTTATGTTATGGTGAGTTTTGTTCTTAAGGCGCGTGAAATTCTCCGTCTCTTCCATTCCAGGGATTGAAAACGGTAACAGTGTCATTTTTGGGGCTTTACCGCGCTCTGTTGAAGCTCGGTGGCAAGCGCATAACCTCTCGCGGGCGAGTCCTGCTTTGAATGCGCGCTCCCTGCGCCGTTTTCACGGGGGTGGGGGTAAGAAAACTCATCTCGATGGGGGATCCAACTTCGACACAACAACGGCATATCCATTGTACATCTGCAAAGCTAGTTTGAATGTTATCCCCTTCATTATTCGGTGTAAAATATGCGATAAAATATAAAGTTTGAAAATGCGACACACACATACTCTATATAAACAGATTTTTCAGACTTTTATATATGAATTCAATAATTTTGCCTTACCTTTGTAAATGAATTAACTGAAAAACGGGCGCGGAGCAGCTTTGCCTCAGGTCGTCAGCGGGAAATCCCAGTGCGGGCCTCGTAAACGATTCAGCTGTAGAGGCGCAGCTATCCCTTTGACGTTAAAATATGCCCTTTAATGTGATATTTAAGATACATCGACTGAAAATGGCGAAATCAGATACTTCGGCAGTGGTAAATTTCCAACGCACACGTTGCTCGTACTGGAGAGTTAAATAAAGCGTGCCTTGTAACCGGAAATGGTCTAATTTAAAAACTGCTCATTAGAGTTACGTTGGATTAATTCAATATTCTCTCAGTTTGGCGCTATTCAAAGAGAATAGGCAAAACATAAGCAACAAAATCGAGTAAATTCTATTCCTGTATTTTTTAAATAAGTTTAATGCAAAAATTAACAAAAAAAAATCAAGAAATTAATTTTGTTAAATGTAGTTTACTCATTAAATTTCATTAAATCCACAATCCCACAGAATGACTTTTTACAGTGTATTGAGTTAATAAGCATCAAACAGAACCTACCTTGGATAAGTGAATCTCAAGAGCATTCTGATATCCGCATATCTGGAGTGCTGCTACAGACTTAAGACCTCTTCTGTTAGAATGTCTTTTTAAATCCACGCACTCTGTTTAACTGCCAATCGCACTCCGTAGCCTAACCCTTTTCACTGAATGTTATAATAGGTGTGGTAATTTGTCTATTGTGGAAACCAATAAGTGAAAAAGAAAGTGAATACGTGTGCACATCTTCACCTTTATTAACTGCGTCACAGGGCAGTGTAACACCCATGGAGGAACTTGCTGCCCATCGTATGCTGCATTCCTGAGTTCACAGTAAGCACTTTGTTCTACTTGATGTAAGGTAAGAAATATGTCACCCTTCCCTTTTAAAGAACGTGGCCACATTAGGTGTCCTTAATAAGCAGCCATGGATAAACATGTTTGCAATTAAAACACTTTGTGCGCTGATGTAAAAGAGGCAGATTTAAAATGTTGGTATTTCCGGTGTCTTTTCTCTCGTTTGCACATTAACACCTAATAAGACAGACAGTCCGTCTGCTCCAAAGACAATGCGAATCCCCTGAACTGGATTATATTCTAATTACAGCACACCATGGATAGCTTTATACGTCTAATAGTGATTTGGCAAGAAGGGCCATCCAAGGCAAAAAGGTGGCAGGTCTCGATTGTGGTCTAGTGAGCCGATGAATTCGGATAGATTCCTCGATTGAAAGTACTTAATACAGTCCAAACAAGGACATTGGACACAGCTTACTCGCACACTCCCACTCCCAGTCATACATTGACATTGAGCATTTGAGCATTAGCCAGTCAGCCTACAGTGCATGTCTTTGAACCGTGAAGGTCATTCAGAGACACCTTACAATGCACAGAACTAAAAACACACACATACACATACGAGGCAAGATTTGGACCTCAAATGCTGGTGCTGTGAGACAACAGCAACAGCACTCAGCCATTGTGTCCCCACATGTTCTTACACTCCTCCTTGGGACTTTTGGAAAAAGGCCTCATAAGCTGCAGTATATTAAGAACAGTGCTGCTAGGATCCTGATGAGGGTGCATAAATAGGACAATTCTTAAATCCCTTAATTGGCTCCTTGTTTCATTTAGAATTGGATACAAGATTGCCCTTCTTACCCGCCAGTGCTGTTATGGAGAGGCCCCTCTCTATCTCAAAGAACTCATCACCTCACACACATCTACACATACATTCATATCCACATGTGCATTATAAAAAAAAATTATGATTATTATTATTATTATTATTATTATTATTATTAGTGCAGCTATTGGTCGTCATTCCATCACTTTCCCAATAAGAAACCGAATTAAAACACAACTTGTCATCTTGGGTTCCAGAAAATATTTTGGTTCATGGGAAGTAGGACGTTTGGTTAATCTGGAATGTGTTACTCCTACAAAACAAACTTGTCACTATTTACACAAACAATAGGAATCATGTTGCTCTCAGATTGAAACATACACCGCATGAATATAAGCAAAGCTCAAGCACATGCTGTGTCGCATTATCACCAGAAACAGGACAAAAATTCCAGGTCGCAGGGATTAAAGGGATTTTCCCTTTAGAAATTGAAAGTAAAAAACCCATTAGCCTTTAAGGGAAATGATAAGGGATATAACAAATACCAAACAGGCCACATAGGACACATTTCGCAAGCTGCCACATGGCATTTCCCCCCAACAGGTTTAGGCTTAAACACCCTGACATATGGCACATTTTCTTAATTGTGGAAGAAATGCAGTCAGAACAGTTTAAATATAAAATATGAGCTCTTATTGACTCATTTGGATTGTTAAATATAACGAAACTTACTTTTAATAACAAAATAAAATAAAAAAAATAGCTAGTTCTGTCACTTTCGCTACTCCGACACACCATGATTTTGGAAATGATGTCATGGTTACATAAATTTTACAGATTTGTAAAAGACTGCATCAGTATGTTCATCCTGTATCACTTTCTGACTTCATGAGGTAAAGTTAAGGACAAAGTTTAATAAGGAACCTTCCAGAACATTCAAGTTTCTACAGGGTTTCTAGAAATGTTATTTGAGTTCCTCGAAATTAGCCTAGGAGTATTTATACACTCTTACCGTCATTTAAATATTTTCACCGTGATCTAAATTTAAATCCGGATTTGTTGCAGTTTCTATGTTACAGTTTCAGCACTTTATAATAATAAAACTGGCATCGTAGTGGCATAGTGTTTAGCACTGTAGCCTTGCACATCCAGGGTCAAGGGTTAGATTGTTCTGGGTCTGTGTGCTTGGAGTTTGTGTGATCTTCCAGTGCTTTGGGTACTCAGGTTTCCTCACGCAGTCTGAAGACATGCTGATTAGGTGAATTGGCGTTCCCAAATTGCCCGTAGCGGGCACCGTGATGGATTGGCACTGTGCTTCGTGCCCCAAGTCTTCTGGAATACGCAGCAGGCCTATGCACACCCTGACCCTGTACACAGGATAAATGAATGAATAAATGAAAGAGTTCAAGTTAAATATACAGATTCAGAACCCGAAAATATTATTCAGAACTAGTTAAAAAGTAGAACAGTTTTGTTTTTGGCAATGCAATTTATGTAAAAACAACAAGAAAAACATCCAAGACCTGATCCAGTGCTGCCTAAGAGTTTTCCCGATGATTCATTTTGCCCCATTTAAGAATTTAGGAATTTGAGCCAATAAGGATTGAAATTGTAAGTACAAGCTGTCCTGCTGTGTCCATTTCTTATCAGCACGTTTGGAAGCTGAAGCTCACGGTCAAAACAAACAGCCCCTTCATTGTGAAATACCAAACATGTCATATTACTACGTTTTCTGGGAAGCTGGCTTGTAACTAGTAGGTTTCCCATAAAATATTTTGTGTATTATCAGCATAACACAGGTTAAGTACAGGTCAACATTCTTCGTTTAATCATATTTTATCAATTATACCAGCAGCTTTGGTGAAAAACAGGATGAACCAATCAAAGTCATTATTTCTTCCATATCCATTAAAAAGTCAGCTAGCTAGTTGTAAAATGAAATGTCATCCCCAGTATCATCAACGAAAGTGCCATATAAATGACACATAGCAGTGCTATAAATATTTAGATAAATGCTATTAAAGATTGTTTTCTATTCATTTTCTCTTTCCTCTTTCCAGTATCTGAAACCAAAACTGAATGTTATTCCTGAAGTGTTTGTTAATCTGCTCCTATATTCTTGCAAACACAAACGAAACAGAAACCATCCCCTGAAGGTTATGCTTAACAACAGCGTGGTCATGTGCTGCGAATCGTCCCCCTTAAGACCAGCATATTGGATCACAAGATTGTGGTTTTAACGCCCACACAAATCCCTTCCTTAATCTCAAGAGGTTTGTGGAGTAAAATCTATCTAGGATAAGACAAAGAATTTAGTTTCACCATGAACGGCTGTGAACTCAAACACTGAGGGGGGAGTTTGAGATAAAGCACATGATGTTTAGTCAAGTTGAATTACAGTAAAATAATCAGCAACAAAGTTACCACAATGACACTGATGTAACAAGTAAAGTAAAAAAAAGATCATTAATTACACAGTTCACTAGTTTACTGTATGTACGTCCGCTATTGCACAAAATATCCTCATAAACAAAGCTGACATCAAATCAAAAAGACGAGCGCACAGACAATTACATCATCGGCACAAGGTGACGTTACAACAAGCCGAAATCTCAGGTTCCCCTGTCCACACAACACCAAAATCTTCACTTTGGACAGAGTTTTGCCAAAGCGTGTGTGTGGACGAAAGGTGAAAAAAAGCAGAGAAAAAAAATCTGTTTTTAAAAATAACCGGCTACTTGTGGACATGGCCTGAGCACTGTGCATGGTTCAGTTAATTGAACACAGGTGCAGCAAATTTGGAGACCTGGAAGAGAAACCAAATAGGTAGACGTGCTCAGAAATGACCCAAAACGGAACAAAAGAGGAAGTTCATAGAACCAGGAAAGTTTATTGTCAGAACTAAAAACTAACAAGAATTACAACTCCCAACACCAACGCTCCGGCTCACCTGAATGCCAACACACCTGAGACTAAATACTAGACACTGATAAAAGAGACTCAGACACTTCCGGTCTTGGTGAGGTACAGTATACGCTCCCTGTGACTCATTCCAGTGTCTTTAACAAACCTTTTCATCCTTGCCTGTTTCATGCAACAAAGTTTTTATATACACTCACCTGAAGGATTATTGGGAACACCTGTTCAATTTCTCATTAATGCAATTATCTAATCAACCAATCACATGGCAATGCATTTAGGGGTGTGGTCCTGAACTCCAAACTGAATGTCAGAATGGGAAAGAAAGTTGATTTAAGCAATTTTGAGCGTGGCGTGGTTGTTGGTGCCAGACGGGCCGGTCTGAGTATTTCACAATCTGCTCAGTTACTGGGATTTTCACGCACAACCATTTCTAGGGTTTACAAAGAATGGTGTGAAAAGGGAAAAACATCCAGTATGCGGCAGTCCTGTGGGTGAAAATGCCTTGTTGATGCTAGAGGTCAGAGGAGAATGGGCCGACTGATTCAAGCTGATAGAAGAGCAACTTTGACTGAAATAACTACTCGTTACAGCCGAGGTATGCAGCAAAGCGTTTGTGAAACCACAACACGCACAACCTTGAGGCGGATGCGCTACAACAGCAGAAGACCCCACCGGGTACCACTCATCTCCACTACAAATAGGAAAAAGAGGCTACAATTTGCACAAGCTCACCAAAATTGGACAGTTGAAGACTAGAAAAATGTTGCCTGGTCTGATGAGTCTCGATTTCTGTTGAGACATTCAAATGGTAGAGTCAGAATTTGGCGTAAACAGAATGAGAACATGGATCCATCATGCCTTGTTACCACTGTGCAGGCTGGTGCTGGTGGTGTAATGGTGTGGGGGATCTTTTCTTGGCACACTTTAGGCCCCTTAGTGCCAATTGGGCATCGTTTAAATGCCACGGCCTATGTGAGCATTGTTTCTGACCATGTCCATCCCTTTATGACCACCATGTACCCTTCCTCTGATGGCTACTTCCAGCAGGATAATGCACCATGTCACAAAGCTCAAATAATTTCAAATTGGTTTCTTGAACATGACAATGAGTTCACTGTACTAAAATGGCCCCCACAGTCACCAGATCTCAACCCAATAGAGCATCTTTGGGATGTGGTGGAACGGGAGCTTCGTGCCCTGGATGTGCATCCCACAAATCTCCATCAACTGCAAGATGCTATCCTATCAATATGGGCCAACGTTTCTAAAGAATGCTTTCAGCACCTTGTTGAATCAATGCCACGTAGAACTAAGGCAGTTCTGAAGGCGAAAGGGGGTCAAACACTGTATTAGTATGGTGTTCCTAATAATCCTTTAGGTGAGTGTACATTAAACAATGTAACAATTTGTAAATGGTTATAAGTGTTAAATTCATAAAACAGTGTTTACCGATCGGACTTTTTCCCACTTTCTTGGAGACTCTTAATCTTAGGATTAAACATAATTGAAATAAAAAAAAAAGAAATATAAAAAAGAAAATTCACCCAGACACTGTAGACTATTTTCATAAACAATAAATATGTCATACGGAAATACTTCAAACATTTAACACTATAAAGGTCAATGACATTTTAATGTACAGTAACTGTACACCCACATACTGTAGGCAGTGATAAAATCAAGAGCTAAACGCAAAAACACAGCTTTCAGTTGCTGTCATAAGACAATGTACTGTAAGATATGGTTCACTCATTATGATTGAGTTAATGGCCAGATTTATAAGAAAACACCACAATTAATCTCACTCTTCTCTTATCTGGGTTCTTCCATTGAAAAATAGAATATAAAAAAATGTAGACAATATAAAAAGTGCTTATTATATAGCACTTATTAGAATTTACAATATAATTTTATATATCTTTAAAGCTTATATATATATATATATATATATATATATATATATATATATCTTTAAGCTTCAAATTGTAGTTATTATTAATTCTGATGTAAAATATTGTGTTTATTGATGCTGGGACTTCCACTAACATCACGACAGCAGACTACAAAATAAGCAGAACAACCATCGACAAGTACTGTAACTTAACATTATGTAAATTATGTAGAGAACCGATCATGAGAAAGCATGACTGCTGTATGGCTAATTTGTGTGACTGCGACTCAGGGCTACATCACCAGACAACAGAACTATAAATCCAGTGTTTTTTCTCTCTGACCCAGAATTTGATTACGTCAAAGGAGAAATGTCTGTTTGCTTAATGTAATACTGAAACTGAGATCTGGTATAAGCCATTGTTTTAAGCTAGTTTCTGTTGCACACTAGGACATTCTTCTCCCACAGTGTCTGTCTCTGTAAAACCAAACGTTCATAACAGGTTACATCATAGATCTCCTGTCCCTCACCGGGGACAACCCCGTCCTCCCCCGGTTTAATCTTTCTGCCTTCTCACCCACTTTCATCTCAAGAAGCCCTGTCATGGAAACAGTAAACATGACACTTAAATGTGAAGGGTTAGAATATGATGAGAGATATTATAGCACCATATTCTAGTAGATGAGATTAAAAGCATTCATTAACTATTTGCCTGGGTTCTCTCGTGCCTTCTGTCTGATTACCCTCCGAGAGTTATGAATGTCTGAGTTTGATAAATTGCTGTCCCATGAGTTTTCCATTTTCATGTTATCAAGCCATGTGTATACAGTGAGGTCAATAAGTATTTGATCACCCTGTGATTTTGCAAGTTCTCTTACTTAGAAATCATGGAGGGGTCTACAATTTTCAGCATAGGTGCATTTCAACTATGAGAGACAGAATCTAAAAAGAAAAATCCGGAAATAACATTGTATGATTTTTTAACAATTTATTTGTGAATTACTGTGTCAAAAAGGTATTTGATCACTTGCTTATCAGCCAGATTTCTGACCCTCAAAGACCTGTTACTTTGCTTTTAAATAGTTCAGCTACACTCTGCTCATGATTCAAAATCGTTAGCTGTCATAAAGGCACCTGTGCACCCCACAATCAGGCAAAGTCTAAGTAGCAACATGGGCAAAACCAAAGAGCTGTCAAAAGACACAAGAGACAAAATTGTAGACCTTCACAAAGCTGGAAAGGGCTACGGGGCAATTGCCAAGTAGCTTGGTGAAAAAAGAACAACTGTTGGAGCAATTGTCAGAAAAGGGAAGGGGCTAATGATGACTGTCAATGTCCCTCGGACTGGGGCCCCACGGAAGATTTCTCCTCATGGGGTATCAATGATGCTAGGAATGGTGAAGAATCAGTTAAGAACTACACGGGAGGAGCTGGTCAATGCCGTGAAAAGAGCTGGGACCATCGTTTCCAAGGCTACTATCAGTAATACACTAAGATGTCATGGTTTAAAATCTGGCATCGCATGGAAGGTGCCCCTGCTTAAGTCAGCCCATGTCCCGGCCCGTCTGAAGTTTGCCAGGGACCATCTGGATGATCCAGAGGAGTCATGGGAGAAAGTCCTGTGGTCAGATTAGACCAAAGTAGAACTTGTTGGTCTTAACTCCATTCGCCGTGTTTGGAGGAAGAAGAATGATGAGTATCATTCCAATAATACCATACCTACAGTGAAGCATGGAGTTGGAAGCATCATGCTCTGGGGGTGTTTTTCTGCACAGGGAACAGGACGACTGCACTGTATTAAGGAGAGGATGAACGGGACCATGTATTGTGACATATTGGGCAAAAACCTCCTTCCTTCAGTCAGAGAATTAAAGACAGGTCGTGGCTGAGTCTTCCAACATGACAATGACCCAAAGCACACAGCCAGGAAAACCAAGCAGTGGCTCCGGCATATCAAGGTTCTGGAGTGGCCTAGCCAGTCTCCAGACCTAAATCCAATAGAAAATCTTTGGAGGGAGCTGAACCTCCGTGTTGCTCAGCGATAGCCCTGAAACCTGACAGATCTAGAAATGATCTATATGAAGGAGTGGGCCAAAATCCCTCCTGCAGTGTGTGCAAACCTGGTGAAGAACTACAGGAACCGTTTGATCTCTGTAAAGGCTTCTGTACCAAATATAAAGATTTTTTGACTCAAGTGATCAAATACTTATTTGACACAGTAATTCACAAATAAATTGTTAAAAAATTATACAATGTGATTTCTGGATTTTACTGTTTAGATTCTGTATCTCACAGTGGAAATGCACCTATGCTGAAAATTGTAGACCCCTTGTAGATTTCTAAGTAAGAGAACTTGCAAAATCACAGGGTGATCAAATACTTATTGACCTCACTGTGTATGTAATCGGTATGTTTTCTGACTTTGTTCTCTATATAACCTCTGTTACACTAATGCACTTATCCCAGTGTTTCACTAGTGCTTAGAAAGGTTTTCGCAGTTTGCTTGAGTCATGATTATTTGAAATTGTGTAATGGCCCAAACATTTGGAAATGGCGTAGAGGTCATGACAGTACAGAGATGTGGCAATCAAAAGTGGTGTTGGTGAATGATTGATTGTGTGTACGGTTACCACAAACAGATGTGTCTCTTCCACAAGTCATCTACTGACATCTATGTCTATGTCGTACCATTTGAAACAAGATGTTTACTGTAAATTTGACATAATAGCAATATGTAAAAGCTACACAAGGACGAAATATAATTTTTAGTCTACTTGATGAATTGTAATAATAATAAGAATACATTTTTATCTATTATTATTATTATTATTATTATTATTATTATTGAGACATTTTTTTCTCATTTGAGTTTGTCCACTTTTAGTCTCATTTATTTTTGTCCTTTTGTCAAAATTTCTACATTGTGATTTTCTTTTCTTGTTGGATTAATTTGAATAAGATGTTGATTCTCTAATGATCTGAAATATTTCATCATCAATTGTACATGTGTCACACTTAAAGGCCGCTAAAAAACCTTTGACCAAATAATCATACCGAAAACGGCTCATGTTACGTCGCCCGCCATAGTTTCACACTAGTCTACTGATATCTAGACTTCATACTAGACCTGCAAGCGTAGCACCCACGTGTAACTGATTCTAACACAATCTCCAAACCACACTAAGGGTTTCTGTTCGCATTCGCATCAGAATCAGAATCAGAATCGGGTTTTAATCGCCAAGGATGTTGAGACACAAAAGGAATTTGGTTCAGGCTGTTTGTAGCTCTCAGAGTACAGACAAACATAAAACCACTGTGCAAGTAATTACACAGTAATTACACAACATTTTTGCTTGGGATTAAATAGGATTAAATAGGGTGGGAGGATCCTGGATATGTGCAGTATAGTGTACATAAGGGGATTGTAAAGTACGGCAAGTAGCTCTATGTGCTATCCACATTTTAGACCTGGTGGTCATAAATACAGTATGGCTGATTCATGATGACTCTTTTTTTTTTTCTCTTTTTCTCCGTATAAAGACTGTGTTTCTCAGGTATGACCTTTCTTTATCCTGCTATGTACGACGTTCTGTATTTCCTGTATAGTTACTGCTTGTCAGTGGTATGGTAGCTGCACGGAAGTCGAGCCGATTGTTCCTGTCAGCTGCTTTCAATGACAAATGTGGTTAAAACTTGCCAGTCACACAGGAATATACATTTCATACATGCGTAACACTTCTGTACAGGAACTGATGTGCTACGACAAACTAAAAATACATTTCTTTGCCCCTGAAGCGTGAAATATGCAAGTGGGAAATTTAGCCAGAACGTGTTCGGGTAAACCGATATCAGTGAGACTTGAAGGCCTGATACTTGTATCCAAAACAGTTAGCTCATTTTTGCCTCCGGTGTGGAGACAGAGAATTATGTGAACAGTTCTAATCATTATACACATCGTACGTAATTCCGCCTGATACGACATAGAAAAGACATCAGCGGTGATAGAGAGCGTTTAAATGTCAAAAAAAAAAAAAAAAAAGATTCGGATGAGAATTTTTTTCCTTCTGTTTTTTACGCTCGTCTGTACAGTATGTCACGTCTGATTATGAAAAGCTTAAAATAGTTGGAAACATCACCCAGAGCAGTAATGCCATACCCAAGTACTTAAGACATTTAACACTATAAAGGTCAATGACATTTTAATGTAACTGTACACCCACATACTGTAGATAAGATAAGATCAAGAGCTAAACGCAAAAACACACCTTTCAATTGCTGTCATAAGACCATGTACTGTAAGATATGGTTCACTCATTATGATTGTGTTAATGGCCAGATTTATAAGAAAACACCACAATTAATCTCACTCTTCTCTTATCTGGGTTCTTCCATTTAAAAAACAGAATAAAAAATGTAGACAATATAAAAAGTGCTTATTTGCAGGTATCAGGAACCATAAAATTGGTACGCCGCCGGGTTCTGCCGCTCGCGGGATCTGCATTGTTACACCTACTGGTTGAGTGAAAGAGCAAAACTAATGTTATCCTACTCTTAATCAGAAACTCAACAACCTCCACATCGTTCTTCATGCTGTTCCTGAAGGTCTGTACATCAATCTTAATATGGATCTTCACACTTGCCATTTCCTACTTATTATTACATGTTCGGGTTTTCCTGTCTTCCAACTTATTTCTGTTTCTTGATATCCAGCATCATATCCAACATGCTATCATGTGGCCCCATGCTCTTGATTGGCCGTAATGCTGTTATGTGACATGGTGTGCACCACTTTGGCGGGGTCCATTGAATTAAATTAAACTAAAAACCAACATTGCTATTAAAATGACACACGTCGTCAACTTGTGTGCTCAACAACATGAAAACAACAACAACAAATACAAGTAGTGGCATTAGGACACATTCCTAATGTTTAAAGAAAATAAGCAGAACAAGTTAAAGTTCAAGTTACAAAGCTTAAGAGGAGGAAAATGTTTGCCTATACAGAGTAACAGGAAGGTTTGCTTTTGAACCAATTTTATCTGAGTGAGAACTTTTTTCCTTCTCTTAAGGTCTGTGTATAAAACGCTTAAATCAGTTACAAACACTCTCCAGAGCAATGATGTCATACATAACTATTAAAGATATTCAACTCCAGGAATGTCAACAAGATTTTAGACCTGTGTGGGTAGTAATGGCATCAAGAGACACATCTGTCACCTGCTGTTGTACATCATTTGGAAAGTGAAGAAGAAAATTGGTCTGAGAAAAAGAAACAGAAGGTACGGGTTTCTCATCATGATTGCGTTGATGGCCTGATTTAAAGGAAATCACCACAATTAATCTCAATCTTCTCCTACCTGGGTTTCCCTCTTTTAAAACAAAGACAATATATTAATTTATAAGCATTTATGAACAGATGTGGAACAATGATTAAATGATTAGAAACTAGTCATATTGGCACTATTGTGTTTGGTTGCCAGGGAAAACTAATTCATTATCACAGGTTAAGTGAAAGAGCAATCCACCTGAATAACTTCCACATCGGCCTTCGTGCTGTTCCCGGAGGTCTCAACACTGTCCTTAACATGGATCTTTGCAGTTGTCTTTTCCCCACATCTTCATTAATATTTTCAGGTTTTCCCCGAGATTTATTGCTGGTCATCGTCCAACTTTATCCTTCGCACATCTCCCCTTCCCGTCGCCATCCCCATGCTGTTAACTGGCTGCAAAAATACAGTGGTGTTATGTGACATGGTGTGCACGACTTTGACGAAATGTATGTTCGATTAAATTGCACACTGGACTTTTACTAACTAGAAGGATTGGCCATCATGTTAACAGCCCCAGTGCCATAAAAAGCAACATTCTTATCGCAGAGCCATTGGGATACAAGTCTAATGTTTAAAGGTTAAAGTTACAGCTTTAAGTTAAGTTTGAGAGAAGGAAATTGTTTGCCTATACAGAAGTAATAAGGTCTGCTTTTGAACCAATTTGATCTGAATTAGATTTTTTTCCCCTTCTGTTAAGGCCCATCTTTACAGTATTCTACATCTATAAAAAGTCTATTAAATCAGTTACAAACACTCCCCAGAGCAACGATGTCCTACATGCAATAACTATTAAAACAAGGTCAATGACATTTGAGAACTGCATGTGTAGTAATGAGATCAAGAGATAACCAAGAAACACACCTCTAGCTTGTTGTTGTAAGACATCATTTGGAAGGTAAAGCAAAGAAAATAGTCCTGAGAAAACGAAACAGAAGGTATACACTAGTTTCGCTCAGCACTTACAGACAAATGTAAAACAATCATTAAATCTTTAGAAACTGGTCATTTTTAGACATGCACTGAATACAGATTTGTCAAAAAAAAAAAAAAAAAGTCACATAGTATTTGGTTGACACTAGAGTTATTAATCAGACATGAGAGGATGACACGGTTTGCCACCAGACAGCGATACTCACAATTCTACTGCTACATTAGCTTGACAAACTAGAAAATATGCTGAAGAAAATGTTATCCATCGGTTAAGCAGAAACTAACCAACCTCCACATCGGTCTTCATTTTGTCCAGGTCCAAAAGGTTTCTACAATGATGTTTATACAGATCTTCCCCTCTTGCCTGTTCATTCATCCTCGTATTACATTTTTGCTCTGTTCTTCAGATTTTCCAATTTGTCTCTTTCATTCTTCTCCTGACAAGGCACATAATCTAACAGATTAGCATGTGGCAGGTTTATGGCTGCTCTTCGCCCCACTTCATCCTTCCCCCATTTCTCCTTTCCGTCATCATCCTTCTGTTGCTGATTGGCTGCAATGGTGTTGTGCTGTTCGCAACTTTTACAACGTGTATGGATTGGATTAAAGTGCGCAACGCATGGTTACTATCTGTTGTGGCATAAATTAGGCTACTAGGTTGGTTATATTGTCTGTGACTGCCTACATTTAAAAGGCAGGCACCAACTAAATATTTGAAAACAGTAGGAAAAAGTAAAAGTAATGGCCTCTGATTTAGTGCACCCAGGGTGAGGGGTGTGGGGCACAAAAAAAGTTATGCTATGACCATGGATTATCACTCTGCTGTTGCTGGTTCCAAAGCCTGGATGAAAAAGAAGGAGAGTTGGCTGTCAGGTTATCAATACATCCCTTTTAAAATTTAAACAACTTATCTATTGGTGTGCTTAACGGCATGGGCACAGCGTCATGACATCGTGATACACTCCTAATGTTTGCACTTATTTATTTATGGGTTAAGGTGGGTAAACCATGAGTCATGGTTTCCAGATGTGGACTTGCTGGCTAACTATCACCCCCGCACCTCCAGGGTCAGAGTTCGTTTACTGCCTTGGGTCTGTGTGCATCGAGTTTGCATGCTTGGTGGGATGATGGATAGGCACACCTCGCTGCCTCATGCTATAAGTTTCCTGGGATAGACTTCAGGCCCCCCACAACCCTGTATACAGGATAAAGTGGTTTAGATGATAAGTGAGTGAGAGTGAGTGATGTCTAGATACTGACACACTGCATTTCATCTGCAGATTAATTATGACTGAAACGGTAAATGACCCATGTGCTAAAAAAGAAAAAGACATACTGTTCTAATTATCCTGTCAGTTCCTATAAAACTTATGCTATAACATACACACTGAAAAATGCCGAGTTATTTTTACTACCCCAAACGCTGGGTTGCCTCTGTTGGGTCATTTTTCTGGGTTATTTACTGTGAATTGGGTACTTTTTGTTTAACCCAGCTTGCTGGGTTGGAGTTGACAGCTAACATCACAGACAAGACCGCCCCTCCCCATAAGTGTCAACTTGGCTGTGTCAACTTTATGTTTTTTTTTGTTTTTTTTGCCGCTGATGAGGGTGCTTCCTCCTCGTCATTTAAGAGGAAATGTAAACGTTAAATATAAGGTCTGTATACACACTTTCACTCACTTAAGTCACTTATGAATTAATTTGTTCACTGTATGTAACATTTATTACTGTTACCATGTTAATGTTACACTCAAACTTTCAGCCTGGTCTGTGCTATAGCATGCTAGTTTACCTGACAATGGCTGCTAACTAGCCAAACCAAAGAACCCCACCTGTGTATGAAAGAAACTGCAAAAATGTCTGAGCTTTTTAGCTTTCTTTGTAGAATGCTTGCAGCGTGTATGAAGATGGTGAAGTGATGAATGAAAGCTAAACTGTTAACTGTAGTGTCAGCATGACGCTAGCATTAGCAACCACATTAACATTAGAACTTTATTAATCTCAGTGCTTGAGACAATAAAAAGCTGAGGTGTTACAAAACATGGAACTAACACCGTGGAATATCTCCAGCAGGCTGAGAGATCAAGGTCGTACCCCTACTGTACATCCTGATGTTGGGAGATAATGACCAGCACTGCTGTCAGGCATTAGTGCTTCTCAGTAATAGTATTGCAATGATGTCGCTGTTTAACTTGTTTTGTATTATCTGATCTTGTGCTTTTGAAAAATAAATATAAATATTTTTTCTATGATTTGTACATTTAATTGGGTGTTGTTTATTGCCTATGTATGGTTTGCAAAACTTAGAGGATTTTTTTTTGTAATAGACCAGTATATCAAAGTAATTTAAATGTTTAAACTGTTTTACCCATAGAAATGTAAAACATAAAAATAATAATAACCTACTTGTGAGGTAGAATTAACCCAGCATTACAGTTAAATATGACCTAGCATTTTGATTGAATATTTTACCCATCTTGCTGGGTTAAACAAATAACCCATGTTGCTAGGTTAAATTAATCCAGCATGTAGTTGGTCCAATATTTATCCAGCAGCTGGGTATTTTTTAGGGTGTAACATTAGTTTATAGCTATATTTGGCGGCGCCTCCAGTGTATTGAATTGCACGTCTAGTATACACATGTGGACAAAATTGTTGGTACCTTTCGGTCAATGAAAGAAAAACTCACACTGGTCACAGAAATAACTTTAATCTGAAAAGCCATAATAAATAAGAATTCGATGAATGTTAACCAATGAAAGTCAGACATTGCTTTTCAACCATGGTTCAACGGAATTATTGAAAAAAAAATAAACTTTCTGAATAATATGTGCAACTGTAGTCACAGGAACATCTAGCTGCTTGGAGATATAGCCTTTACCTTTAACATTCTTGTATATAATTTTCTTCCGAATCTCCTGAGACAACTCTTTCCTTCGCTTCCTCTGGACCAAACAACACAGTGACTACCTGGAGCCCTATATATAGGCCCACTGACTGATTACAAGATTGTAGACACCTGTGATGCTAATTAGTGGGCAAACCTTGAATTAACATGTCCCTTTGGTCACATTATTTTCAGTATTTTCTAGGGGTACCATCATTTTTGTCCAAGCCTGTTCCATGAGTTTATTTTTTAAAAATAATTCTGTTGAAGCATGGTTGAAAAGCAATGTCTGACTTTCATTGGTTAACATTCATAGAATTTTTATTTATTATTATTTTATCAGATTAAAGTTATTTCTGTGACCATCGTGAGTTTTTCTTTCATTGACCAAAGGGTACCAACAATTTTGTCCACTTGTGTATGTGCATGGAGATTGTATGTTTTCCTAGTGCTTGGTAAGTTTCCTTGAGTGTCCTTCTACAGTGCACAGTGACATGCAGTGTTGGCTTACTGGTGTTTCTAATTTCCCCTGTGCGTGTGCGTTTGTAAGTTCATAGTCAACATGACTTCCTCTAATCGCACTGACCACTGGAGCAGAGTCATAGGTTACACATGTTACAGTATTACTCCAGACTTCCATGGAATGGATTTAGATTACATTAAAGAAAGGTTTGCCTTGTTATAGCATCTGTAACCAGTTGTTCTTACACCAACCTCAACCACAATTGGAGCTAAAGAAAGCTCTAACAGGCACCACTGATAAACTTATACATCTCTCTATATAAACTGTTTAATGTCTGGCCTGGCCAATAGCAACAGAATAATTTAAACACTTACAGGAATCTGTAAGCGTTTAAGTTACTCTGGGTAACGATTACTGACAAAGAACTAGACTTGGTCTTGTTCCGTTTATTTATTTATTTTTTTTTTACCCTGACTTAGCTGGAAACATAATGTTTTCTGTTCGTGACCATGAGACTCATTAACAGGTTTAGCTGTCAAGGAAACGATATGCATATGCTGTAGATAACACCATACAAGGCCTTTCTCGTGGACACACTGCTGTACTGAGCTCTGCTGGGTTATTGTTTACACGAATACTGTGCATTTAAGACAGTAGATGATTGGGCCTCCGAGTGGCGCAGTGGTTAAAGCGCTCGCCCTATCATCCGGAGATCGCTAGTTCGAATCCCGGGTGGTGCTGTAACCTCTCGCAGCCGGAGGTCTAGAGAGAGCTGATTGGCCGTGCTCTCTCAGAGGGGAGGGATGAGAGGTACTTAGTGCTCCTACATTAATCACGGCTCTACAGCCAATCAGGGGCGACTGTGAGCTCACGCAACGGATAGTCTTCGGCCCTCCCGGCTGAGTGGTAGTAGTAGCCTTAATGTGGGAGCCCCCTAGTGACGGGGAGGAATTGGACACGACTAAATTAGGGAGAAAATCGGGGAAAAATCCAAAAAAAAAAAAAAAGACAGTAGATGATTTGTGTGTGAGTGGGGGAGGGGGGGGGGCGTTGTAAAATGTTGTACTCAAGTAAAAGTACTGTTATTTCAGTGAAATTTTACTGAAGTCCAAGTAAAGTTACCATTATAAAAATCTACTCAAGTAAAAGTAAATAGTAATTTAACAGTGAATAAATTCCCTCTTCCCAAAATAAATGGCTGCCACCCCATTACAACTGGAGAGTGCACAAACATACAGTGAAATTATCTACAAATATATACAAAGAGCAACCAAACTTAAGGGGCAAAGCAATAATCAGAAAGCAAAAAGTCAATGGGAGGCAAAATGTCAAAACCAGAATACACAACCAAATATCAAAACGCAAAAAAATCACAATCTCTTTCCCGCGTCTCTCTCCGGTTTATATATGGTGGCGCTGGTTGATGGCATCACTCTCAGGGCGGAAGCGGCCGTGTGGAAGGTCAGGTAGACGCCGATGTGGGGAAACAGTCAGAAAACCTGGAGTGGAGTCTGGAGCGGCGCGTGACCAGGACACGATACACACACGCGAGCGCAACCAAGCGTTTATACAAAGCAGAATATTTGTATTATTTTTGCATTTGCATTCATTTGTTTTACTCAGTAGCGAATATGATTTAAAATGTAGCGAATTACAACACTTCAAACAAAACATACTTAAGTAAAAGTAAAATTACAGATTTTAAAAACTGCTTTAAAAAGAAGAAGTACACACACACACACACACACACACACACACACACACACACACACACACACACACACACACACACACACACAAACTACTCAATTACAGTAACGCGAGTAAATGTCATTCGTTACTTTCCACCTCTGGCCGGTGATTCGGTGCTCTGTTCATTCCTTCATGTGCTGAAAATGCTTTGTATGCCGAGGCAAATTTCTGGTTTCAAAAATAAAGTTCACACGGTGAAAATTCTTAAGGTGGTTTGTTCGCGTGCCGGGGTACCGCTGTATTTGATTGTGGCCCATAATCCTATATCATGCAGTACTTCAGAGTTATTATGGGACTATGAATAATTTGTAGTAATTTGCTAAACAGTCATGATGACTGCAGACTCTGCTGCACTGAAGCTCATGTTTACATGGTGTGTGTTTGTATATGTGTGGGGCCGGGGTGGGGGGGGGGGGGGGGGGGGGCGGGGGGGGGGGGGTTAAGTCTTGTGGGATTTGCTAAAAAAGAAACTAAAACTGAAAATTCCCCTTTTTTTGTGAATTTTGAGCATTTGTGTACACAGTGTTATTCTTTTAATTACATAAAAATAAAAGTTCTAGATATACATAAATCTGTGCCAGACATTTGTGTGTGTGTGTCTTTGTGATCTTGCAGCAGTTGGATTCGAGCCTCTGGAAGATGATTCAGCGTGTAAGTGAAACTAAATAAACAAAGTGTGGATGAGAGCTGTGTCTGGACTCATTCCGTAATAAACACGTTACACTTGTGCGTCATTAGCCTGAATATTTATTGTTTAATCAGAGTCTACTCTACGATGATAAAAAAAAAAAAAACAACTACGCTGTATTTAAAACTCTTTGCACGATATCACCATGGTAACGCTTGCTTGTCACAGCATATCACCCTGCTTGTGTACACATGCTTCCTTTTTTTCCCCTTCTTTTTTTAAACCTAATCTAAGTCTATTTACCAAACTTATTTACACAATCGCCAATTCTTTGTAAACACACACATTTGAGCTTCACTCCAACTCATCATGAGCTCATGGTAGCACATCTGGTGAGTGGTTCTGACTGAAATAGCCCTTCCAATGCATGCTTCTAAAACCAGCTATGAAAATGATTATACACGGAAGAAATTTGGCCAAAACAAACAAACCAACAAACAAAACAACAAAAGTATTCATTTCTTTTGGTGTACATTTATGCAAATATCTATTCAACAATTCCAGAATTCCAGAATTGTGCGGTTGAGGGTTATCTGAGAGGTACCAGAGGTTTAAATGAAGCCAGCAAATAACGTAATGCTTTTCACTTCTGGCTATGCACTTTTATTTATGAAAGGTTCTTTTTATGTTTGCAGAGAGAGAGAGAGAGAAGTGAGAGAGAGAAGTGAGAGAGGAACCCAAGCTAATTCAAGAGCAAATCGTCAAGAGAGCCTGTCCATATGTGTGTTCGTTAAAGAGTTAAAACATAAAGCTTAAACAATTCTACCCATCAAATACTGCAGATCACCTGGATTTTCACACACACACGCACGCGTGCACACACACACACACACACACACACACACACACACACACACACACACACACACACACACACACACACACACACACACACACACACACACACACACACAGTATTTGATTCATTCCAAATGGAGATTACTGAGTTGTGTCAGGTAGTAGACGCAGCTGTAGGAGGCAAGTAGAGGTATCACGACCAGATAACTGCAGCGTGATGTATGAATAAGTATAAATCAATTATGGTATGAATGATCTCATCTCATGACGTGACACCAATATTACTTTGATAAGTGTGTAAACTACAGTATTAATAGCGTCAGACTTTTTATTTGTAAAGCGTCTTTAGCATCAACGATTAACTCATAATTAATTAAGATTAGTGTTAATGTTGTTGTTAGATTTATATTGTCCAAATGGGTTTTATTCTAATGTACTATATAATCTTGCCGCTTCACATCTTTAAACGGTTTGGGTCAATCCTAACATTGGTTCAACTTTCCTACCATGTTTTCCTTATGTCTATGTGTGTTTTCTCTGGGTTCTCTAGTTTCCTCCAGCCTCCCAAAACATGCAGGTTAGTATAATAAAATAATGTAAATGCAGATGATCCTTTCCAGCCACCCAAACATATTACCAATTGCCAACACTATAATCATATTTTTGCATGTAAAAACAATCAAAACATTTTGTAAAGACATATAAATTAAATAAAAGATGAAATAAATTGACATTAAAACTCAACCAAAGTTTTTGATTTAAATTTGTGGGCCTGCTTTAAAATTTAGGGTATTTTTCTTGATACCAGTCTTGATAACATTCTTACTGATGATTATCAAGACCTAGCACCATCAGTATTACTGATGGTGCTAGGTCTTCACCACATATTGCACAAAAACCCACAAAAAAAAAAAGTGTAAAATTTGGTATTTACATAAAGGCTGATTAGGTACATATATCTGTTTAAGTCTTGTGGGATATGATAAAAATGAAAGTAAAACTGAAAATTCCCCCTTTTTTGTGAATTTTGAGCATTTGTGTACACAGTGTTATTCTTTTAATTGCATAAAAATAAAAGTTCTAGATATACAGTAAATGCGTCCAAAAAAAATTGCCAAGTGCAAATTACTTCTAGCAGTATTATTGTTTATGAAATGACACACCACACGTAAAACAAGTTAGGAAATAGCTTTGTAAATAGCTGGAAATGGCTTTCCAAAAGGAAAACATCTGTTTTCCTGCCCACTTCTGATTTGATAAAATGCAGGTGGAGAATTCAGGGAAGCATATGACAAATGGCTCCTGAAACAGGTGCGTCATACAAGATTTTATAAAAAACCATCCCGGCTCAAAAGTAATCCAGTTTTTTTTTTTCCCCCAGAGCCTTCTTCAAAAAAAAAATGTGAAAAAAAAAAATCCAGAATGACCTGAAAACACTCTTTTTTTTTCTTTTTAAACCAGCTGTCTTTTAGAAGACCTTCAAGAGTCAAAGGCGTTTGTCCCCTCAATAAAGAAAACATCAGTGACTTGCCGATAAAACTGTTGTTCATTTGTACTTTTTTTCTTTTCACTAGTTTTTGTTACTTTTGGACATGTGAGATTTTGTACTGTAGACTAATAAAAGCCGGGATATCCACAGGGAATGGGAGGCAGAGTAAACATTTGCTATCTGTGTATAACAGGTAAAAATAAAAGACTTATCTGATGTTTGTTAGAAGATTGTACCTTATAACCTAGTTAAAAGTCCGGTAGGAGGATGATACAATGAGTCATGAAGCAGCGTTGGTCTGACGTCAAATTAAAGCCCTTTTGAAGGAATAACAAATGCAGACCTATTAAACATTAGCCATGATGGACAGAAAAAGAGTCACACTATGTTTATTTTACTCTGTGGCTCAGAGATTGCATCTACACAAGATGTTGTTGAAATGGAAAATCCCACTCAGGTCCCAGCGTATCACCTCACCTCAGCACAGCAGTAAAGCGGTCAAACAATTACAAGCTCTCATCCTTAATGAAACAGAAAAAAAAATCTAAGTTTAAGCATGTTTGCCAGCTTTGAGACATTTAATGACTGGAAGAAATGACGGGTAAAAAAATAAATAAAACAATAATTGGACCTAAAAGTATTGGTCATTGGTCTGAATGACCAATTTTTCTAAAGCAAAACACACTGGCACACACACTTGATTTGGACATGTCTTTTTCCAAGAAAGTTGGAATATGAATAGAGTAAATAAAAATTCTTGTAAGTCTAATAAAACGGTCCTTGGTGCTTATAACGTATCAATTACTTTAAAATGCTTAAGATTTGCCTGATTTAAGCATTTAATTAAGATATTTCTACATATGGCTTTTTAAAAAAATTATTATTTTATAATCTTTGTTGTCGTAAAAGAAAGTGACTCTCATAAGGATATTTTGTTATACAGTACTAGTCAAAAGTTTGGACACACCATCTAACTAAATGCTTTTAGTCATTTATTTTCCACAATAATACGAGATTTCATCAAGCACCATAATGAAACTTCTATCCCGAAGACCTTCGCAGGAAAGCAAAACCAAAACTTACGTCTGCTGCAGAGGAGAAGTTCATTTAGTGTTACCGGCCTCAGAAATCCCTAATTAACAAACAGCACATTAGAGCCGTTATGAAGAGATTACAGAGAATAAGGAGCAGATGCATCTCAATATCAACCGTTCAAAGAAGATTATTGCATATTTTGGATGCCTTCAGCAGTGTTTTACTGTGTAAAAAGAAATAATAAACAGGAAAGACAATGGAATTAGAAGGGATGCCAAAAACTTTGATGGGTACTGTATTGTATAAGGTAAACTCTTACCTTACTCTCTGTGTTAATGCGAAAAAGCTTTTTAGCTTCAAGTGTTATAGAATGAACATTAGGATAGAGGAAGATAAAATAAAGGATGTCGATCCATTAAATGTAGCATGTTTATGATTCGATGATTTAATTATCATTTTTGTTGCAGGGTCATAGTAGGGACAGAAGCATTAGCGTGTTTATAATCCTGAGCACTTACAGTAAGTCTTTTTCATTTGGGCAAGATGGACATTAGGTACACAAGTGGACAAAATTGTTGGTACCCTTCGGTCAATGAAAGAAAAACTCACAATGGTCACAGAAATAACTTTAATCTGACAAAAGTAATAATAAATAAGAATTCTATGAATGTTAACCAATGAAAGTCAGACATTGCTTTTCAACCATGCTTCAACCTAATTATTAAAAAAAAAATTAACTCATGGAACAGGCCTGGACAAAAATGATGGTACCCCTAACTTAATAGTTTGTTGCACAACCTTTTGAGGCAATCACTGCAATCAAACGATTCCTGTAACTGTCAATGAGACTTCTGCACCTCTCTGCAGGTATTTTGGCCCACTCCTCATGAGCAAGCTGCTCCAGTTGTTTCCGGTTTGAAGGGTGCCTTTTCCAGACAGCATGTTTCAGCTCCTTCCAAAGATGCTCAATAGGATTGAGGTCAGGACTCATAGAAGGCCACTTTAGAATAGTCCAATGTTTTCCTCTTAGCCATTCTTGGGTGTTTTTAGCTGTGTTTTGGGTCATTGTCCTGTTGCAAGACCCACGACCTGCGACTGAGACCCAACTTTCTGACACTGGCCAGCACATTTCTCTCTAGAATCCCTTGATAGTCTTGAGATTTCATTGTATCCTGCACAGATTCAAGACACCCTGTGCCAGATGCAGCAAAGCAGCCCCAGAACATAACAGAGCCTCCTCCATGTTTCACAGTAGGGACAGTGTTCTTTTCTTGATATGCTTCATTTTTCCGTCTGTGAACATAGAGCTGATGTGCCTTGGCAAAAAGTTCAATTTTTGTCTCATCTGTCCATAGGACATTCTCCCAGAAGCTTTGTGGCTTGTCAACATGTAGTTTGGCATATTTCAGTCTGTTTTTTTTATGATTTGTTTTCAACAATGGTGTCCTCCTTGGTCGTCTCCCATGTAGTCCATTTTGGCTCAAACAACGACGGATGGTGCGATCTGACTCTGATGTTCCTTGAGCATGAAGTTCACCTTGGATCCCTTTAGAAGTCTTTCTGGGCTCTTTTGTTACCACTCAGATTATCCGTCTCTTTGATTTGTCATCAATTTTCCTCCTGCGGCCACGTCCAGGGAGGTTGGCTACAGTCCCATGGATCTTAAATTTCTGAATAATATGTGCAACTGTAGTCACAGGAACATCTAGCTGCTTGGAAATGGTCTTATAGCCTTTACCTTTAACATGCTTTTCTTGTTACCTTTAACAATTTTCTTTCGAATCTCCTGAGACAACTCTTTCCTTCGCTTCCTCTGGTCCATGTTGAGTGTGGTACATACCATGTCGCCAAACAACACAGTGACTACCTGGAGCCCTATATATAGGCCCACTGACTGATTACAAGATTGTAGACACCTGTGATGCTAATTAGTGGACACACCTTGAATTAACATGTCCCTTTGGTCACATTATTTTCAGTATTTTCTAGGGATACCATCATTTTTGTCCAGGCCTGTTCCATGAGTTATTTTTTTTTAATAATTCTGTTGAAGCATGGTTGAAAAGCAATGTCTGACTTTCATTGGTTACCATTCATAGAATTTTTTTTAATTATTACTTTTGTCAGATTAAAGTTATTTATGTGACCATTGTGAGTTTTTCTTTCATTGACCGAAGGGTACCAACAATTTTGACCACGTGTGTATTAAATAACTACAGAACTTAAAAGGCAGCCAGTCTAGCTTGAATAAATCTGTGGTAATGACCTTTGCTTTCTTTTTCATGTGAGCCATTATAAACCACAATTTCCAGGAATATTATCTGCATGCTTACTGACAGCTTTCACAAGCTTACAGTTCACACGTTTCGTTAAACGTTTCACCAAACATTACTCACCTTCCGGTTCAGTAAAAGAAAGGATAAAAGTAATGACTTCGTCCGAGCACGTGAAACAAATTTGTTGTTAGACTGTTCGTTATCAGGCGAATATTCTTATGTGCTTAGACCAGTTTTTAAACTAAACAAGCATTATATAATAAAATATAACAACACATATAACTTGGGGTTTTATTGTAGTACATAAAACTTTACCTAATGTATTTAACAGCTACAATTGTTAATCATTTTAACATCTAAAATGTTCTACAAAGTCTGCTGCTTTAGTATTTTTAGATTAAAAAAAATGTTTTTAGTACATAGTTTATGAAAATAGTAAACATTTGGAATGTTGCCTCTTTGAAACAGCTCATTCTTGGTAGAATAACATTTGTATTTTTATGCAGTTATGGGTTGCCAACAGTTACGATGCAGCCCTGAAGTTGTCAATAAAAGCCTTTGTCACTTTAAAATGCTTGTAATTATACTTCAGCATGCTGGAAAAAAAAGTAATCTATGATTAGGATAATTATACCGATAGTATATGGTATAATTCCTAAGGATAATAATATATAATGTGTCCCAATGAGAAAACTAAATCACAAGTCTAATGAGTTATTGATGCAGGCCATGATTGTGGCAGTAATGTACAGTAAGAAATAAAAGCCAGTCAAGCAAGCTGTTACAAGATACTTATCAGCCACAGGTGCTGTTTAACCTGTTACCACCATGAAGATTATTTTGGAAGTTTGTCAACCAGGGTTAGGCGATAGTACGGTAATACTGTATCCCAGAATATTTAAAAATAATAAAACTTATTCCTGTATTTACCATCCTGAGAAAATCTGCTCTGTAATCGATGCTGTTTATAACAGGGTTTGTATAATCATGAAACTTAAACTTGTCATTATTATGCTTGGCAAATTCCAACACCTCTCCAAAAATTTATTATTTTGAAATTTTACAAAAATAACAAAAACAAAGCAAGTTCCTTAAAGACAGACTTAGGCAGACAACCCCAACAAATGTTATGATTTGTTTGACCTGGTTGAGTGGCAGCTCCCAATTTCCGTTTTGTTATCCTTTCCCCTTTATTCATTATTTATTCATGTATAGCCTGGTTTTCTTTTGGCCATCTTAAAAATTCATTTTTTTTTTTTTTTTACTAAGTGTAACTACTGTATAATTTTTCTGCCTTTTTTGTATTTATATTCTGTACTGTGTGGAAATATTTGTTATCCCACCACTATGGGACAACTAAATGTATATCATATATTATCTTACAAACTTTTACCACAATGTAAACATTCTTTAGGCAGCTGATTTCCATCCTATTGGCCCATGGCATGCCTTTTATGCTATAAATGAATATGACATTTAGAGATTTTAAAGAATCTGTATATGGGCGATTATATTATGTGTTAATTAATGTGTATAATACATTGCATATTTAACTGTCCTACTTATTTCTACTCATCCTGATAGCCCTTTCAGCCTTAATCCAACCTCCCCTGCGATTATGTAAGTCTATTTGTGAACCTTTTGTTTTTTGCTTGGCTCAGAAGTTCTGAGCAGATGATACCTATCGTTTTAGCTTTTGTTTTACATTTAGCATATATTGTGTGTTATAAAGCAGATATGTAGCCAAGAAATAGGAAAAGAATAAGCACTGGAGAGCAAGTGTGTCTGCAATCTCCCACAAGCATAACAAATTGTTTTACTATAAAAATTATAATCTGAATTATTCTGGTCTGTTGCCAGAGCTTTTGTGTAATCAGAGTTGAGAAACCAATGACATGAATGGTTTTATGGTTTTATGGCATCGATACACCATGTACATTTGTCAGTTGGTAAGAAATTTGTTGTTAAACACATGTAAGCTACTGAGCAATTACCAAATCTTGGAAATCTAGCATGAGACACATCAACACTATGTCAATGTTACCAAATAACTATTTTAGTATTGCTAAAAACTAACTAACTAACAAAAAAAAATTGAATGTAGCATTGAATTAGGAATAAGTTCTACTTTTTAGGATCAGAAATCAAGCATCAACATAATAACTGCATCATGGAACTGCCATGACACTTAAAGGCCTGGATATTTGTCTTTATGTGCTCAGTATCTGTTTCGTCCGAAACAAGGATGAGTCTTGACATGATTGTGACTCTGTGTCTAAATGTTGGCCATCATTTTAATGATCCATCATCCATTTTCTGTTTCACTGCAAGTAGTGTCAACCATCACACCCTGCATAACCAACTACAGTACAAGTACTGAATCAGAAGATCCATAGAATCATGCAGAAGTTTTCACCCCCTCACTTTGCAGCTTGGGTAGTGAGGAGGACTGTGGCACAATTGGTGTTCTAGTTCCTCCAAGGTTGAGGTCAGGACTCCATTGTCCTCAAACGTTTCATGGAGGTTGCTGTTATGCACAGGGTGTCACAGTCGGGCCAGGCTCTGACACCACCAGCCAAACACAGCTCCCTTTATCACCGAGTACTAATCAGTATCACCTGAGGTTAATCAACACACGCCCATAAAAGCACAAAAGCATTCAGTGTCCGGGCTCGTTTAGCGAAAGTGGACCGAATCTCCAAGATCACTCGTAAGAAGTATCTGTCTTCTGCATTACTTACCTGTGTTCTCTGTTTCCTAGAAGTTCTCCAAGTCAGACTTCCTCAGCTTCATCCCCGCAGCTCCGTGGTGTGTGCTCTCCGTCCAAGAATCGCCAGTCATCAACTTCCTTTGTTTCTGGAAAAGTAACGTTTTCAATAAAGAACTGCCACAGCCTTCACTACATCTCGTTAAGCTGCCATCTTTAAACTTACCATCTTGTGTGTGAATCCGTCCTTATTACACAGGGGAATCATGATACTGGAACAGGTTTAAACCTTCAATCCCATTGAAGGGAATTGTTTAATGCTACAGGATGCAAAGACCTTCTATCCAATTGTGTGCCTTCAATTTTGTGGCAACACTTCGGAGGGAAATCTACTTTTGGCTGTAATAAATAATAAAGTATTTAATAGTGCCATAATAGAAACCATTACAAGAACATTCTGGGCATAGCTGTATTTACTTTGAAATCATGTAACACTTTAATTTTCCAGAGTTACAAATTGCAATGGAGTCCAACAACAAGGAATACCTATTCTGTGAGATTGTGGATTATCAACGTCTTTTCTTTGATTGAGATATGGGGGCAAAAAAAGCATTTTGGAAGCTTTTTGGAACTTAAGCATGCCTGCCAGGATTCTTTGAAGCCCTGAACATCCAGGAGGAGGTCTTGCAATACTTTACAACGTGTTGTTTTACACACTGGCGATTCAACACCAATTATATTTACTGTTATATAGTAACAACCAAAATATTTTAATGCATTCTTATGTAATATTCTTAAACCTTCCTGTGTACCCTTTCCCCTAAGGGAAATTATTATTTCATTTAATTATTATTTTACTCAGTGGACATTCATGTGGACGACACTGTAAATAGGCTCACATGTCATGCCTCAGTGGTTTTGATCTACAACAATTTGTTGATTTTCTAACTCACTCAAAAGGCCACACCTTTCACCTTGTTTGCTGCTCAGGTGTTACATCTGAGTTGCCCATGTCTGACCATAAATTGGTCTCATTCACTTTTAATGTTTCACCATCCAAATCTCCTCAGCAATGCTCAATGTTCGTCAGGAACTTTAAAAACATTCTTATAAAAATTATTCATTTTCACCCTCAGCTAGCTTCTGTCAAGATCTTCTTATAGCCTTCTTATCAGCTTGACCCTCAACCAACTTAGCTGGCAAAAATCTGTACGCCCTCACTCCCCTCCTTGAATAAGATATCTTTCACTCCTCTCTCATTTTTAGCAAATTTCCTTTATCACTTAAAATGCTGCAATAATTCCAATCTCTAAAAACCTTGCGCTAACCCTAGTAATCGTAATAATTCCCTTCTAACATCAAATCCTCCTTTCATTTCAACAAAAAAGTACTTGCAAAAACAGATTCAAAGTCTCTTTAATTACAGTAATCATTTTGAATCATTTTAGTCTGGAGACTAAACATAGCATATAAACTGCATTGGTGAAGGTCACCAGTAGCCTCCTGTTGGCTGCAGATGCTGGAACTTTAACAATTCTTGTCCTGATAGATTTGAATGCAGCCTTTAACAACTCATCTCATGTGGTTTTCCATGAAGGATCAGAATCTACTCTGTCCAAGTCTAACAGTGTCTCACTCTTCTCATGTCAAAAACTTGGAGGTCGTCTTTAAGAGCACTATATCATTTAAGTCCAATATTAACATCGTCTGCAGTTTATGGTACCTCAAACTCTCAGAATTTCTCATTTCCAACCATTCTTTACCCCTGCAATCCACTGTTGTTCTCACACATGCATTAGTCACCATCTACATCTTTTGGCTGCTCCCAGCAAGGGGGTCGTCACAGCGGACCAACCGGTTCACACACAAGCTTGGCACAGGTTTTATGCCGGATTCCCTTCCTAATGCAACCCTCCCATTTTATCCAGGCTTGGGACTGGCACTGCATCTAGTGACTGGGGTTAGCATTAGCTAGGACTCAAACCCGGGCCTTCCGCATGACAGAGGAGAAACCTACCACTGAGCAACCAGTGTCCTAAAGAGTCACTGTGAGGGTTCACCACTAGAGGCCACTGTTTTGAGTTGGTTAGTCTTGTAGTTTTTGTTTGTAGACTCAATTTCGCAGAAGGCACCTCGGTCAGGTGATAAGTTCTCACCTGAACCGAGGTAGCTAAGTAGACATTCTATAAATAGCTGTTTGTTCTGGGAAACTGGGTCGAGCATTTGTTATGTTAAGTGGGCTTTTGTTAATGTTCTGATTTAGTTTGTGTTTGTTTTAAGTTGGCATATGTTTTGTGGAGCTGTCTTTGTTAAATGTATTAGTTTGTATCTTGTTTTGGTTTTCCCTTGTGTAAGTACCACTTTAGAATGTTTAGTTCTTAGTCTGTCCTGCTACTAACATGATACTAACCTGCCTAGTTCTTAGTCTGTTTAGTCTCCTAGTTTGTCTAGTCTTCATGTCTGCTTAGAGCTTAGTCTGTTTAGATACTAACCTGCTTTTGGTTTGTTTAAATAAAATGGACACTTTGTTTTACACAACCCTCTGCGTTTATGCCTGCCCTTCTTAGCCCACGGCCATCACCATGAGCCATTACCAGCAGTTCATGACAGTCACCAGTCTTATCACAACGGTCGGATTCCCGACTACAACTTCTCTAGAATTACGACTAGAAAGGCACCTATATATAAAAAATATATTATTATTTGTTATTATTATTAATTACCTATATTCATTAACTCCATTACTTACTCCATCATTTAAATGTTTCATACTATATTACATCATCTCTATATTTATTGTCACAATCATATCACATAATTTTATTGTGTCACAATCATATCATCTTTCTTTCTTTTTCTTTTCGTTTTTTGTTTTTTTGAAATAGCAATACCATAACAAGGATGGGAAAACCTATTTCTTTAGTAGCTGATTCTATTAAAAATAATAATGGAAGTACTGTATTGTAGGTTTGATTTATGAGCTGCCATGGTTTAGGGGACTTTCCCAATAGTTCATCTCTGACATTTCTTTTATTTACACCCACCATCTTATAGCAAAGAGCCGAGAAACTTGCTCCATGAAGCATCATACTGTATTTTTGTTTTTAGGAGTATTTTTATTGAGTGTTTTATAAGTTCTCGTCTAGACACCCATCACAGATGACTTAACTTTTCCAAAATATACTTGTCTGGCATACACAGGAAATTCCCCAGTGATGAATTGATACTCATAGATGAATTGATAACCATAGATTGGCACCCTGTCCAGGGTGTACTCTGCCTTGTGCCCCGAAGTCTCCTGGGACAGACTCAGGATAAAGCGGGATAGACGAGGAGAGAGTGAGTTGGTGGATTAATACCGCGAATGCTGAGATAACACCCAGTAATGTTTATATGAATTTTATTTTATTTTGACTCAAATAAAATTTAAAGCATTGAAAGGGTTGTCACCACTGAGAATTGTACTGTGTACCAGCTTTTAACTTATACCTGATCCAAACTGAAAAGAGAACAGAACAGGGTTCTTAAAAGTTTATTTAGTATTATAACATCCAAGATTTTCTGAAATTGAGTGCTGTTGTCAACTAATAAAAAAAATAGTCCTACACACTCCACATTTCTTGTCCAAGTGTAAAAGATACAGGAAACTGATTAAAAAAAGGAATAAAAAGAACTCTAATGACATACAGTTGTGTTTAAAATAATAGCAGTCCAACATCAGTAACCAGATCAATAATTGTTTTTGGGAGAAATTAGATTTCTTCATGGTAAACATTTTACTTGCGGGTGTAGTGGAGTAATAGAAAACCAACAGACCCAAAAGTCATGACTTGCATGCACCCGATTCAGTATAATTGAATCATTAATTGAAAAGGGGCGTGTTCAAAATAATAGCAGTGTGGAGTTCAATTAGAGAGGTAAATTAATCTGTATCAAACAAGTTCCCCTTATTTAAGGATAAATGCAGAAAAGGTGTCCTGTGCTTTCCTCTCTGAAAATCAGAATAAAATGGGTCGTTCCAGACATTGTTCAGAAGAACAGCGTACTTTTATTCAAAAGTTGATTAGAGATGGGAAAACATATAAAGAAGTGAGAAAAATGATAGGCTGCTCTGCTAAAATTATATCAAATGCTTTAAAATGGAAACCAACCATTCGAATGGATTGAAGAATAACAAAATTATCAAAGACTCGGCCAATGATCAGTTCCAGGAAGAACATCTAAAGTTACCCGTGAGTACTGTTACTATTAGAAGACGACTATGTGAAGCCAAGCTATTAGCAAGACGCCCCCACAAAGTCCCATTGTTAAAACAAAAGACATGCGCTGAAGAGGTTAGAGTTCGCCAAAGATCACATTGACTGGCCTAAACAGAAATGGCACAATATTTTGTGTACTGATGAAGGCTAGATTGTTCTTTTGGGGTCTAGAGGCCGCAGACAGTTTGTCAGGTGACCACCAAACACTGAATTCAAGCCGCAGTACAATTGTCTTCTGCTGGAATACCTGTTCAAAGGTGCCAGAAGTTGGTTGACTCCATGCAGCACAGATGTGAAGCAGTTCTCAGAAACCATGGTTATACAACTAAATATTAGTTCAGAGATGCACAAGAAAGATTAAACTTCATTTTGTTTAAATGGTAAATTCATCACTTTGTAAAGATGAATGATGACACTGCTACTTTTTTGAACAGACTATTTTTTTTCTGAACTTTCTGTAAGCTAATAATACATTTAGCACATTTTTTCTTCATGTTGCTCCACTATTCAGAATAGAACGTGCAGGGTGTCCAATGCATTTGTTGATTTCAATTAAAAGTTATTATATGGATATGGAGCTTTACTCACTTTTTTTTTTTTAACACACTGCAATTATTTTGAACGTCTCGGGTTACTTGGCTGTAACCCTGTTCCCTGATAAAGCGGGAACGAGATGCTGCGTGAAAACGCTATGGGAACATCTCTTTGTTGCCCGGTTGTGAAGCTTGTGCATGTCAAACCCGCCGAATACCTTCGGCTTATAACCTGTGCAGGCATGACGTCACCGAACAAGGTGCACCTGCAGGTTATAAATAGGAGTGAACCGGAAACATCCTCAGGTCAATTTTGTCTGAAGGACGTCCAGGCACGCCAGCAGTGCGGCATCGGAGCGCAGCATCTCGTTCCCGCTTTATCAGGGAACAGGGTTACAGCCAAGTAACCCGAGACGTTCCCTTTCAAAAGCTACACTCGATGCTGCGTGAAAACGCTATGGGAACGAGAATACCAACGCCGCCGCACTGCAAGTGTCTGGACCCCCAGGTTGTGTAGCGTGTGCGCACAAGCCGAGGAGGTCTCAGACCTAGCTCTGGGATGCTGACTCAAGGATCCGCGAACCTGGAGTAGCATTGACATCCAGACTATAAAATCTAACAAACGTGTGTGGAGAGGACCAGCCCGCCGCATCACACACCTGCTGCAGGGGTACGCCTCTTGCCAAGGCAATCGATGAGGCAATCCCCCTGGTTGAATGAGCCCTGATTCCCAGAGGCGAAGTGTGACCACGCGCCTCATAGGCTAGGGCAATGGCATCTCTCACCCAGTGTGACAGAGTCTGTCTAGTGGCAGCCGCCCCCCGGTTGCGACCCCCATGGCAAATAAAGAGTTGCTCTGATTTACGCCACTGGCTAGTGCGGTGGACGTAGATCCGAAGAGCACGTACTGGACACAGTAAGTGAAGTCTTTCCTGCTCCGGAGCTGTGAAAGGCGGAGGACAGAAGGCTTCGAGAACAACTGGGTGCATGGTTGAGAATGGAACCTTGGGAAGATAGTTCGGGTGAGGATGCAGAATAGCTTTGACTTGCCCAGGGGCAAAGTCTAGGCAGGATGGGGAGACTGACAGAGCCTGCAGATCCCCAATCCTCTTCAAAGAAGTAATAGCCATCAGAAAAACCATCTTAAGAGACAGAAGCTTGACAGGCGCTGACTCTAGTGGTTCGAACGGGGTGTCAGCCAGGCCTTCGAGTACGATAGTTAAGTCCCACGAAGGGACCGTCGCTCTAGTGGGCGGCTTCAACCGTTTAGCTCCACGAATAAAACGGGCAACTAAATGGTGCTTGCCCACAGAAACCCCGTCGTTCAGAGCGTGACAGGCCGAAATAGCGGCTACATACGTTCTGAGCGTACTAGGGCATAAGCCCGAGGACAACTTTTCTTGCAGAAACTCCAGCACTGAAACAATCTGGCAGTGAACTGGGTCTATGTGTCTTGTCATGCACCAATTTTCAAACACACTCCATTTGAGGGCATAAGTTCTCCTAGTGGAGGGAGCCCTGGCACTTAAAATGGTTTCAATTACGCTGGCTGAAAGCCCAGCCTGTCTCAGTTGGTCCCGTTCAGGGGCCAAACGTGAAGGTTCCAGAGCTCGGGCCGGGGATGAAGTATTGTCCCCTGCGCCTGAGACAGAAGATCCCTCCTCACTGGAATCACCCAGGGCGAGCCGTCGAGGAGAGATATTAGATCCGAGAACCACACTCTGGTCGGCCAATGGGGCGCTATCAATAAGAGGCGCAACCCTTGTTGACGGACCCTCGCCAGGACTCCCGGGAGCAGAACTATAGGCGGAAACGCATAAAGGCGTAACCTGGGCCACGTGTGGGCCATTGCGTCCAGACCCAGGGGAGCTGGAGGAGTCAGAGAGTAGTAAAGGGGGCATTGTGCTGTCTCTTGTGAGGCAAAGAGGTCCACCTCTGCTACGTAAAATCTTTCCCAGATTTGACTGACTATTTCGGGGTGGAGCTTCCATTCCCCCTGTTCTACAGCTTGTCTGGATAGCAAGTCTGCTCCTACATTCATGTGCCCTGGAATGTAAATCGCCCTGAGGGACAGGAACTTGTCCTGTGCCCAAAGCAGAACCTGGTGCGCTAGCTTGTTCAAGCGGCGCGAGCGCAGTCCACCCTGGTGATTTATGTACGAGACTACCGCAGTGCTGTCCACCCGCACTAGGACATGGTAGCCTCTCAACTGCTGGAAAAAGTGTTTCAGGGCCAGAAACAGAGCCATCATTTCGAGGCAATTGATGTGCCACGCGAGAAGATGACCTCTCCAGCTCCCTTGTGCTGGACGGCCATCCAAGACCGCACCCCAGCCCATGAGGGAAGCGTCTGTCGTTAGCATCTTGCGACGACAAGACGGACCTAGAGTGGGACCCAAAGTCAGAAACCGGGGTCTGAACCACATAGAAAGGGTACGAAGCCCCAGGCGCGTAACCCTTATTAGCCTCTGGGGGTTGGCCCTTGAATGAAACCCCCTGGCTCTTAGCCACAGCTGAAACGCTCTCATGTGCAGAAGGCCCAAAGGTATCACCGTGGACGCAGCTGCCATGAGGCCTAAAGATTTCTGAAAGTGATGAACAGTGACCTTCTGGCCTAGCTTGATTTCCTTCAGGGTGTTGAGAATGGATTCGACACGAGCAGGAGACAACTGTGCCCGCATCGTGACCGAATCCCATGTGACACCCAAATATGTTGTCCTCTGAACAGGAAGGAGAACGCTTTTCGTGGCGTTGAGTCTCAATCCTAAAGAATGAAGATGGGCTAGGACGACATCCCGATGTCGAAGCGCTAGCTCCTGAGACCGGGCCAGAATCAGCCAGTCGTCTATGTAATTCAAAATACGGATGCCCTGGAGTCGTAAAGGAGCCAGAGCCGCATCCATGCATTTTGTATATGTGCGGGGTGACAGAGCTAGGCCAAATGGAAGGACCCGAAACTGGTAAGCCTCGCCCCCAAAGGCGAACCTCAGGAACTTCCTGTGCTGTGGCAATATTTCTATATGGAAATATGCGTCCTTGAGATCGATTGTCACAAACCAATCCTCTAGTTGAATTTGAGAAACAATCATTTTGACAGTCAACATTTTGAATCTGGATTTCCTGAGATAGCGGTTCAAGCCGCGAAGATCCAAGATCGGACGCAACCCCCCCCCTCTCTTGGGCACCAAAAAGTACCGACTGTAGTAGCCTGACTCTCTGTCTGGAAGGGGAACATGTTCTATGGCCCCTTTGCCCAGCAGAGTCTTTAACTCCTGGGCCAGCAGATGTGCTCGGTCCGGTTTCACGGAAGTGGAGACCACGCCGTTGAAACGCGGAGGACGATGTGCAAACTGAATCCTGTAGCCTGTGCCTACAGTCTTTTCTACCCAAGGAGATATGCCTGGCAGTAGTTTCCACGCTGCCAGCTTCTCCGAAAGGGGCACGAGCTTTGACACTTCGGCTGGATGGGGGGGTGTTAGGTGTTGGGTATCCTGAAGTATGGCAGGAGATACCCAAACACCCAACTCTTCGTTGGAGACCGGCGCTCCCCGAAACACCAGTGGTGGCGGGGATTGAACACCGGCCTCCAGGGAGTGCCAGGGAGGAGGCCCTGCTTTGTGATGAAGATCCAGGCGCCCCTCCCTGGGGGGGGGGCACCCCCACAGCCCCAGGCGCACGAACCTCAGGGCCTCTTCTTCGAAGAGAGGAAGCTCCTCAGATCTGGTCTTTTTGAGGCAGATTTCTGGAAGGGCGGCGAGCCCCACCCCAGTCTTTACGAGGGGGTGTGCGGCTGGTCACGCTCTCCTTCTGGACCTCACGCCTTATAGGGGCCAGACCTGGCCGGGGCCGGGTGGCCGACGGTCCCGGTTCTTGAGCACGGCGGGGAAGGAACCTCCCAAAAGCCTGTTCATATAGCTTCGCCTCCCGAAACCTAGTGGCGACGGAATTAACAGCGTCGCCGAAAAGGCCGGAAGGCGAGACGGGGGCATCAAGGAGGACAGCACGATCCTTATCCTTGATGCCCGAGAGGTTCAGCCACAGATGCCTCTCCGTGGATACCATGGCAGCCATAGAACGGCCCACAGCACGGGCCGTCTGCTTGGTTGCACGGAGAGACAGGTCTGTGGCTCGGCGCAGCTCTGCGAACGCCTTGTCATCAATAACCCCGCCGGTGCTCAGGTCCTTCAGCAGGTCAGCCTGGTAAGCCTGCAAAACCGCCATGGTGTGCAGTGCAGCGCCAGCCTGTCCTGCTGCCTGAAAAGCTTTGCCCACCAAAGCAGATGTCACTCTGCACGGCTTGGAGGGGAGGGTAGGCTTTTTCAGGGAGGATGATGTCCCAGGAGAGAGATAGCCCGCAAGCGTCTCTTCTATCTGGGGCATCATCATATAACCGCGTGCTTTCGCATCAACGATATTCGAATAAGTCGAAGTCGATGGCACAAAAACACGCGATGAATACGGCTTGCTCCATGAAAGGGTTAATTCATCATGGAGGTCACCAAAGAAGGGGAGAGAGAGACGTTGAGGCTCCTCCCCCCGGCCACCCGACAGAAACCTGTCGTCTAATCTCGAACGCTTAGGGGAATCTCGCTGCTGCGGCCAGTCGATATGCAATCGCTCGACCGCACGCGTTATAACCTCTAATAAATCCTCATAAGCTCTGTGAGCACTGGAGGAGCGTTGTGAGGAGGCTACTTCCATGGAAGCGAGAGAGGAAGATTCTTCCGCTCCTTCACAAGAGGCGCCGGAGCGCGCTTGCGAAGTGGAAGCTAAAACTTCCTGATCCGGAGAGAGCGCGAGAGAAAGGGGGAATTCCGTCTCGTGCGCGTCTGCCAGATCGGCACGCGAGCCCCAGGAATGCGCCGCGGCTCGCGGTTTCTCTTTAAAGGAAGCGAGCCGCGCGCGAAGCACCTTAATAGGGAGAAGATCACAGTACTCACATTCTCCCTGAAGCCCGAGGCGAGCGTGTTCTTCCCCCAAGCACTCGAGACAAAACTCGTGAAGATCGCCCTCCGAAAGAGATCTATCACACGGAGGCACGCATCTCTTAAGCAACTCCGCCATATCGGTGAGTTAATGCTGTTATTTTTTATTCTGCTTTTGTTACGGCTTGCATGCACGCGCAAACACAAAGCGGTCCTGAAGACAAAAAGATCTGAGGATGTTTCCGGTTCACTCCTATTTATAACCTGCAGGTGCACCTTGTTCGGTGACGTCATGCCTGCACAGGTTATAAGCCGAAGGTATTCGGCGGGTTTGACATGCACAAGCTTCACAACCGGGCAACAAAGAGATGTTCCCATAGCGTTTTCACGCAGCATCGAGTGTAGCTTTTGAAAGGGAACACAACTGTACATGTCTTCTATTACCCTTGTCTTTGTCTTCCATTAACTTTCCTTTTTCCTTTTTGTCTTTTCATTTCTTTACTTTTATTTTCTTTTTCATAATCAGAAAGCTCTAGACTAAAAGATACATTTCAGGATTGTTGGTCAATCACTGAATCACACCAACACCCAACAAGGTCAAAAAAAAAAAAATTGTTAAATGAAATTAAGCTGCTCTGTATATCATCAAGGTCCTGAATTATCAACCCTTGAACCCTTATATCTCCTTTAAGTAGATATGACCACATCAGTCACACATTACTTTGGATATACTCATCTGCCTATAACCTGGCCTTTCCAAGTATTAATTGACTCGACTGCAGGAAGCAAGTACAAATAAAGTCGTACAGAAATGTGCATACATTTTCTTTATGTGTTGCAAATTGTTAAAAGAGAACCTCTATTCTATAAAAAGGTACTACTCAACATAGTCTCATCTCAAGCAATACATTTGTGCCATTGTTGAACCCTTTTAGAAAATCCCCTTTGTCACAGTTGGTGGTCTCGCATTGTTGCAAAGTTTGTCTTCAGTGCCGATTCCGCACCTTCTTTAAATGCTTCATCCATGTACGGTATGCACAGTGCACCTATCCATGGTATCATCACTGTAAAGCTCTGTATGTATATACAGTATATTTGTAGATGTAGAGCAGTGGAAGACCATCAACTTGTGATGGAGACGATGTTGATTATATTTTTTCTTCAGATTGATATTAATAATTTGGTTTGTTTTAATTTTCTTTATGTCAATGTGAACCTGAATTATATAGCATTTAACAATATTATAACACCTATCCTTTTTTTTTTTTTTTTTTTAAACTGGCACAGTGTCAAATAATTGCCTGATTTAGAACTCCTCCAAGAAAGCTCTTGGCACTCTCACTCTCACTCTCACTCATGCCAGGAAATCTTGCCCTATCTGACCTTTATCAACTTCACTGTCTTATAGAAAAGTAAATCAGACTCATTTCCTCCTCATTTCCTTTCTACTTTTAAACACTCCACCCTAGAATAGAAAAAGTCATGCTGTCTATAATCCACTCAGACCAGACCGGCTTTATTAAAGGTAGACTTGCATCCACTGACACGCACATTTAATTCATGGAACTACCCTTCAATCCAACAAGCAAAAAACATCATAATCACTCTCAACAAAACACAACACCTTAAGCCAACGTCAACACTAACATCTCATAGTTTCACACTAGATAAGGGTGCGCAATCACCCCCTCACTATTTACAACATTCATCGAACAGTTATTTGTCAGAACACACACATTAAAGGAATTCAAACACAAAATATGCACCATGAAACCGACTGGAAAACCACAACAAGAGTCCATATGTCAGCACACTCTTTATAGCACAATGGTAAAAGTTCACCAAAGGCTGCATAATAAAATTGTCTCTTCTCAGTTTCCTCAGGTAGAATAAGCACCGCTGGGCCTTTCCTATGGCAGAGATGAGGTCATTGCTCCACGTTAGGTCTTCTGTCACAGTTAGCCCAAGAAATTTTAAGTTGGGGAACCTCTCTACCGTCCCATTTCCAGTAGTAAGTGGTAAGTGGAATGGTCCTTGTGCCTTTGCAAAAATCCACAATCATCTCCCTGGTCTTGATATTGAGGGCCATTGATTGGCATTTCCAAATTGCTGATAGCCTATGAATGGGTGTGACCCTAACCCTAGTGGATGGATGGATGGACTTATACAGAAAATCTACATTTCTTCTACATGAATCAAGCCTGTTTAAACGAGGTGCAGAACGATGAGATTTTTGAGAAGAACAAAGTTTAGGGCATCAACTTGTGGAGTTAGGGAAAATGTGCTTTAGATGCTTTTAATGTTTATATCTTTGCTATTGCTGGCATAATTTTTGAAAAAGAACTGACTTGTTATCAGGTTACTAGTATACTGTGTGTTTCTGATGAGCTTTGAAAGGCTGCTATCGCTACGGTTTATGGCTTGCATTAGTTGCAGATCATTATCAAATTGGTTTCTTTGAAACAGTTGAAGCTACCTGATAAACTGCAGCAGTGATTAGCTTCTGTCTCTGCTATGTCAGTTGCTTACGAAGCAGTTAAAATGTGCCATACTGACAGATAATTGTTTTACAATTCTCTTTTGGGTTAGTGAATGCATTCTTGGTAATTAAAAACAAATAAAAAAATCACTTTGGTTTAGTTATACTGTAAATGAAAACATACTGTTAAAGTGATCCATCCAGTCAAATACTGTGTGTGTGTGTATATATATATATATATATATATATATATATATATATATATATACACACAGTACAGACCAAAAGTTTGGACACACCTTCTCATTCAAAGACGTTGAGGCAACAAGCAGAAGAGACTTGTTTGGGCTAAAGAACACAATAAAGAAAACTCTTTGAATGAGAAGGTGTGTCCAAACTTTTGGTCTGTACCGTATATTCTAAATTCATGTGCATGTATTTACTATAACTTCTAACTCGGTCCCGTTATGTCATAACTTTGTACCCTTCCATGCTCTGGTCCCTACGCTGTGAAGAAATTTGTTGTGTTTCGTCTATCTGACCCTGCAGAAAGAGCAGCAAGGTGTAACAGCCACAAGCTGTAACATTTCTGGAAAGAAATCAAGTTCCTTTCTTGTCATGCCGGAGGAAATCCCTGAATGACATTTATTACAAACCTATTCGTGTGAGCAAGAGCCAAATGTAAACACAATAACAATGCTTTTACCATATAAGAAACGGTCATGTCATGCCCATGTAAAAGTTAGGAACATCAGATTACTCTTTCTCAACCTCTTGCCATATGAATCATTGTGATAAGATGCTGAGCTCATTGTTTTTAAAGAGAGACAGCATTCTTAAATAATGCCAAAACCCAGACATGCCCACACACCTGTTCAAAATGTCAACAAGTATCACAAAAGGAACCCTGTTTTTTGTATTCTTCTCTTTCAGTGGAGCTTAGCGGAACTCAAACCGTGTACATTCTTGTGTTGTCAACAAAACCAGTTAAATGGTTTTAAGAGTCAAAATGCTACAGTTTACAGTCTCAATTTTCTCATCTACTGTACCACTATTCCAGACTTTGACCAAAACCAATAATTAATGGTCTTGTGTGTGTAATGGTCTCGTTTTTATTTTTATTTATTTATTTTTTTAAATATATTTTTTAGATAATTTTGTTTTTATTTTACTTTAAATTGATCCAACCATGCCCTCACCCCATGCACTAATGATAACTCCAGTCTTGTTTCTATTATAACCCACACATCCCTATTAAAGTTCTCAATCCTGTTCATTGCCTCATAATTAGTGATCCTGTTTAAATTCTGGAAGGCTGCACCTTAACTCTCCCGCATTATTTTACTCACTAATTGACTTTTCATTTTGTTTGATGGTTCTGTAATGAGTAACATAAAAATAGTGAAATTGGCAGGTTTAACACTTATTATCTATGTTCTTGGATGCAGTGTTTTTTCAGGTGTTTGATTGTGTCCATCACTGATCTGTTTCACCTCTTACTTTTGTGGGTCTCTGTCTTGGGAGTCATGGTAGTGTGGTGTAGTGACGAGGCTTTAGGTGAAGTCAAACGATAAACTTGCTTTTACACACAATCTTAATTGCATTATTTATTTATCTATTTAATGTGTACATTTAGTTACATATTTTTTCTAAAGACAGTTTTACTGACCTATTTACTGAGGTCTAGCACAAAGTTTTTACTTGTGCCTAGCGCAAATAAAGGATTCTAAAAGTCTATCTTAGAAGTCACTTATTGCAGCTCTGGCTCATCAGTGGTCAACAAGTGACTGTCTCCACACTACGTTTCCCCCAGCAGAGTTGCCCCCCCTGAGCCCCCAGGCTGCACAGCTCTGTGCAGAAAGTTCGTCTCGGGTTACTTTCCTGTAACTCTGTTACCTGAAAAAGCGGGAACGAGATGCTGCATGAAAACGCTATGGGGACGTCCGTTTGTTCCACCGTTTGTGAAGCATGTATGTCAAAAACGCCAAACTTCTTCTTATATAACCTCGGTCAGGTGATGTCATTTGATGAGGTGCACCTGCAGGTTATAAATAGGACTGAACCTGAAACATCTTCAGGTCAATTTTTGTCAAAAAGGACGTCCAGTCACCCCCGCAGTGTGGCATTGGAACGCAGCATCTCGTTCCCGCTTTTTCAGTGAAAACGTTTACAGCAAAGTAACTCAAGACGTTTGCTTTCAAAAGCTACACTCTGCTGCATGAAAATGCTATGGAAATAAAAATACCAATGTCGCTGCACTGCAAGTGTCTGAACCCCCAGGGTTGTAATGATGTGCGCGCAGTAACCAAAGAGGTCTCAGACATAATTCTGGGATGCTGACTCGAGGACCTGCGAGCCTGGAGTGGCATGGACATCCAAACTATAAAATCTGACAAATGTGTGCAGAGAGGACCAACCTGCCGCATCACACACTTTACTGCAAGAGGACAGCTCTTGCCAGAGCAATTGATGAGGCAAGCCCCCTGGTCAAATGGGCCCTAATTTCTAGAGGCGAAGTCTGATCAGGGTGCCTCGTAGGCAAGGGCAATAGAATTTCTCACCCAATGTGACAATGTTTGTAGAGTGGAGGCTGCCCCCCTGGCTGCGGCCCCCATGACATATAAAAAGCTGCTCTGATTTATGCCACAGGCTAGTGCGGTAGATGTAAATCTGAAGAGCACAAACTGGACACAGTAGGTGAAGTCTTTCCTGCTTCTGAGCTGTAAATGACGGAGGACAGAGTCTTCGAGAACAACTGGGTGCATAGTCGAGAAGGGAACTTTCGGAAGATAGTTCGGGTGAACTATTGCTTTGACTATCCCAGCGGCAAAGTCTAAGCAAGATGGGGAGGCTGACAAACCCTGCAAATCTCCAATTCTCTTCAAAGAAGTAATGGCCATTAGAAAAAACATCTTAAGGGACAGAAGGTCCCTCTAGCACAATAGCTAGATCCCAAGAATGGACTGTAGCTCTAGTGGGCGGCCTCAACCGTTTAGCTCCATAAATAAAGTGGGCAACTAAAGGATGCTTTCCCACAGAAACCCTATCAGTCAGAACATGACAAGCCGAAATAGCGGCTACGTACATTCTGAGAGTATTAGGGCATAAGCCCAAAGTCAATTTTTCTTGTAGAAATTCGAGCACTGAAACAATTTGGCCGTGGACTGGGTCTACATGTTTTACAATGCATCAATTTTCAAATACACTCCATTTGAGGGCATAAGTTCTTCTAGTGGAGGGAGCCCTAGCACTTAGTACAGTCCCTGACAAAAGTCTTGTCGCTTGTGTACAAAATGACCTGAAGTGCCGCTGAAATATAATTCTAATCAAGATTTAAAAAAAAGAAATGGCTCATTTTAATCCCAACAGCTTTTGTACTAATGTTTCAGTGCAAAACGAAACTGTCAAAAAGTATTCTAATATTCACGGCTTGGTAAAGCCCATTGTTGTGTTGTCACCTTGTCATATGAGCTTCACCCGTGACTAATAATGGATCAATTAGGTCTCAGGTTTGTATTAAAAGAATCCCCGTACACTAGACCTTCACATCAACTGCAACTAGACCGCTGCAAACATGCCTAAGATTCACCCTGAGACTAAAGTGTTGATTATCAAGATGCTCAAGACCAATCCACTGCTGATGTGGCAGACACCTTCAATGTGTCTCAGCGTCAAGTTCAGAGGATAAAAAAAGATTTGAGGAGACTGGAGACGTTTTTGACAAGCCCACGTCAAGACAATTGCTCGAGAGGACCGTTTGTTGGCTCGAAAATCCAAGGTCGGCCCATTATCCACTGCAGCAGAGCTCCACGAGACCTGGTCACCTGAAGTCCCTGTGTCAACCAGAACAGTTTGTCGGATTCTGTCTAGAAAAAGCCTCCATGGTTGAATCAGTGCCCAGAAGCCAGCACTAAACAAAATAGGTTCTGATATGATATGGTTAGTTTATCATCTGTCTCACGTAAATTGTCTGGTTTCATTCTCGGTTGCTGGCTGTGTATTCTGTGTGGTTAGAATTCTTTGCCCCTATATTAATTAAATTACTAAAACTGGACTTTCTGAGTATTTAAAAATGTTTGTTTAGCTCAGGGAACAGACACAGTCTCAATATAGTGAACCCTGAGTGACGATTCTATGCAGCTAGCAGATGGTCTGTTCCCTGGCCTGTGCTCTAGGTAGTCACCGATTAACTAGGCCCCTCTGAGACTATGCGCTATACTAGAAGAAATGAAGCAGCACCTTCCCAAGTGGGATGGACATCGTCCTGCCCTAACAGGCCAGCTTTGCCCTCAAAGGTCTTCCAATTGTATATACCAACTCCTTTATAATCCATTCATCCATCTAGAATGCTCTGTAGTCCAACTAAGGACCATGGAGGCCAATGATTCTGGCCATTTTTACGACTGTGTTAGGACCTCCGATCAACATTCACACGGGAATTTACACACTATATGAGTAAAAGAGAGCCCCTGGAAGAAAACCACCAAGCACAGGGTGAACATGCAAATTCCATAACACACAGACACTGAGTGGGAATCAAACCCAGACAAAGTGACAGTGCTAACCACTACACCACAGTAGCACTTTGTTTGGAGTGAACTTCTCCTTTCCTTTCCAAATGCTGGGTGTTACTTCAAAAAACATGAGTCAATTTAAAAGATCCTGGGAAAATCCTGGAGAACAAAAAGTGGAAGGTGTATAGAAGTCTGTTCGAGGCAGAACTGGAGGTGTTCAAGGGAGGGAGAGAGAGAGAGAGAGAATAATCGAGATCCATGAGAAAGTTAGCATGTAAATATCAGATACAGAAAACAGTCACTCAACTCACCTTTCTTCTACATTCTCTGCTTGGTTTGAAGTCTAGCAGATCAATTTGACCATGTCTACTGTAGATGTTCCTTGCAGATGTTGAAAAACAAAAAAAAAGCCATACTGTACATGCCTGGTCTACCAGTTCAGGTGGACAGACATGTCTTGGTAGTTGCTTCATATACTTTCAATTTTCAAATAATGAATTAAACAGTGCTCCGTGAGATATTCAAAGCTTGGTTTTTTTTTTTTTTTTTTTGTTTTTTTACATATAAACTAACCCTGCTTTAAACTTCTCCACAACTTGTGTCTATCTCTGACATGTCTAGTTTGTTTCTTTGGATGTTGTTTATTCACTAATGGTTTCTAACAAGCCTCTGATGGCTTCATAGAACAGCTGTATTTATACTGAGATTAAATTACATCATTGCAGATGGACTATATTTATTAATTAGGTGACTTCTGAAAGCAATTGGTTCCACTGGGTTTTCGTTAGGGGTATCCGAGTAAATGGTGCTGAATACAAATGCATAACATACTTTTTAGAATATTATTTGTAAAAAATATTTTAAAAAACATTTATCTTTTTCCTTCCACTTCACAATTATGTGCCACTTTGTGTTAGTCTATCACATAAAAATGTGAGAACATGTTGAAATGTTCAAGAGTTATGAATACTTTTTCAAAGTGCTGTAAATGCACTGAGTTGCTGCCATGTGATTGGCTGGTTAGATATTTGCATTTGAACATGTGTACCTAATGAAGTGGCTGGGAAGTGTATGGTTGATGTTCTTATTCATGAGAAAAAAAACATTGACTCCAATCAGTCTTTCATAACAGGAAGATAATGTCACAAGGTAGAAGAGCAATAAACAAACTGCTAAGTATTGATGACAGGGATGATACTGCTCTACTATGTTCCTAATGCATAATGATTTCTCATAATGAATTAGCACGTGCTTCTTGACACATAATTATAGTGCATTTAAAAACCTATTTCAAATCACACGTTCTGCACGTACTGAATGACTCGTACACTTTTCTGACACCTGACATCGCATCACTGTGTTCCTACTAAGTAAGCAGTGAAATTTGTGGAAATAAATGTGCAGTGACATATGGTATTATGCTATTTTGACATTTTTTGGATGAAAAATCCCCTGCTTTACCAAAAAAAAAAAAAAAAACACCACACACACACACACGCGCACACACACACACACACACACACACACACACACACACACACACACACACACACACACACACACACACACACACACACACACACACAGTTTTTCTTTGTTTACACAAACACATGACTGATATTTTTTCGGCCATTTCAGACAGGTCTTCTTTGTATCTTATCCTGTTTCAATTCAAGATTAAATTCAGTATTAATATAGATAAAATTTTTGAATAACTATTAAAATAATAATAATAATTAAAAAAATCAATTAGAAATAATTAGCATTTGGTTAATAATAATCAAAAGTTAATAAAACCCTGTTGATTTACTGTAATCATAATAAGTTATAAATAATCATTTTAAGACTGAATTTTCTTGATTGATTAAAATTGAATTTTGCAGGAACTGTCATAGCAAAGGAAACAGTCTTACTCATGGTGACACTCTTAAGGCTTATTTGCTATAACCAATGAATTTGATAATGGCAAAGAGTTGGTGGTGATGGGAGTAGGTGGCTGGTGGGTGCAGACATGAAAAACATTTATTCATTAAATGAAGTCCCCTCAGAAAAAAAGAAAAATGTTATATGCATGACAGACCTCTTTATCTTTACGTAATAAATATGTGTTATCTGATTCATAGACATACAGTACACACGCTCATGCAATTGACAGTGGAGCGTTTCTCTCAGGCATTATCTCTTTAATCTTCTGAATCCACTCTTGTACAGTATATATTCAGGGCTTAGATGTTCCACAGCTTCCTCCCTAATCCTTTCCTTTTATTCATCATGATTCTTCATCTTCATCTGCACTTTTATTGCAAAAGCCTTTTTTCTTTGTATAATGCGTTTAACAACAGCATGGTGGATTAGTGAGCAATTTGTGACTCTGGAACCCCTAACACAGCTGTGAATAAGCACAAGAGTGATTCAGAAGATTAAATAGGTATGGAGACATATAGCTCTGTTTCTTTGAACAGTGGGTCCAGGTTAAATTCCCGGCCAAAATGTCTGTTGTGTTATATTGCTAGACTAATTTCTGAAGGCACATGGCACACATCTTGTGACACATTTTTTTTTTTTTTTAAGTTGAAGTTTTGTTTAAGGTGGATGTGACTTATAGTCTTAGTTTTGTAGTTTTAGTCTTGTAGTTTTATTGAGTAAACATGTCAGAACGTGTTAATAAATACTTCCAGTACTGTCCGGGCAGTTAAACAGTTCCTGCAAGAAATACCTCATCCTTAATGCCATTGTGATAACAAGTTCCTGTGCCAGGTCATCCATTGACTCTTTGTAGCTACTTCTGTGAACGTTCATCTTTCCGCATACCATTCAGCATTATGCCAAAGCAATTTAAAGCCAAGAAGAAAAATAAGAAGATCGTTTAGTAGGCAGACTGGTATGCTGACTTGGTTGCACCCTTCACCCTTTAAATAATGGGATCATTAGTAAGTACCTTGACAGCCTTGGGATCTTGCCAAACATAAAAAGCGAAGTTTGAATACATGTTTGCCAACTGATGATTGCTTGGTCAGGATTTAAAATGTATTTTATTTATTTATTTATTAGTTTGTCCATTAAAATACACATGAGATCCAGGCTATATTAAAGCAATAAAGCATTGTCAGGTAATCATTTTCATTGCATCTGGTGTCAAACCGGCGCCCATAAGAGTGCGGATTGAATGGCACCCCTTGATCTTCACCATATAATTCAGCATCACAATTCTGAAAACGAACATCTAAACAAGCCTAAGTAATTAAAACATTTGATTAGTTTAAAATAAAACTTTATAGCTGCAATGTTTGGGTAACAAAAAGCTTGGAATGAGCATCGCTCCAACTGTTGGATAATTTATGCTTTGACTTTGTGTTGCAGCCAGTGTCATAGGGAAACATTTACTGGTAAAGAGAAGAAATTCAATTGAATACTAGCCAATTCTAGAATCAAATATACTGTAACATTATCTGTTAAGAAAAAAAGGAGGCTTCTTTCAACTCACCTCAAATGGACTACATCAAGATTCACATGCATGATCTTCACAGTCCCCTTACCTGAATGCTACAGTATCAATGATCTGTGGATAGACCTCAAAAGAGTAGTACATGAAAAATGGTCTAAGAATCAAGAATGGGCAACAATCCCTTCCTATAAGAATTAGTTCCATCCAAAGTACTGCACAACAGTCTATCACTAGGTACTGATCATGCAAGCTGCCCAAACGTAAGAAAAAACTTAGAACTAAAAAAAAGAACTGTCACTTTTACTGTCATACCTTAAAAAATCAGTTTAGGATTATACAGCAACAGACATTTTGACCAGGAATGCCCAGACTAGAAATAGAACGCTCTTAAACGTATTTTATTGCAACCCAATGGAACAGGATTTTCATTTCCAAAAGATACATTTCCAAAAGTCCCATTAACAAGCAGCAAATGATGGCTGCTGCAGTAAAGATCTGTCATAGTATTTAACGAAAGGAAATGCACCATTCGCTGGTGTCTATAGATTCCACTCACTCACTCATCATCTATACCACTTTATCTTGTGTACAAGGCCGTGGGGGCCTGGAATTTATCCTTGGGGACATAAGGCATGAGGTGGGGTACATCCTGGATGAGGTGCCAATCTATCACAAGGCACGCACACATACACACGCTCATTCACACACTACAGGAAGTTTCGTAATGCAAATTAGAATAATCTGCATATCTTTGGATGTGGGAGGAAACCAAAGTACCCGGAGGAAATCCACCAACCACGGGGAGAACATGCAAACTCCATGCACACAGTCCAAGACTTGAACCCTCAACCCTGAAGGTGCAAGGTCACAGTGCTGAAAATGTATCATAAGATTTTAAGGTTTTTGTGGGAGGAAATGGAGTACCCAGAGGAAAATGCAGAATCCATTTGCATGGACCTAGAGGCAGTCATCAAACCCAGACCCTGGAGGTGCAAGGCAACAATGCTAACCACTCAGCCATCCTGTGCAATATTTAGCCAATACGTGTGTTACATCATACAGTTTCATAGCAACAAAATTTCAAGGCCATGTAAAAATTTGAAATATAACATCTTTTGCCCAAAACAGCTTTTGCTGTTTTGGCTCTCTGATGTCTTTATGATGTGAAACCATATGGCTCAATTTTATCTTTAGACCCTTCTGTGATTTTGGTGTTTTATTTATTTTTTTATCATTTAGATTGTTTTTAGTTCTCTGTTTGGCGTTCCTGTTTTGGGTTTGTTTCACATTTCTGGAAATGTGACTATCATGTGGGAGATTGTTTCCACTGCATTTTGTTGCATCCATGACCATAGGCATGTGTTCTTTTTTATATTTTCACCAGGCCACATGATCATAGCTTAAGATAAGCCCATGAGATTAAATATAAAAATAAATGAAATAATATATTCAGGAAATCTGATATAAAGTCAAAAACTGAAATCATAAGCAAACAAGCTTCATTAAGTAAAGAATTATTGCTGGGGGACATGAGAACAAGTTTTATTCAATCCTTTATTGCTACTTTCAAAGTCACCTAGGGTAAAAAAAAAAAAAAAGGATTTACAGTAGAATGTTCTGTTATTGATTTAATTTGTGAAAGATAGTAAATAACATAGTAAAATGTTAGAAGCTAATTATATTGTGGAAACATCATACTTGATCAGTGGCCTTAAGATGCTCCTTGGATGGGAACCAGTTAAACAGGCTATTTAATTTGCTTGAGGGAATTATGGTATTGATGACACAGTATCAATGAGTCCGGGTTGTTAACATTCCAAGTGTAAACTATAATAATATCAGTCATCTAAATGTTTACGTTTCTGTAGATTCATTCCATTGGTATCTGTGACTCATTTTAAAATGCAATATTCATCCCGAAAACATTTCAAGTTAACTTTCACTATAATGTTAACCCCAGTTAACAGTTAACTCATTTTGATTCCACGGAAATCAGACTTTTTTAAACCTAAAACAACCTTGTTGTGTTTTAATGAAAAGTCTGCTCCTGATGGTTTGCAGACATTCTTTAATTTCACAACTCTATATGGTTATGCTGAGCTTGTGTCTTATTCCCTTTATGCACAAATATTGCAAGTTCCACTTACAGTAACTTGCAGGCACTCACTCTCACGCATCGTCTATGCCGCTTTATCCTGTATGAGCTTTATGCACTGTTTATTTTGAATTATGTTTTGGCTAATAAGGTGTTATTAGATATGCTGATATCAGAGCATAAACATATGTGTTTGACGGAGGGAAAGAGATAATTATTTAATTGTAATCTCCATAGCAATGGAATGAGATCCCATTTTATGATGTGATCTTACCAAAAGAGAGACTATGAAAGGTCTATGACTACAAGAAAGGACCAGCTTTTGAGCCCTGTGGGACATAAGTGCAACGTCTGTATGGAGCAGATTTGGATCCCATCTATGTCACATGGTATAACCAAACTTACATGAACTTACATGGACATACCATTGCCATGGTGTGCCACAAAATTTCAATACTCATCCAGATGGACAATATAGCCTTGTCATACACTCTTAAAATAGATGAATTTATGGACAACTAAAAAACATACATTAACCAGCCATAATATTACGATATGCCCAGTATTGTGTATGGAACTCCGAAGTGTTCAAAATGAAATAAATAAATAGAAGATGCTGAAATAAATAATTCTATGAACAAATAAGACACAGATATGTAATATGACAATGATATTGTGAAATAATGGAACACTTATTAAAAAGATTTTTTGAAAAAGCTTATTATTGTGAAAAATGTTGCTCTCTGCTATATAAATTCCAGCTGTTTTTATTCCAAAATGTCATTTTTTCGAAGTCAGTATTTATTTCGAAATCCTGTTTTTCCCGATGGCCAATTTATTTCATAATGCGACTTTTCAGCAGAATGAGTCGTTCTGTCAATCAAGAGCGATAGGGTGGAGCCAGCTGTGTGGTTGCTCCTTTATTCAGATGCAAGTATCAGCGCATGAAGTAATTATTTAGGTCTAATGGTGCAATACGTGTCCTATGCAGTAGGTGGCAGAACAGTGTCTACTGCACTGTAAACCCTAATGCTCAAAGTAATTAAACACATTGAGTACTGTTAACTTAAATTATTGCAATTAGGTCAAATTAATAGACCTTTTTGAGTATTTATGAGGTTGTAGAAATGACACTTTTCAAGTTAGCTGAACAAATTTGATATTTTATGTAATCGTAAGTACTTAAGTAACAGTAACTGTCACCTTAAACTTTCACCAATTCAACTCTATAGAGCACTGGTGGCTCAGTGGTACAGTAGGTGTTTCGCCTGAAATGAGAAAGACCCGGGTTTGATTCCCGGGCTGGATTGTCTGCAAAAATTCATTTGATTTGCACGAGTTCAACAAACTCAAAAAATTATAGTCCTGCTTACTTAAAATTGGAAACTTCGTTACTTAAAAAAATTGATGCAACTGATTACCTCAAATATTTTGAGTTTTGCCAACTTAATCGGGTTTACAGTGTGGTAAATTATCCTTCTCTATCTGATCTGCTAAAATGAGCAGAATTGACTGAAGTTCACACCAGTCCACCATCTTCCGTGACTTTTGACGTAGCGCCAGGGGCGGCCTGTGACCAAAACGTGGCCCTGGACTTCCTGGCCCACAGCAGCCCACCACATCCCACATCACAATACACTGGCTCATTAATGTGGAGATTTATTTTTAACACAACTTACTAGAATAAAAATATAATGCAATACAGAAATAAATGCTTTTTAAGCATATTATTTGAAGTATCACTGAACATGTACTGGGTCATATTTGTAAAACAAAGGAAAGAACATAAAGAAGACAAACAACATATAAAACTATAAAGACAATATTTTAGCTAGTCAAGGGTTATCATCTTGATGCAGTCAGTGTAAGATATACCATTCATCATTGTAAGCTGGGTCAGTGACGATGAACCAGTGCCTACTGATGATGACCAGCACCTCTCCCCTGATCTACCAGAGCCGAGGGAAAAGAAGGGGAATCAAACTGAACAGGTCATCTGGAATAAAATCACTAGCAGCATCAGCTCATGCTAGTAATTATTGTAGTCAATATTAATTAAAAATAATATTTTCTCAGCCTTATTTTGAATTAATATTGACTACAATAATAATTAAAATGAGTAACTAGTTTACTAGCCCAAGCTAATGCTGCCTCTGATTTTATTCCAGTACAGTACAGTATAGAAAAGGGTAAAACAATAGAGCGTTTTGGGCAGGAAGCGGCACACCTCTGTTCTCTCCTCCTATTTGTCCTGCACATCCCATGGATGCTTTGATCAGATTAGGATCTGGGGAGTTTGCAGGCTGGTCAGTGGCCTTTGGGTGTTTGCCTGCTGGACCCCAATCATGGCAGGCTATGGTGCACTGGGTGTGTGTGCGCTGATGCTTTTCTATTGTGGACAGCTTTCACTTTTTTTAAGCAAATTGTGCTGCATTGGCTTTTCTGTGGGATCAGATCAGAAAACAAGGGCTAGCCATTGTTGCCCACTAGGAATAAATGTGAAAAGACAATGGTTTACAAGTCACAGGGTGTTATCTGTCCTTTGTAAAAAATATTGATAGAAAACTTTGTGTTCTAATATCACTTTAACGAGGAAAAGAATGAGTCTCTCTGTATCGACCTTACTCAAATAATAAATTTACTTACCTGCACAATAAATGTGACCATTTTTTCATAATGTAATACTATGACTTGTGCAATCTAAGAAACTTAGTTTACTGTTTCATGATGTATTAATAGCGAATTGAATTTTACATTATCTAATATACTCTATACTAAACATATTTAGAATCTGTACAGTCCAAAGACGTGTAGGTTAGGTTAACTGGCATTCCCAAATTGGCCTTAGTGCGTGAATGAGTGCGTGAGTGTGTGTATGTGTCTGCCCTGTGATGAATTGGTACCCTGTCCAGGGTGTACCGTGCCTTGTCTCGTGGTCTCCTGGGTTACGCTCCGGGCGCCACTTGACCCTGAATACAAGATTCAGTGGTATAGATGATGAGTGAGTGAGTGAGAATCTGTTTGTAAATGCTTGGTAGATATGCTGAGCACTTTAAGGTGAAGGTCTAATTTTGTCTGGCTGATGACATTACATATTATACATATGATTATAATGTTAAATAAATAGATTTTTTCAAATTGTCCTTTGTCTCTATACAAACACACAACTTACATACAATAGACAGTGACCTCGGTGGAAATATTATTTCTGGAATCCAAAAAAAAGATTATCTTACAAATAGGCAAAATGTATTGAAAATTTTTAAAAGGCCCTGTAATGAAATGCACATTCTATTCATTAAAAAGGCCTTTGAGGAATAAAGGAAAATTGAAAATAAATTGCATAACAAGTCTACAGGACTGCAGTACAATATACAGGACCTGATCCTTGTGTAGGAGTGTCGGAATCACACAAATGATAATGTGTACTGTAATTGTGTATCTCTTTACAGTAAACACAAAGAACCAGGATGTAATTAAACAGTTCAAAGAGCACCATTATGTGTCTATAATAATCCTCAAGTTCAAAGTGTGCCGATACCAACGGTATCGCAGCACGAAAAAAGAAAAATAAACCTTAAAATGACTTACAGCTTGACAGGTTCTAAATGATAAAACCTGATTACTTTATGAGAAATGGCATGACTAATGAGCGATGCTAATCCTGAGGAATGGAGCCTGATTGGCAGTAGGACCACAGTGAACCTCCTGAGCATGCTCAGACACACCCAGACACACATCATTTGTAACACACCAGCAACTATTAATATGAAATCTGTTTGCACTAAATCTAATTTGCACAAAAACGTTGCAGAGTTTGTTGGTGATCATGAATGCGGCTCAAAGATAACGGGTGAAAAATAGCAAACTATGAATCAGAGTGAGATAATATCACAACTGACAGGAAAGCTGAAGCATTGTTTTTAAGGGAAAAGGAATCAGCATTATTTAGAACAGTTCTGCTTGTCCAGTTCTATTCACGCTCACTCATTCTTTATCTTACTTATCCTGTTCAAGGTCACGGTGACCTGGAAACTAATACAGGAAACTCAGGGCAGGAGGTGGGGTACACAAGCACAGACTCACTCACACACTGAATGGCAATTAGCCTACCCTCTGTGTCTTTGGAAACCCATCAAACAAGGGGAGACCATGCAAAGTTCACGCACGCAAACCCAACCAAGGATACTTGAATATAACCAATACTGAAAATAATGTGACCAAAGGGACATGTTAATTCAAGGTGTCCACTAATTAGGATCACAGGTGTCTACAATCTTGCAATCAGTCAGTGGGCCTATATATAGGGCTCCAGGTAGTCACTGTGTTGTTTGGTGACATGGTATGTACCACACTCAACATGGACCAGAGGAAGCGAAGGAAAGAGGTGTCTCAGGAGATTTGAAAGAAAATTATAGACAAGCATGTTAAAGGTAAAGGAGCTGAAACATGCTGTCTGGAAAAGGCACCCTTCAAACCGGAAACAACTGGAGCAGCTTGCTCATGAGGAGTGGGCCAAAATACCTGCAGAGAGGTGCAGAAGTCTCATTGACAGTTACAGGAATCGTTTGATTGCAGTGATTGCCTCAAAAGGTTGTGCAACAAACTATTAAGTTAGGGGTACCATCATTTTTGTCCAGGCCTGTTCCATGAGTTCATTTTTTTTTATAATTCCGTTGAAGCATGGTTGAAAAGCAATGTCTGACTTTCATTGGTTAACATTCATAGAATTCTTATTTATTATTACTTTTGTCAGATTAAAGTTATTTCTGTGACCATTGTGAGTTTTTCTTTCCTTGACCGAAGGGTACCAACAATTTTGTTCACGTGGTCTAGCAATTCTCCTCTGACCTCTGGCAACAACGGGGCATTTTCATCCAGAGAATTTAACTGGAAATGAAAACCCTGGAGATGTATAAAAAATCCCATTAGAACAACCATGCCATGTTGTCAGCTTTCTTTCCCATTTTGATACTCAGTTTGAACTTTAGCAGATCAATCAATCTCGACCATGTCTACATACCAGTCAAATTTACGAAACATTTGTTTATTTCTATGAAATTAGATTCTATATCAAGATCAAGTGAGACTAAAGGCAATTGTTCAGCAAACCATTAGTAGTACCATGTCCTTAGATACTTCATTCTGCTTCTACTCAAGTACTGGTTAACAAATTAAAAAAGGCAATTCATACATTTGACCTGTTTATAGTTACTTTAATGTTAAATGTCAATGACACAAGTTAACTAGCAGGGATTGTCAAAACATATTAGCAATGCTAATTACGAATGTTGGAACCCAGTTGGTATTGAGATGGTTTTGAAAGTTAAAATCAGTTTGATGAAATGACATCAGATCAACATGGACTACATAAAATTGGGACAATTTTGAATACATGAGCAAAACACAATTGTGCAAATACAACAGTGAAATTCTCGTACTGGTGGTGCTTTATTTTCCCTCCAGCAAATGAGCTGGTGGCCCAAACAGGACTCAAACCTGGATCTCACAAAAGCACTGAATACTAAACCTGCTTCACCAAGGAACCTGCTGCCGAGACTACTAAATGCACTTAATAATTCTGGAAAAAAATAGACAACTGCAATTTGTTACCCCATAAAATTCTAAATTAGCCAAAAGGGGGGGAAAAAATCACATTGCAGGTACGAGCAGGTACAAGCTTGTTCTGCTTAGCATTAAAGGTCCATTCTGTGAAACCATGCTTTAAGCAGTTTGGATGTTAAGCTACACAACGACATTATCCTAATGTCATAAAATAGCATTTCTAACTTTTAAAAACACTCCTGGTCCAATGTTGTGTTATGCGCTTCGACATTGCAACCTAATTACAAGTTCCCTTTCAAAAGCTAGACTCGATGCTGCGTAAAAACGCTATGGGAACATCTCTTTGTTTTCCGGTTGTGAAGCCTGTGTGTATCAAATACGCAGAATACTTCAGCTTATAACCTCAGTCAGGTGACGTCATCCAATAAGGTGCACCTGCAGGTTATAAATAGGAGTGAACCGGAAACATCCTCAGATCTTTTTGTCTTCAGGACCGCTTTGTGTTTGCGTGTGTGTGTGCAAGCGTACAACGAAAGGAAAAGGAAAATAACAGCATTAACTCACCGATATGGGGGAGTTGGTTAAGAGATGCGTGCCTCCGTGTGATAGATCTCCACAAATTTTGTTTTGAGTGCTCACCTCAGGCTTCAGGGAGACTGTGAGTATTGCGATCTTCCACAGCCACAGATCTGTCTCTTGGTCGTGCAACCAAGCAGATGGCCCATGCTGTTGGCCGTTCTATGGCTGCCATAGTATCCACGGAGAGGCATCTGTGGCTGAACCTCATGGGCATCAAGGATGGGGATCGTGCTGTCCTCCTTGATGCCCCCTTCTCGCCTTCTGTCCTTTTTGGCGACAGAATTAACAGGTTTCGGGAGGCAAAATTATACAAACAGGACTTTGGGAGGTTTCTTCCCCGCCGTGCTTAAGAGTCCGGACCGTCGGCCACCCGGTCCCGACCAGGTCTGGCACCCATTAGGCGTGAGTTGCAGAAGGAGAGCGTGACTAGCCGCACACCCCCTCATAAAGACTGGCTCAATCTGCCTCGAAAAGACCGGACCTGAGGAGCTTCCTCTCTACAAAGAGGAAGTTCTGAGGCTCGTGCGCCCAGGGCCGTGGGGGTGTCTCCCCCGGGGAGGGGCGCCTGGATTTTCTTCACAGAATAGGGTCTCCTCCCTGGCACTCCCAGGAGGCCAGTGATCAAACCCCGCCACCACTGGTGTTTCGGGGAGCATCAGTCTCCAATGAAATGTTGGGTGTTCGGTCATCTCCTGCCACACTTCAGGATACCAAACATCTAACACCCCCACATCCAACCGAAGTGTCAAAACTTGTGCCCCTTTCGGAGAAGCTGGCAGCGTGGAAACTACTGCCAGGCATATATCCTTAGGTACAAAGGATGCAGGATACAAATTCAAATTTCAAATTTCAAATTCAAATTTCAAATTCAAATTTTATTTGTCACATACACAATCCTACACAGTACGATATGCAGTGAAATGCTTAGGCAACTGCCCTGACCTAAGAGAATAAAATTAAATAAAATATAAAATATAGAATATAATATAAAATATAAAATGTAAAATGAAAATTGTAATTGTACAAGTGGAAAATAAAAATATTGAAATAGAGACGGAATGTCCAGGGGTGTGCAAATATGCAGTAAAGTGACATGTTAAATGTTAAAGTGGCTTGTGTGCATATTTAAAGTGACTTGTGTGCATATTTAAAGTGACTTATGTGCATACTACCCATGAGTGAGCAGGTGTGCAGTGAGGACAAGTGAGCGAATGTCCTGAATGTCCAGAGTGTCCAGAGTGAGTGCAGAAGCATGTGTGGATGTGCAAAATGGATCAGTACTGTGTGTTGTACTGATTAAGAGACCGTATCGCCTGCGGGAAGAAGCTCCTCCTCAGTCTCTCTGTGTTGGCCTTCAGGGAGCGGAATCGCTTTCCTGACCTCAACAGAGAGAACAGTCCATTGCTGGGGTGACTGAGGTCCTTCATGATCTTCCTGGCCTTGGTCCAGCACCGCTTGCTGTAGATCGAGTGCAGGTCAGGGAGCTCGGTGTGGATGATGCGCTCAGCTGATCGCACCACCCTCTGAAGAGTTCGTCTGTCCTGCATGGTGCTGTTCCCGAACCAGGTCGTGATGTTTCCCGTCAGGATGCTCTCTATGGTGCAGGAGTAGAAGTTCCTAAGCACCTTGGAGGGCAGTCTGAAGTCTCTCAGGCGTCTGAGGTGGTAGAGACGCTGTCGGGCCTTCTTCACCACGGTGTTGATGTGACAGGACCAAGACAGGTCCTGCGTGATGTGTACACCGAGGTAACGGAAGCTGTCCACTCTCTCCACTGGGCTCTTGTTGATGACGGGGGTCTGGTAGTTCCTCTTCTGCTTTGTGCTGAAGTCCACTATCAACTCCTTTGTCTTGCTGACGTTGAGAAGGAGGTTGTTCGTCTGACACCAGTTCTCCAGATTTCCAATCTCCTTCAGGTAGGCCGTCTCATCGTTGTCAGTGATCAGGCCGACCACGACGGTGTCATCAGCAAACTTGATGATGGTGGTGGAGTTGGTAGTGGCTACGCAGTCGTGAGTGTACAAAGAGTACAGTAGAGGGCTCAGAACACAACCCTGTGGGGCTCCAGTGCTGAGGGTGTTGGAGACTGAGACATGTCCACCCATCCTTACTGCCTGTGGTCTCCCCGTTAGGAAATTGGAGATCCACTGACACAAGGATGAGCTGAGTCCCAGGTGCTCCAGCTTGGTGGTGAGTGTAGAGGGAATTATGGTGTTAAATGCTGAGCTGTAGTCGATGAAAAGCATTTTCACATAATTCCCCCTTCTAGTGTCCAGGTGAGTGAGAGCAGTATGGAGTAGATGAGCGATGGTGTCATCTGTAGAGCGGTTTGAACGGTAGGCAAACTGAAGTGGATCTAGTGTGTCTGGTAGTGAAGAGATGATGAAGTCTCTGACCAGCCGTTCAAAGCACTTCATCACCACTGATGTGAGGGCTACAGGTCGATAGTCATTGAGGGAAGCAGGATGTGGTTTCTTTGGAACAGGAACAATGATGGACTCTTTGAAGCATGTGGGGATCACCGACTGAGATAAGGAGAGGTTGAATATCTCTGTGAACACTGGTGCTAGCTGGTCTGCGCAGGCTCTGAGGACTCTACCTGAGATGCCGTCTGGTCCTGCTGCTTTCCTGGTGTTCACTCTCCTGAAGGCTCTCCTCACGTCATGCTCGGAGATGATAAACGCGTTTCCGGTGCTGGCAATGACTTCCTGTCTGCAGCCATTAGCAGCGCTAGCATTAGCAACGCTAGCGTCTTTAGCTGCAGCCTCGAAGCGAGCATAAAAGGTGTTCAGCTCGTCTGCCAGAGTCGTCTCCGCGTTTGTCATACCGGATGTTGGAGCTTTGTAGTCCGTTATCGTTCTTAGTCCCTGCCACAGGCGCCTAGAGTCACTCTGTTGGAGTTGTGACTCTAGCTTCCTCCCGTAGCGCTGCTTCGCCTCCTTCACCGCCTTCCGGACGTTATATGCCGCAGCCTTGTACAGGTCCATGTCCCCCGAAGCATGTCCCGCATTGTAGGCAGCAGCGCGAGATCTCAGAGCGTCGCGGATGGTTTTATCCACCCACGGCTTCTGATTGGGAAACGTTCTGATGGTCGTTTTCTGTACGGTATCATCTGCTAGTTTCCCGATGAATCCCACAACCGCTTCCGTAAACACGCTGACGTCATCGGAGCTGTTTCGGAACATGTCCCAGTCTGCGTCATTGAGTGCGTCTTGAAGCGCGGCCACCGATTGGTCCGTCCAGCGCGCGACCTCCCTCTGAACCGGAAGTTCCTGTTTAAGCCTTTGTTTATATTTTGGCATGAGGAAGATGGCGGCATGGTCAGATTTCCCAAACGGTGGACAAGATTGTGCCTTGTAGCCGTCTTTAACTGGTGTGTAACAGTGGTCCAGTGTCCTTTCGCCCCTGGTCGGGCAGGTGATGTGCTGATAGAAGTTTGGCGCTGCACGTTTGAGGTTGGCACTGTTAAAGTCCCCCGCCACAATAAGCGCAGCGTCCCGGTGTTGTGTTTGGTGCTGTGTGAGTGCCTCATGCAGCTCGCATAAGGCAGTGTCCGTGTCCGCTTGTGGCGGAATATAAACGGCGCTGATTATGACCGATGTGAACTCCCGAGGAAGATAAAAAGGACGACATTTGATAGTTAATAGTTCCAGGTTGGGTGTGCAGGAGCGTGCGAGAGGAACAACGTTCGCGCTGTTGCACCAGCTGCTGTTCACCATTAAACACACGCCGCCTCCCCTTGTCTTCCCCGAGTCCCGTGTCCTGTCCATGCGGTGAACCGAGAAGAACTCGGCCGGCTGGATGGCGTGGTCCGGCACCGCTGGGTTCAGCCATGTCTCGGTGAAGCAGAGAAGATTGCAGTCCCGAATGTCTCTCTGGAACTTTATCCTGGCCCTGAGGTCATCGAGCTTGTTCTCCAGAGACTGGACATTGGCGAGCAGGATGCTAGGCAGAGGTGTGCGGTGTGCACGCGCTCTCAGCCTGTTCCTGACGCCGGCTCGTTTTCCTCGGGGCCGCCGCTTCGCGTCGCGTCCTTTGTTCTCCCTCAGGATCTCACTCGGCCAGCTCGGATCCGGAGTTAAAAACGTCGAATTGTGAGTACATTGTAAACCAATAGAAATAAGAGTATCTCTATCGTACTTAATGCACTCAATGATGGTGAATTAGCCGGATTAAAGTTATTGAAAGTTAACTTAAAAAGCGAAAACAAGGAAAAATAGGAAAAATAGGTCGGAGCAGTCGCGACGGCAGCCGACCTCACCGGCGCCATCTTGCAATACGAGAGAGGCAGCAAGAGAGGCAGGATTTAGTTTGCACTTCTGTGAAACCAGAATGAGCACATCTGCTGGCCCAGGAATTACAGACTTTGCTGGGCAAAGGGGCCATAGAACATGTTCCCCTCCCAGACAGAGAGTTGGGCCACTACAGTCAGTACTTCTTGGTTCCCAAGAGAGATGGGGGGTTATGTCAGATTTTAGATCTCTGCAGCTTGAACCACTATCTCAGGAAATTCAGATTCAAAATGTTGACTGTCAAAATGATTGTTTCTCAAATCCAACCAGAGGATTGGTTTCTGATAATCGATCTGAAGGATGCATATTTCCATATAGAAATATTGCCACAACACAGGAAGTTCCCGAGGTTCACTTTTAGGGGCGAAGCTTACCAGTATCGGGTCATTCCATTTGGCCTAGCTCTGTAACCCCGCACATATACAAAATGCATGGATGCGGTCCTGGCTCCTTTATGACTCCAAATCATCCGTATTTTGAATTACATAGACGACTGGCTGATTCTGGTTCAGTCTAAGAAGCTAGCACTTCGACATCGAGATGTCGCCCTAGCTCATCTCCATTGTTTAGGATTGAGGCTCAACGCCATGAAAAGCGTTCTCTTTCCAGTTCAGAGGACAACATATTTAGGTGTCAAATGGGATTCGATCACAATGCGGGCACAGCTGTCTCTTGCTCGTGTCGAATCCATTCTCAACACCGTGAAGGAAATCAAGCTAGGCCAGAAGGTGACTATTCATCACTTTGAGAGATAAGAGCCAGGGCATTTCATTCAAGGGCCAGGGGATTTCATTCAAGGGCCAATCCCTAGAGGTTAATAAGGGTTACACGCCGGAGGCTTCATACCCTTTCTATGTGGGTCAGACCCCAGTTTCTGACTTTGGGTCCCACTTTAGGTCCATCTTGTCGTCGCAAGATGCTAACGACAGACGCTTCCCTAACGGGCTGGGGTGCGGTCTTGGATGGCCGTCCAGCACAAGGGAGCTGGAGAGGTCATCTTCTCGCATGGCACACCAATTGCCTCAACATGATGGCTCTGTTTCTGGCCCTGAAACACTTCCTCCAGCAGTTGAGAGGCTACCATGTCCTAGTGCGCGTTAGTCTCGTACATAAATCTCCAGCGTGGACTGCGCTCGCGCCGCATGAACAAGGAAGCTTTACTACTCTCTGACTCCTCCAGCTCTCCTGGGTCTGGACGCGATGGCCCACACGTGGCCCAGATTACTTCTTTATGTGTTTCCTCCGATAGTTCTATCTATAGGATCTAATATCCCTCCTCGACGGCTCACCCTGTGTGATTCCAGTGAGGAGGAATCTTCTGTCTCAGGCATAGAGGACAATATTTCATCCCCGGCCCGAGTTCTGGAACCTTCACGTCTGGCCCCTGAAGGGGACCAACTAAGATATGCTGGTCTTCTAGCTAGCGTAATTGAAACTATTCTAAGTGCCAGGGCTCCCTCCAATAGAAGAACTTATGCCCTCAAATGGAGTGTACTTGAAAGTTGGTGCATGGCAAGACATGTAGACCCAGTCCACTGCCAGATTGTTTCAGTGCTGGAGTTTCTGCAAGAAAAGTTGTCCTCGGGCTTGTGCCCTAGTACTCTCAGAATGTACATAGCCGCTATTTCAACTTGTCATGCTCTGACCGATGGGGTTTCTGTGGGAAAGCATCATTTAGTTGCCCGTTTATTCGTGGAGCTAAACGGTTGAGGCCGCCCACTAGAGTGACGGTCCGTGGGACTTAGCTATTGTGTTTGAAGGCCTGGTTGACACCCCTTTCAAACCACTAGAGTCAGCGCCTGTCAGGCTTCTGTCTCTTAAGATGGTTTTTCTTATGGTTATTACTTCTTTGAAGAGGATTGGGGATCTGCAGGCTCTGTCAGTCTCCCTATCCTGCCCTGACTTTGCCCCTGGGCTAGTCAAAGCTATTCTGCATCCTCACCTGTACTATCTTCCGAAGGTTCCATTCTCGACCATTCACCCAGTCACTTTTGAAGCCTTCTGTCCTCTGCCTTTCACAGCTCTGGAGCAGGAAAGACTTCACTTACTGTGTCCAGTACATGCTCTTCAGATTTAGGTCCATCGCACTTACCAGTGGTGTAAGTCAGAGCAGCTTTTCATTTGCCATGGGGGCCGCAACCGGGGCGCAGCCGCCACTAGACAGATGCTGTTGCATTGGGTGAGAGATCCTATTTATCCTTAGCCTATGAGGCACGTGGTCACACTTCACCTCTGGAAATCAGGGCTCATTTGACCAGGGGTATTACCTCATCAATTGCTCTGGCAATAGGTCTCCCCTTGCAGCAGGTATGTGATGCGGCAGGCTGGTCCTCTCCGCACACATTTGTTAGATTTTATAGTCTGGATGTCAATGCTACTTGCGGATCCTCGAGTCAGTATCCCAGAGCTAGATCTGAGACCTCCTTGGCTATTGTGTGCACACGCTACACAACCTGGGGGTCCAGAAACTTGCAGTGCGGCGGCGTTGGTATTCTCATTCCCATAGCGTTTTCACGCAGCATCAAGTGTAGCTTATAAAGCGGGAACAAGATGCTTCGCTGCAATGCCACACTGCAGGCGTGCCTGGACGTCCTTTCAGACAAAATTGACCTGAGGATGTTTCCGGTTCACTCCTATTTATAAGCTGCAGGTATTATCGGATGACGTCACCTGACTGAGGTTATAAGCCGAAGTACTTGGCGTATTTGATACAAACAGGCTTCACAACCAGAGAACAAAGTAATGTTCCCATAGCGTTTTCACGCAGCATCGAGTCCCCGCTTTATCAGGGAACAGGGTTACAGCTAAGTAACCCAAGTCGTTTGTCACAATTTAGTGAGATATTAGGGTTCCTGTTATGCAGTTCCTGTTATCACTTACAAACCATTTTACTCTATGTTGATGTTGATAAGGTAAATAAAACAGAGCAAATAAAAATATGCGTTACAGTAGAAAACCTATAGTCCTCTGTTTTTCTCATTTCTAAAAACAAACAGTTAAAGCTTGATCTCCTCACACAACCATATCACTGACACACATTGTAAAACCCATTCATGTTGAATTTCTGCCATAACACCCTTCACAGATGTTTGTGTATAAATGATAATGTCTTAAAATAAGTGCATTCATATACTGTAAACCTGTGATTTTTACTTTTACTAAAATATATAATTCAGAATTCATTATCTTGTTCCTATTATCTTCAGGAACACTCAGTTAAGAAAAAGGAAGTTGAGAGCTGTCAGCTGGACTTATTTTTTATTAGGTAGATTTTAGATCCACTACTCACCCAAGTATCTTCTTCAGGCTATTTGAGTAAATTATTTAATTTGGTTTATTTCGTTTAGATTTTCTGACATGGTTTGTTAGTAGAAGACAGAATAAAAGATAAAAGGAAACATAATCAAAGGAAACAGATCAAAGATGTAAACAAATGGTAAGGATGAGGTAGAAGATGAAAGCAGATGGTAGAAAATAAAAAAGCAGATAAAATCTGAAAGGAAAAGATGATGTGTGGTCTAGGTATGAGGTATGAATGACACCATCTGGGAGATTTGTTCTTTCGTTTTCATGGTGCACCCTCCAGTTCCCAGAACTGAACTGTTGTTGCCTCATTTGCATCTTTTAGGAGTTGGATTGCTGGTCCTGACTTAAACTATTGTTAAGTAAGTTTACATTTAATGTATACTCATCACATATACATTACTGCACAGTAAAATCCTTTATTCTTCCCAGATCCCAGCTTTGTTAGTAAGAGCTGAGCATATTGTACAGTGCCCTAGGAGTCTTGCTTATGCTGTTCGCATATTTAGGCCTGTGAAATCCAAAACTGAGCCTCAGTGTGTTACTGTTATTAACAATGTGCCCAGACATCCAATACTCAATTTGCATTATGATAATGCAATCATGACAATATCATCATCAGTATCATCATCAAAAGCTTCATGTTACTGAAAACTCATATATATAAATATATATATATCAGCAAGGCCTTTCGCAAAAAATACAATGCAAATTATCCTGCTGTCATAAAATACTGTACTTATGAGGATGATGTAATTTTCTAAACCAGATATCACTGAATCTGCTACAGACTAATATTTCCTTTTGCGGTGTGTGGGAGTGTGCTTTTGTTTGTTTTACCAGAATGTCATGCCGCACTTTCTATCAGTAACGTGTCTGTGAAAAAGTATGAAAGCTGCAACAGCAATTATCAGCTTAATGTGATACATTTTCTAACATCTATACCACTTATACAGCATTTTAGACCAATTAAGCATGACACAGATTCATGGGGAAAACTCCCAAGCATGTGTTACTAACAAACGGCACAAGAGTATTTCACTGGTAGTAAACAGACACAACTTCACATGAATAAACTGTTGCTGCTCATTGATCCCTGAAGAGTTGTTAAGCTCTCTAAATTATTTAGGATAAACTTCTTAGGAAATTCATTCCAAGGTTTAATGCTCAGAAATGTAATGAAAACTCAAAGTCATCACATGAGCAGACCTCTTTAAACACATTAAATATTTATGTTCATGACAGCACAATAAAAAAAAAAAACAAGAATGCTTTTTTATAGAAAGGTCATTAGAAAAAGACCTTTTTTCCAAAAAGAACCAGAAAAAAAGCATCTGAATAAACCACAAATGTTCTGTAATAATACATTTCAATCTGGTGAGACCAACGTGAAGAATGTGCCAGGCTTGGTAAAATCCCAAAACAGCACATTTTTTTCAATAAATAAACAACCTGACAAAGTTTGCATTGAGGCAATGATGAATTTCAGATTTAGAGTATGCCAGAATATAATTGAAAAAAATGTGAGGCCACTTGTTCAGCAACCTAAGCTGGACTGAAACTGGGTCATGCAAACACACCAGAAAATCAACATCTGAATAGCAAGAGGAGAAGAATTTCAAGGTGTTATAATGTTCCAAATTCAGACCTCAACCCCACTGAGATGCTTATGTGGAGTCCTGTGAGAATGAGAGATTTGTGTTTAAATGAATTCCCTCAAACATCAGTGACTAGAGGGAATGTTGTATAAAAAGGTGGGTCAAGATACTATAGGATTAATACTCTTGGGACTGGAAGTAATTTTTGCATCGAAAATCAAAATTATTATTTAGGAAACATGTGATTGTCTTCGACCCTCCTTGATTGGTAACCTTGATGTAGGTGTTCTATTGAAGAGTGGGAATTGGACACAACTGAATTAAGGAAAAAATCTGGAAAAAAGCCCTTTGTTGGTGAAGTGTAAAATCACCAACTATTGCATTAGATACTTTAAAAGCACTTAAGCTACATGTAGCTTTTTAAGTATGCTGTGCAGTGTTTTCAAACAAATCTGTTTTAAAAGAAAAAACAATAGTGGACAGGTATGAATGGTTAAAGAGTGAACTGAGCATAAAAGCAACCATGCACCCAAGGGTAACTCTGAACTGATTTATAGCAATAACCCAGAAAAAGGTTTTTCAATATGAAAAACTAGCCCTAGGTTTTAAGTAGTGAGCCACAGAAAATATCTGTTGGAATTTGTTAGAACTCCTCAAGTTGCATGTATAAAAACCATTTTTTTTAGGCGAGCATCAGGGTTTTGTATTTGATGCAGGCATCTACAGGAACCCAGTGCAGGGAGCAGAGAAGTGGGTTGGTGTGGGAGAACTTGGGAAGGTTGAAAACGAGACATGTCGCTGCATTCTCGATCAGTTGCATAGGACGAATGGTGGACAGGGGCAGACCTGCCAGGAGCGAGATGCAGTAGTCCAGTCTTGAAATAACAAGGAACTGAACAAGCACCTGAGTAGTCTGTAAAGAAAGAAATGGGTGGATTCTTCTGATATTGTACAAAATAAATTGACAAGAGGGGGTAAGGTTAGCGATGTGTGGGGAAAATGACAGATGATTGTCCACAGTTACCCCAAGATTGCGGGCAGTGGCTGAAGTAGTGATCTGATTGTTGTCCAGGGAGATCACAAGTTCTTGATCGGGGGATGAATCACCAGGGATGAACAGCAGGTTGGTTTTACTCAGATTAAGCTTCAGCTTATGAGCTACCATTCAGGATGAGATGTCTGCCAGACATGCTGAGATCCAGGTGGAAACCTGAGTGTCTCAGGGAGAAAAGGAGAGAAAAAGTTGGGTGTCATCTGCATAACAATGGTATGAAAATCCATGATATGACCTTACCAAGAGGATGTGTAAAAAGGGAGAACAGAAGAGGACCAAGTACTGAACCCTGTGGGACACCAGTAGAGTCTCTGTGTAGCAGATGTGGATTCCCTCCATGTCATCTCATACGACCTATCTTCTAGTTAAGAAGATAATTCAGTATCATCCCTATAGGAAATAAGATTCACCCTTGGTCTCAAATAATTACTTCTTACCCAGTCACTAAATTCTGGTGGAAAGTCTCGTCTAGTCAGTGCCATGACCCTAAATAATGGATTAAATGATGTACACAATTTTATTTTTTTACCTGTTTTTATTTGCATATATACAGTAGGGCTCAGAATTGTGCAATATAGAGTATTCTTTTTTCAGCACAAAATAGGCAATATGATGAACTACATTTTATTTTAATTTAACCATACAAATATGACTGAACAAAAAAAAAGGGTCACATAGACATAACATGGAGACATAAGATAAAATGTTTTTTTTGTTGTTTTCAGTTCTTTTCATAAAAACAAAAATAAAAAAACTATTTTTTTTCACATTTTTTTTCAAAGAGAAATAAAGGAAAATCATTTATAAGACATCACAATTAAAGCATTTTCAGGGTACGAGTCCACTTTTAGTCATACAGGACAAGAGTTAATGAGTTAATACATAAATGTGTTGATGTTTTTGCTGACTACAGTATGTCACTCCCTGTGTGCATAAAGTGCAGTTTGTTCAGTCTGGGTTTCCCTTTAAGCAGCAAACAGGTCAAATGTTAACATCAGTGCATTACTACCACCTGCTGCACTGATAAAATATTTTTTGACTTTTAGTCAAAATCCATGTTCATAGCTTTAAACGATTATGAAATCTTTGTGTGGTCATTCTCAGACATTATATTCTTCATACTAATCATATTATTTTATAAAATTATGTAATAATAGTGTTATAAAGTAGTAAAAATAATCGATTATCTTGGACAAGGAAATACAGAGAAGAGCCAGGTAAGTCTGCGAAAAGCATAAATGATCTGCAAGGGAATTCCACAGACACGATGGAATTCCTCCTATCCCACAGCTTAGTTATTGGAGGACAAAGGAGGTAACTGTTGTGGGCTAGAATTTCAGCTGGAATTTAGTGGAGAAAGTAATTCTTTCAGTTAGAAGAGGTCAGTTCAATGGATGCATTGGTAGGTCAGTAGCAGAATTTATCCATCCTGTAGAAAATGGGGAGCCAGTAAAGAGATGGGAGAAAAGTTTCTGGAGGCTCTGACCAGATATCCCAATGAAGCATGCATTACAGTGGTCCTGTCTAGAGGAGATAAAGGCATGGAATAGTCCACAAGACTGAGTGGTGATGTAACTTTGTTGAACAACTTTCTATGTACTTAAGGGTAACAAAACTGAAAGCCTGGATTAATCACTTAATCCTCCTATTATCTTTGGGGTCATTTGACCCTATTCAATGTTTAAAGTCTCAACATAAATTATTAAATTTTTTTTTTGCTTCATATTAAGTGACTTTTATATATAAACTAATTATGATAATTTTTCGTTAAACCCCAAGGATAAAAAGTGTTAGTACATTTGACGTCATCTAATAAGGCACACCTGCAGGTTATACATAGGAGTGAACCGGAAACATCCTCAGGTCAATTTTGTCTGAAAGGACGTCCAGCCATGCCAGCAATGCGGCGTTCCCGCTTTTTCAGGGAACAGGGTTACAGCAAAGTAACCCGAGACGTTCCCTTTCAAAAGTTACACTCGATGCTGCATGAAATACCAATGCCACTGCACTGCAAGTGTCTGGACCCCCAGGTTGTGTAGCGTGTGCGCACAATAGACAAAGAGGTCTCAGACCTAACTTTGGGATGCTGAATTGAGGACCCATGAGTCCAGACTATAAAATCTAAATGTGTGTGATTTTAAGACAAATGTGTGTGAAGAGGACCAGCCTGCCACATCACACACTTGCTGCAAGGGGACACCTTTTGCCAGAGCAATTGAAGAGGCAATCCCCTTGTTCGAATGAGCCCTGATTCCCAGAGGCGAAATGTGATCACACACCTCAGAGGCTGGGGCAATAGCATCTCTCACCCAATGTGACATAGTCTGTCTAGTGGCATTCGCGCCCCAGTTGCGGCCCCCATAGCAAATTAAAAGCTGCTCTGACTTACGCCACTGGCTAGTGCGGTGGATGTAAACCTGACGAGCATGTACTGGACACAGTAAATGAAGACTTTCCTGCTTCGGAGCTGTAAAAGGTGGAGGACAGAAGGCTTCGAAAACAACTGGGTGCATGGTCCCTGTGCCCAAAGCAGAACCTGGTGCGCTAGCTTGTTCAAGCGGCGCGAGCGCAGTCCGTCCTGGCGATTTATGTACGAGACTACCGTAGTGTTGTCCACCCACACTAGGACATGGTAGCCTCTCAACTGCTGGAGGGAGTATTTCAGGGCCAGAAATAGAGCCATCATTTTAAGGCAATTGATGTGCCACACGAGAAGATGAACTCTCTAGCTCCTTTGCTCCTCTAAGACCGCGTCTGTTATTAGCGACAACTTGCGACGACAACAAGGACCTAAAGTGGGACCCAGAGTAAAAAAAAAATGGGGTCTTAACCACATAGAAAGGGTATGAAGCCCATGGCGCGTAACGCTTATTTTTCCTCTGGGGATTGGCCCTTGGATAAAATCCCATGGCACTTAACCACAACTGAAACGATCTCATGTACAGAAGGCCCAAAGGTATCACCGTGGACGCAGCTGCCATGAGAGCTAAAACACTCTGAAAGTAATGAACCGTCACTTTCTGGCCTAGCCTGATTTTCTTTATGGTATTGAGAATGGATTTGGCATGCGCAGGAGACAGCTGTGCCTGCATTGCGATCGAATTACATAGCCCACCCAAAAACTTTGTATCCTCTGAGAAGGAAAAAGAATGCCTCCCCTGTCGTTGAGTCTCAATCCTAAAAAATGGAGGTGAGCTAGGACGGCATCTCTATGTCGAAGCGCTAGCTGCTAAGACTGAGCCAGGATCAGCCAGTCATCTATGTAATTCAGAATACAGATGCCCTGGAATCATAGAGCCAGAGCTGCATCCGTGCATTTTATACATGTTTGGGTAACAGGGCTAGACCAATTGGAAGGACTGGATACTGATAAGCTTCGCGCCCGAAAGCGAACCGCAGGAACTTCCTGTGTTGTGGCAATATTTCAATATGAAATCATGCATACTTCAGGTCGATTGTCACAAACAAATCCCCTGGCCGGATTTGAGAAGCAATAATTTTGGCTGTCAATATGTTGATGTTCAGCCCATGAAGATGTAAAATTGAATGCAACCCTCCATCTCTCCCGAAAACCAGGTAATACTGACTTTAGTAGCCTGAGTTTCTGTCTGGCAGGGGAACATGTTCTATGGCCCCTTTTTCCAGTTTTCCAGAAGATGCGCTCATTCCGGTTTCATTGAAGTGGAAACCACGCCATTGAAACAGGGAGAACGATGTGCAAAATTAATCCTGTAGCCTTTCTCTCAGTGCTTTGTACCTACGGAAACATACCTTTCAGCCTCTCTGAAAGGGGCACAAGTTTTGACATTGGGGTGGGGGGGGGGGGGATTTTTACATGCCCGTCCCCGGGGGGAGACACCCCCATGGTCCTGGGCACATCAGAGGTGGATTGCGAAGTCAAGTCAAGTCCCTCTCCAGTCTCTACGAGGGAGTACGCAGAGTCTCACGCCTCATGGGGACCAGACCTGATTGGGACTGGGTGGCCGGCACTCCCGACTCCTGAGCACGGCAGGGGAGAAACCTCACCAGGCCTGCTCGTAGAGCTTCGCCTCCGAAACCTAGTCGCCAACGAGGCCGGAGATGGGGCATCAAGGAGGAAAATGTGATCCCTGCCCTTGATGCCCGTGAGGTTAAGCCATAGATGTCTCTCCATGGCAACCATGTCAGCCATTTAACGGCCGATAGCACGAGCCAGAGAAATAACTCTGTGGCTCGGCGTAGCACCACAATTGCGGCATCGCCGCCAGTGCTCATTTCTCTCAGGAGGTCAACCTGATATGCCTGCAAAACCGCCATGGTGTGCAGAGCATCACCAGTTTGACCCGCTGCCTGAAAAGCTTTCCCCACCAACAAAGATGTTAGTCTACACAGCTTGGTGGGGAGTGTGGGCTTTTTCAGGGAGGATGCGTCTCTTCAATCTGGGACATCATCATGTAACCCCGCGCTTTCGCATCAACTACATTCGAATAAATCGATGTTAATAGCAAAAACACAGGATGAATAGGGCTTATTCCATGAAAGAGTTAACTTGTCATGGAGGTCGCCAAAGAAGGGGAGGGACCATCGTTGAGACCCAATTTTTGAGTTAGACAGTGGTGACTGTTTGGCAGACATAGAAAGTTAGTTGGAGTTAAGATGATCATTCCTGCAGGTATATTGTTCAGTGCTCTGAACCAGCAACACTATCACAGACAAGATCTTAACGTGATAGTTCTAATCTGTCATTTAAAGCTCATGTAGCAAGATACTAAGATGTGGTCTTCTAAATAATATTCTTCCAATTAAGGTGTTTAAGTCTATGCTAAAAACATATTTATTTAGCCAAGCATTTTAGTTAGATTTAGTTAGAGTTAGAGCAAAAACCAGTGAGTAACTCTTACTTGTAATTTGGTAGATTGTAAATTGCAATAAAAGTAAATAAATAAATAAATAAATAATAATAATAATTAATAATTATCATTATTATAAAATGTAATTATTTCAACTTAAAATATTGCATCTATATGCTTGTATCATATCCGTTGCAGAATGTTCACAGTTATTTCCATGCCATGCCTTTATCTACATAAATTCTAGTAACAGCCCGCAATCCCAGAGCAATCGATGATTTCAACAGAAATTTCTTAAGAATGAGGGATTGCAGGGTTAGACAAAGGTTAAGTCAAAAGTTGACACATGTGGGCTAAAATAATATAAATGAGAAAGAAGGGTGGGAAATGTTCTTTTTGTACCTTTTGCTATAAACCCCCACAACATCTTTATAATAATTTAGTTATTTAGTTATTTATAATAATAATAAATAACAGAGTATAAAGAACAATGAGATATCGCTAAAGCATCATCTTCCAAGCATGCAATGTAATAAAGTGCATCTATTGTGTGTGCTACAGCAATGCAAGTCCAGTTGACGGTTATTGTAAGAGTGATGTGCGATATGTAGGACTAGGTGGGGGCAAAGGGAGAGAGGGAGGTAACTGATCATTCAACACAACTGCTGAAAAGAAGACTGGCATGTATTGACCTATACCTTCTGCCTGAGGGCAATAACTGGAACAGGTGATGTGCCGGGTGATGCTGATCACACAGGATGTGCAGCGTGTGGTGTAAATGGTGCTAACATCCAGGAGACTAGTCCCGGTGATTTTCCTTGCTGCTTTCACAACCCGCTGAAGTGCCTGCTGAAAATCCCACCAAAAGTCCATATGTCAGCACAAACTCTATGGCACAATGGTAAAACCAAAGGCTGCTGAGAAAGGTTGACCCTTCTCAATTTCCTAAAATAGAAGAAATGCTGCTAGGCCTTTCCTATGGCAGAGGTAATATTATTACCCCATGTTAGATCCTCTGTCACAGTTAGGCCAAGAAACTTAAAGGTGGTGACCCTCTCTACTGTCCCATTTCCAATAATGAGTGGCCCTTGTGCTCCTACAAAAACCCACAATCATCTCCCTGGTCTTCTTGATATTTAGGGTCAGGTTGTGGGTATCACACCAAGCTGCCAGATGTTCTACCTTCTTTTTGTATGAGGACTCAAATTTTATGATGTACATGGAAGGAAGGGTGGCGCAGTAGTCATGTGTGTATAGTGTATAAAGTAAGGGACTTAGCACACATCCCTGGGGGACCCCAGTCTTAATATGCACTGTAGGTGATATGTTTTTTCCTATTCGCACACAATGAGAGCAATTTCTTAAAAAGTCCACAGTCCAGTTGCATTGTACAGTGCTTAATCCGAGCTCACAAAGGTTAATTTGGAGATTGTTTGGCAAAATTGTGTTGAATGCCGGGCTAAACTCAACAAAGAGTAGCCTAGCACATGTATTTTTACGTTCTACTGTAGATGTTCTAACACGTGAACAAAATTGTTGGTACCCTTCGGTCAATGAAAGAAAAACTCACAATGGTCACATAAATAACTTTTAATCTGACAAAAGTAATAATTAAAAAAAATTCTATGAATGTTAACCAATGAAAGTCAGACATTGCTTTTCAACCATGCTTCAACGGAATTATAAAAAAAATAAACTCATGGAACAGGCCTGGACATAAATGATGGTACCCCAAGAAAATACTGAAAATAATGTGACCAAAGGGACATGTTAATTCAAGGTGTGTCCACTAATTATCATCATAGGTGTCTACAATCTTGTAATCAGTCAGTGGGCCTATATATAGGGCTCCAGGTAGTCACTGTGTTGTTTGGTGACATGGTATGTACCACACTCAACATGGAGCAGAGGAAGAGAAGGAAAGAGTTGTCTCAGGAGATTCGAAAGAAAATTATAGACAAGCATGTTAAAGGTAAAGGCTATAAGACCATTTCCAAGCAGCTAGATGTTCCTGTGACTACAGTTGCACATATTATTCAGAAATTTAAGATCCATGGGACTGTAGCCAACCTCCCTGGACGTGGCCGCAGGAGGAAAATTGATGACAAATCAAAGAGACGGATAATCCGAATGGTAACAAAAGAGCCCAGAAAGACTTCTAAAGAGATCCGAGGTGAACTTCATGCTCAAGGAACATCAGTGTCAGATCGCACCATCCGTCGTTGTTTGAGCCAAAGTGGACTACATGGGAGACGACCAAGAAGGACACCATTGTTGAAAACAAATCATAAAAAAGCCAGACTGGAATATGCCAAACTACATGTTGACAAGCCACAAAGTTTCTGGGAGAATGTCCTATGGACAGATGAGACAAAAATGGAACCTTTTGCCAAGGCACATCAGCTCTATGTTCACAGATGGAAAAATGAAGCATATGAAGAAAAGAACACTGTCCCTACTGTGAAACATGGAGGAGGCTCTGTTATGTTCTGGGGCTGCTTTGCTGCATCTGGCACAGGGTGTCTTGAATCTGTGCAGGGTACAATGAAATCTCAAGACTATCAAGGGATTCTAGAGAGAAATGTGCTGGCCAGTGTCAGAAAGCTGGGTTTCAGTTGCAGGTCATGGGTCTTGCAAAAGGACAATGACCCAAAACACAGCTAAAAACACCCAAGAATGGCTAAGAGGAAAACATTGGACTATTCTAAAGTGGCCTTCTATGAGCCCTGACCTCAATCCTATTGAGCATCTTTGGAAGGAGCTGAAACATGCTGTCTGGAAAAGGCAGCCTTCAAACCGGAAACAACTGGAGCAGCTTTGGAGTGGGCCAAAATACCTGCAGAGAGGTGCAAAAGTCTCATTGACAGCTACAGGAATCGTTTGATTGCAGTGATTGCCTCAAAAGCTTGTGCAACAAACTATTAAGTTAGGGGTACCATCATTTTTGTCCAGGCCTATTCCATGACTTTTTTTTTTATAATTCCGTTGAAGCATGGTTGAAAAGCAATGTCTGACTTTCATTGGTTAACATTCATAGAATTCTTATTTATTATTACTTTTTGTCAGATTAAAGTTATTTCTGTGACCATTGTGAGTTTTTCTTTCATTGACCGAAGGGTACCAACAATTTTGTCCACGTGTGTAATGATGCACAATAGCCATTGCATTCTCTGTCAATCTGTTTGGTCTATATGCAAACTGGTAATGGTCCAGTGTGGGTGGTATGACATCTTTGATGCACTTGATCACCAAGCTCTCCAGTCATTTTGCAGATATAGGTGTAACTGCGACCGGTCTGTAATCTTTTGGACAGCTGATGCGATCTTTTGGGGATGGGAACTATAGTGGACTTTTTAAAGCATGCTGGCACAAGATGGTGGCAAAGACCTCCGCCAGTTCAGCTGCACTGTCCTTGAGCACCTGGCCAGCCACTCCATCAGCTTCGGCAGCCTTCCTGGAGTTAATGTTGTGGAGGGACAGCCTTCTTCATAGCTGCTCAGTACTGGGGCACTATCACTAGAGGGAGAGCTGGGCTGTGGTGGCTTTCTGCTGCCCTTATCAAAGTCGGCATAAAAGTTATTCATCTCCTCCACTATCGTGTCACAACTGTTAAAAGATAAAGATGTTCTTTTATAGTCTGTTATGACCCTGATTTCCTCTCACACCTGCCAGGTGTTGGTGGAGTTGTTAAAATAGGCCTCAATTTGCTGTTCATATTGCATCTTGGGTCATTTTTTGGCCCTCCTGAGTGCAATTCCCTAGATAATTATAGAGAAAGTTCTCTAATGTGGAAAAAAGGTGAGAGAAATATTAAATATGTACATATTTTTTCTCTTTTGTAAAAGTTGGTAAAATCATGTGGTAAAATCTGCTTATTTGTACTTTGTGCATTTAAATTCAATAGACTAAGTGCATAAATAATGTAAAAACTAGTAGGTTACACTTAGGGCAACACTGCCCAATTCTAAGAAATAGCACTGTATAGAAATAAGGTGTAGGAATGTTTCACTGCTGTATATGAAAGAATGAAATGAAATGAAAATACACAGATATTTAACACTGATAAAAGCTGAAAGTTATAAAAATGTTAAATTATGGTGTTCTTTTATTCAAGAGAAGTCATTCTAAAATAATTCATTCGAAAGCTTTCACTTTTTCAAAAGTACACTGCACCAAAAGTTGACATTTGTCTTGTTAAGCAAACAGGGTGATTCCAGAAACTGATCTATAGGAGTTTTATTTATGTGATAATTAGGAGTTGTTTCAGCAACCCAATGTACAGTAGCTGTATTTAAGCGTCTTAAGATAAATTTCATTGAGGAATCTATGAAACTCAGCCAAAAATCTCATAATTTGTGGACATCCACAATTTCAGTTGCTTCTTAAAAGCAATTTACAAACAAGTGCAGATACCATAAGTAACTTTAGTAAGATTTTTTTATTGACCCCAAAGGTGAAAGACAACAAGAACTTGGGTCAGACTTGGATGTACTAAAGTATTTATATATTCACTATTAAGTGGTTAAGCGATCGACCTGAGTGGTGGGGAGCAACGCTGTGGGTGTGGGGTTGTGTATGCGTGTGTGTGGGGATGATTGAATAGCCTAACCCTTCCTGCTGTGAAAATCATGGCAGAAACATGTTGCTGGAAAAGAGTGGCACTGTATACTTCATCATGAGGAAGGATGGTAAAAAAACAAAAGCAAAACAAACTAAGAATATGGGGATGGCTTTCACAATGCCCTGACCTGAAGCCCTGAAGAAAATGTGTGGACTGAATTGAAAATCATGCTTTGGGAAGTCTAATTTGTATACTTATTAAAATAAAATATAAGTAAATAAAAGCTGATAATATCTTTTTGGCTATAATTTTAATCGACCTCTTACCAAAATAAAGTAGATACCGTAATTTACTTGAACATGAGAAATGGGAAATTTACTTGAACTTGGAAAATGGTAAATGAAATAGACACAACTTTAGAAAAAAGTTACATAGCTTTATCCTGTAAGTTAAAGAAAGTATTGATTTTTACTTAAAACTTTAAAACCGCTAGAAAAGAATTTTTGTTTGTTTGTGTTTATTTGCTTCCTTACTTGTTGTTTGTTTGTTTTAACACCAAATCGTGGCTCATCAACTGAACCGATTAACAAATCTTCATGTTCTGTATATAAATTTTTCATTTGCAGTGATTTCAAGTTTCCGTTATTGGCTAGATACTTACACTGTTTGTTGATTTATTTATTTATTTATTTATTTGTTTGTTTGTGTGTGTGTGTGTGTGTGTGTGTGGGGGGGGGGGGGTCAGGGGGCGGTGGGCGGGTGAATTAGTCCAAGTACTGAAGAAGCAGATCCATCATGAGTCATCATTTAAAGATTACTAAAGACTAAAGTATACGGACGTCTAGAGGATGTTCATTCTACCACCTACTGCTCTGGCACCTACTGTTAGATGCTAGAACAGAAAAGAGTCTAGATGCATGTCCTTCTAAATCCCTGAGGGATGATGGGACCAGGCAAGCAGTGCTGGAGAATCGGAGGGAACATGGTGTTGTGTGAGGTGTGATTAGAGCCGTGATTATAATAAAATGATTATAATAAAATAAAGTCATTTAGTCACAATACTCCGCTGTATTTCTTAATATAATTTATTTGCAATAAAAAAAAATGTGATTTTATATTTCGTTCATTTGTGTTTGTGTACACGGGGCACCGGACAAACGAGTGTCTTTGTAGGCACGTAAATTTTTGAAAAGCATGTAATTTGAGGCTGAGCTCTAATTGGATCTTTTCAAATCATCCTTGGGGCGCAGCACTGTGCGCCCTGAACCCTCCCACTTTTGTTCTTAGTGAATCAATATTATTTTTAAATATTTGGGCTCATGTGATTGGACCATTCTCAACGAGTCTTTTCCAGCACTTAGTAATGGTGCTTAATCATCTGATAAATGCCTATTTACAGGCAAGTATCAAAAGTTAAATTTTAATTTTGTTTGTGCCTCTCTAAATATTATTTGCACCAGCCGCCACTGGAGACAACTTACCTTTTTGAGTAGATGAAAAGCTGGGCTAAGTCAACCCTAGAGAAATATAAGTAACTGAGCCCACAACCAATACTACTTGAGCTGACGTAATATTTGGACTTTCAAGTTGAGTCAACTTAAGATTTTGAACTGCGTACATGTTAAGTCAACTAAACAGCAATGTGAAATATTTAGTTTGGCCAGCAAATTTCTAAAAAGTTGAGTAAACTTGAAAAAATATATATTTTTTCTTTTTTATGTTGAAGAGGCTTATTCATTTTTTTAAAAAATTTTTAAAGAGTGAGGAAATTTATTTTGTTCCATTCATATCGACTTTATCATAATTTTTGGTTTGCCACAGGGAATATTAATAATAAACCTAATATATGTTAGTGTGCTTGGACATATCTTCAGTCTGTGAGAATCTTCTGAATAGAATCATTCTAATATTGATTATATAATAGCCCTAATTAGAGATATGCCACAAACATAACACAATTCACACCCTCAATTTCTAGTTCAGACTTGAGCATTAGTTGCTTATTAGGTTGTTTTATCATGAGTGATCAATGATGGAAAAGCTCATGTAACACACATTATCTTTCATTATAAACTACTGTAATTCCTGCAAACTTTCATGATATTGCCTTTGGCATTCATGAGTGCTTATTCATTGTTTAGCTGTGATTTTTTAGTGAATTACTCTGGCACTGTGTGAGGTACTGAAGAATGCATCTTTACAGTAAGTAAGCCTAGGGCAGTGTTTCCCAAACTTTATTTTCTGGAAGTGCACTTTTTAAAAATAATAAACCATCATGACTCAATTCACAACAGACGGAATTTATAAATCATGAGAAAGATTTAAATGTGCATAAATAAATCAGTTTTATTGCCATTTACAGTATTCACCACTTTATTGCCCTGAATGGTAAACCATTGTTTTCTACCACAACCTTCAGCACTTAATACCATAACACTTTAATACCTGCATGGAGTAGAAAGAAATGACTAAGGTGCAATAGGTGTAAAAAATCGACAAAACTTTAAAAAACTGAACATACCGGAACAATAAACCCAAGACACCCTTTCATTGTTTGTGTTGTGTGTTCAAGAATGTGTTTCTGCTGCCGTGTACCGTTTACAGTATGATCTCCTCAAACACAGCTTGAGTTTGTCTTGATCTTCAGCCTTTCCATGATAAAAGTGCTCCCATAATTATTTTTCCTGCCAAATTCCTGCCAGTTCTTTTTTTTAAAGGTATTATTCTTTTAGGGGTACGCAGTGGCTGCCTACTTTCACCCATGAGTGTACAATTATTTTGCACTGATAATAAGTCATATGGAACACATTTTCATACATTTCCCAGGAAAGTCCAGAAAGTCATGTTGGTATAAACTCAGGTTTCAGAATCGTTAGTTTTAGATAATGATAAAGAACTTGGAAAACAATCTAAAATCTGTGTTCTAATTGAATCGTTCATTCTCATGAACTAAACGTCCACAAGCACACTTTTTAAACGACTGATGTGGGCTGTTATGACTAACGTCTTCTTTTTTCCCCACCTCTTAAGTCTGTTCAGTAATGAAACAGCTTGATACAGCATGCAAGAAAGTCTCAAAGCAGTTTGTCGACTCACCGCTCCAATACTGCCTCTTAGCGAAACTCATTTTACAGATCAGATAAAGACATGCAGTATGCGATATCAGGTCATCAGGACCCAAAGGCATTATTTAAGCAGTTTCATATTATAAAAATTATTCTGTGGACCATTTTTCAAGCAAGAATAAACATAAAGGCAAATACAATCAGTGCATTAGTCTGTGAATGTTTTGGGTGATTTAATCACTGGAGGTTACATTTTATGAGCTATTTAATGACTAGATAAATATAAATATCATGAATCACTGCTTCTTGTGAATTGCAGCTGTGGGAAGAGTCTTGATACGCAGAATCTCAGGAATTGGTCGTCCGCTTTTTGCGAAGAAATCTAAGCCTGTGATCCATTCAATGTCTCTGACACGTGACTGATGGAACCAAAGTAAGTCCTCCACCCAGTTTGACTCAGGCTGGTTGCTCTGCATGGAAATAAGATGCTAGTTAATTAAACATTGAACATATGTTCATCATACGAAGGGTGTTCAAGTAAAACTGGAAACTTTGAGTGTGCAGAGCTTTAAGATTAAAAACTCCCTTTATTCATCAATTCTCTATCTTCTATTCTCTACACTAATGCATTAATCTCAGTGTTCCACTAGTGCTTAGATACCATCAAAGTTGAAAGTTTTCCTTTCCTTAAATGGTTCGTTCACCAAGGTGTTCTGTTTTTGCAGGGCAACGTATGACCTCATGCTGCCCACTGCCTCCATGCACCACACTTTACAGAAACTCAGCTGGATTGTTAGTGCCATTTCCTCACTTCAAGCCATTTGTTTGTGACAATTAAACGTATTAAGGATATAAAAGATGTCCCATTGCCAGTACCACCCATAGAGATAAAAGAACACAGTATATACAGCTTAATACACTATATGACCAAAATTTTGGACACCTTGCCATCAAACACATATGAACATTTATATCAGATTTAGTTATTTAGTCACATTAAGATTTAATCACCAGCACTCGTGCAAGTATTAATAATAGTATTCTAGACATCAAGCAAAAAACTAAACGTGAACTAAACTCATTTTTAATTCTTTATACTAACATAAAACACATAAAATCTACTCTACTCAGTAATTTCAATTTAGTTCGTTTTTACAGACCCATTTTTTAAAAATGTTTTACATTCAATTCCAGAATTTATCAGAAAACTGCTTGTTTCTATGAAAACATAGTTATGCTTTTATATTGTACACCCCTAGCTTTCAAAGATTCAGACTTGCTTTTATTTCATATTTAAATATAGTCTTGAGTAAATGTTCTCCAGACTCTCACAAAGAACTTTTTTTGGCTCTCAATTTCTGGCAAGTTTTTGTGTCTAATTTTCAGTCCATTCTCTGCATCTGACCAGTTTCAGAGGAATGTTTTATGTTTGATAAGCCCCACAGTCACCTATGAATCATTCAGGCATTAAAAATCTAACTCATACCTTGAGTTAGATTTTTAATGCCTGAATGATTCATAGGTGACTGTGGGTGATTAGTATGCTGGTGAAAAAATGAGAGGGGAAATGAGGTTGTTGCTGAGGTTGTTACAGAAACATTCAGTTCTTTAATTGTATCTTTAAGCACTTTGAAGCCTGTCGTAATAAAACATTTGTTCCCTTTTTGTTAATTTACACACATTATTACAATATCATTAATTTCATTTAATATAAAGAAATGCTGGGTGGTTCAAGACTTTTAAACAGTACTGTATATGGCAAGAGAATTCCTAAGAATCTCTCTCTCTCTCTCTCTCTCTCTCTCTCTCTCTCTCACTCACACACACCCCCACACACACACACACACTACGCAGTACTCATTTACTACTACTTATGCACGGATCACACATTCTGGTGCTCGAAATCTACGTCTAAGCTTGGTCTTAGGAGGTTTCAAAAGATGTACTGATGCAGAATACAGGTTGTGTGTGGATGTAAGATGTAATAAGTTATTTGAGGTAGGAAGAGGCATCCCCTTAAATACACTGTAAGAAGTGCAACCTTGTAGTCAATTCTGAATAAAACAGGAGGCCAGTGAAGAAATTTAAGAATGGGCGTAATATGGTTGTATTTATGCCTTCTCATTAGGATCCTAGCAGCACTGTTTTGAATTTGCTGCAGCTTTTGAAGAATTTTTGCAGTAATTTCAGCCTGGAGGAGACAAACACATGGACTAACTTTTCTGCATCTGCAAAAGTGAGTGCTGGACACAGTTTTGCAATATTCCTGAGGTGAATATAAGACATCCTACACAGATGTTTGATATGAGCCTCATATGTCAAATGAGAGTCCGTTTTAACCCCACGGTTAATAACAGATGTTGACAGTGGGATATCCTGACCAGAAAAGGTAATACTAGTGATGTTAGATGTCCTAACCTAACCTGGTGTGGGGTGCCTACTAAAATAGCTTTATTCTTAGAGCTGTTCAGCTGCAGGAAATTTTGCTTCATTAACGACTTTATCTCCTCCAAACAGATGGTCAAAGTGGGTGATGGCAGAGTAGATGAGGAGGTTGAATTTATCCTGATGTAAAGCCGAGTATCATCAGCATAGCAATGAAATAAAATACAGTGCCGGCTGATGATACAACCCAGAGGAAGCATATACAATATAAACAAAATGGGGCAGAGCACAGAGCCCTGAGGAACACCACAGGTGACATTGTGTATAGCGGATTTAGCCTCTCCCAGGGCAACATGCTCCGTTGTTTCAGTAAGATAAGATGAGAACCAGTTGTTATCTTTCTGACAATGACCTCAACCTCTTGCTGCGTAAAGGTTGAAAATTCCCTGGATGTGGGTCATCCATCAAGACAGGTAGTGCAGAGGAACTGGATACAGAGGAGTGGATAGTATCCACTTTTTTCATGAAGAAAGTAATGATGTTATTGCATTTAAACTCTGTAGCTTCCAGGTGAGATTGAAATTGTGGTTTCAATAGGCGATTAATAAAAGAGAAAAGTTGCTTCGAATTTCCAGAGCTATTGTTAATGATATTTGAATAAAACTGTGATCTTGCAGCTCTCAATGCAGATCTTCCAAGAATGCTTATTATATCTTCACTGACCTTTCATCAAGGCAACTAAAAATGTTAGGTTCAACAAGATGCTAGAAAATGTAAAGTTTAAGAGGCTTAACATTTTTCCAGTATATTTAACCGTTAAATTACATATCGCTAAGTATTTTTTAAAATCACACTAAGAAAAAAATTAAAACATAAAAACAATAAAAGGGTTAGTCAGAACAGTTATATATATCTAAAATTCATCAATGCTTACAGATTTATGGGATTCTCATTTCAAGGGCCAGTATTGGAACATTATCAGGAAAATAGTTCAACAATCAACAGCTTAAACTTCAGATTAAACACAGAGGACTGCTATCCAAGGGATATGATGTACAACATGGAAAATTGATAGCAAGATAACATGCTTTATATCATGTTTCTATGACGCTCCAGCTCGTACTGTGGAAATTCATTCAAAATCTCATTGTTTGTCTTTAGGAAGGATGTGGTATTCCGAATTGCCCTAGCGATATTGTACACTTCTGTCTGAGCAGGAAAATGGGTTTTAGAACAGTACAATAGTTCACTTCCTCAGGTCCGTGCCAGTACCAGGGAATTCTTCACAGCTCATACTACCCACATGCACACACTATATGATGATTTGAATGATAAGAGGACAGCGTGCCCACAGACTCAGGGTGCAGAAACAAATACAAACCCGATTCCAAAAAAGTTGGGACCCTGTACGAATTGTGAATGAAAACAGAATGCAATGATGTGGAAGTTTAAAATTTCTATATTTTATTCAGAATACAACATATATGACATATGAAATGTTTCAACTGAGAAAATGTATGTGGTCTGGCATTGTCATGTTGAAAAATGCAAGGTCTTCCCTGAAAGAGACGATGTGTGGATGGGAGCATATGTTATATGATATAAATGAGCCTTGGCCCAGTGAAAACGCCTGCGCTTCTGGATCATGTTTAGATATGGCTTCTTTTTTGACCTATAGAGTTTTAGCCAGCAACAGCAAATGGCACAGTGGATTGTGTTCATCGACAATGTTTTCTGGAAGTATTCCTGAGCCCATGTTGTGATTTCCATACAGTTACATTCCTGTATGTGATGCAGTGCCGTCTAAGGGACCAAAGATCATGGGCACCCAGTATGGTCTTCCAGTTTTGACCCTTACGCACAGAGATTGTTCCAGATTCTCTGAATCTTTGGATGATATTATGCACTGTGGATGATGATAACTTCAAACTCTGAAAATTTTCTCTAAAAAAAACTCCTTTCTGATATTGCACCAATATTTTTTTCGCCACAGCATTGGACGAATTGGTCATCTTCTGCCCATCTTGACTTCTGAGAGACACTGCCACTCTGAGAGGCTCTTTTTATACCCAATCAAGTTGCCAACTGACCTAATAAGTTGCAAATTGGTCCTCCAGCTGATTATTATACGTACATTTAACTTTTCCGGCCTCTTATTGCTACCTGTCTTGGAATGTGTAGCTCTAATAAATCCAAAATGTGCCAATATTTGGTATGACATTTCAAAATGTCTCACTTTCAACATTTGATATGGTATCTATATTGTATTCTGAATAAAATATTGAAATTTGAAACTTTATTGAATTCTGTTTTTATTCACAATTTTTACAGTGTCCCAACTTTTTTTGGAATCAGGTTTGTATCGCTGGCCAAGATTTTCACACAAAGTACAACATTATTGTATTGATTATTTATTAAAAGCCTGCAGTGTTCCATGAGATGAATAGATTGCTCTGGAAACGGATGAGAAAGCTTGAAAGAACAAAAGGAGAACTTTCCAAGAAAATAGGGATCAAATACCTGTCAGTGTTTGAACTGGCTGATGGCAATAAAAGGTTCTTGTTGAAACATGATACTCATTTTATGGTGTTGCAAGTGAGCAGATATTTCTTTTCCTGCTCACAAAACAATAACTGAGGCAGCAAGGCAAACTGAGATGTCATTAATGTGTCTCATCTTTATATTGATGGATAATTTAAAAGTCTTCGGTCTGCATATCTTTTCATTTGCCTCTGTATGTGTGTGTCTCTCTCTCTCTTTCTCTCTCTCTGAGTGTACCTGTCTCTATGAGGCTTTGTCTTGGTGTGTGTATCTCCCTGTATCTGTCTCTCTCTTGTTGTTTGCGATGTGCACCTGTGCATCTGTATCTACTCCTGCCTGTGTATCTGTCTACATTTCTTTCTGTATTGCTCTATCTTTGTCTTCCTGTGTTTTATCTGTATGTACTGTATTGGCCTGTCTGTCTGACGATGTATGTGTCTCTGAATCTCATTGTATCTGTCTGCCGTTAAAAAAAAGATCAGGAAATGACAAAAATAAAAAATAATAATGTGATGAACTAGATGAATGTCTTCTAATTAAGAACAGATGATGATTAATAAAAGAAAAGTGATCTGACATGCTCACCATGCAACTTTCAGAGTTATCAGGAAGGTGCGGCATGAGAAATGACACTGTCTGTAATTCCCCTTTACACTCATTCACTGGCTGATTTGAGTCCAAGCAGCTTGTCATGATGGCAAAGTAATGAGTAGGGATGGGGATGCGAGTCCCTGAAACAAAACTACACACACACACACACACACACACACACACACACACACACACACACACACACACACACACACACAGTACTTAACAAGGGTAAAAGATAACAGTAGAAAAATATCAGTTATTGGAAAACAATTAGTTTTAGGGGGCACAGCAACAACAACTGGGCTTTACCTCGAGCCACATCACAACACCCTGCCGCGGATTGTGTTTCTATAACAGCAGCCCTCACTATCATAGACAGTGCTCCTAATAATGTTTTATAATATAACGCCATCTAGCTGCGTTGTCTTGCTTGAATTTCTTGTGTAATACCAGAATTAGCAAAATCAAGCAAGGTCATGTCATATTAAGGTTATTCCAAAATGCTAACACGAATGTTACCTCTATGCTAGTTTATGTTATTAATTGTGTAACTTTGCTAAATGTTGATATAAGTAGCATGCTACTACAAAATAAATTAGTGCTCATTTGACCTTTGCTTGTATTGAGTGTCTACTGGCCAAGCTAGCGGTATCTTTGGGTCCTCATGGAGTTTTATTTTTAAAAGAAAATCAAAGAAACAACTTAGTCAAACAAAGGACAAACTCATAATCTTCTTGTCTGTTATCTATTTCAAAGGCTGGCTTAAAAAATCATTCGAACAAAAGCAAACAATTTTTTTTTTTTTTGAAAAGAGAAATTGAGCTAAAGGTGGAGCAGATATGCCTTCAAGCTATTCTTGAAGTCCTAAGGGATGATTACAAGAAGGATGCTGCCAAAGCTAGAGAGAGACTAATATATTGAAATTTCAGTCGTGGACAAAAGTTTTGAGAATTACATAAATATTGGAATTGGAAAAGTTGCTGCTTAAGTTTTTATAATAGCAATTTGCATATACTCCAGAATGTTATGAAGAGTGATCAGATGAATTGCATAGTCCTTCTTTGCCATGAAAATGAACTTAATCCCGAAAAAAAACTTTCATTGCTGTCATTAAAGGACCTGCTGAGATCATTTCAGTAATCGTCTTGTTAACTCAGGTGAGAATGTTGACGAGCACAAGGCTGGAGATCATTATGTACTTTGATACTTGTGATATGTGGATTTGAAGGTAAATACATTTGTACTTTTACTCAAGTCCACACATAAAAGGACAACTTCTACATTTACTTGCGTACTATTTGCCCTAAGAAACCTTGGCATTTGTGTAATATGCCCACCTCTGGTTAGGAAGGAACATATAACACTAATGACATCCCATTGCAGCATGACATTTATGCATCTCATTCAATATCTCTAACTTCTCAGTCTAGTGGATCACCACCATAACAGAAATGTAATGGGCATTCAGCATTTACTATGTATTAGCCTGCTTTAGTTATGCCTTTTCTTGCTTGCTAACTATTACCCCGCAGCCTCAGTACTCACCACATATGATGAACAGGCAGTAAACACAGGGCTTAGAAAGCATAATTTCTTACTGCAGTTGTGGTTTGGACCTCATAAGGAATGGCCTGACCTGTTTAGCATCATCACCATCAAGGATTATGTCATCATTGGGCACTTCCAGTGGTGTTAATACAATTGTGGGAAAACTCCCACACAACCTTCAAGAAAATGAATATAAATATATAGATTTTTTTCTCTTCAAGATCCAAGATGGCGGCGTGACAGTAGCAAGCAGCGGCAGCTCCGGAGCCAAAATGGTGCTACTTTGTTTACTTCGTGTTGTAGCATGTTTATTTTGCCCAGTATATGGACATCGCCACAAACGATGTTCCTGCTTACCACCACCAAACACTTTTAATACGCAATAAACTGGCAAATTTCATTCGAGATGAGCTGTGTGAGGAAGCTACATGACCTCAGCTTGATTCGGGATCCAGGCCTCCAGTCCGGCAAGCGGAATGTAAAAAATGTAAACATCTGTGTTGTTAATTTATGTTGTGTTGTTAATTTATGTTGTTGCATGTATGTAGCACCTTGGTCCTGGAGGAATATTGTTTCATTTCACTGTATACTGAGCTGTATATGGTTGAAATGACAATAAAAGCCTACTTGACTTGACTTGAAACAGATCCAGGTGGAACTGCTCCACCCAGGGCCACAAGAGTTGAAATAAAGTATGTATAAGCATATGTACAAGGCATTGTGCCAAGATCTAGCTGGGCACACTGAGAAGACCAGAACCTTGTACTGAAACCTTATTTTGGATGAACAGAACAACCGCCCAATCAGATTTTTTCTTTCAGCATCTGTAACATCTGCAAAGGCTTGTGTCTGTACATTTTAAAGAAACGCCATGTGTTCAAAGACACTATAGGAAGAAGAGAGCATGGGTTCATTTTAGTATAAATGGAGAAAAAAAAACTGAGTCTACCTTCATTCACACTTTTGGGGTCATACCAAGCAACTTTCCTACCCCAGACCCTGGTTGTTATCACAGCCATTTGAAACACATTGCACTCCAAATACTGCCATTAAACCTAGATGCCAACATACATACAACATAACATGCTCTTGCTGGACAGGGACATCCTAAGGGTTCATAAGGCCTGTGAACAAATGGGTTATCTTAGTACCGCACCCTTTGCTCAACACACCCTTTGCTCAATAGAACCAGGGTGGGTTGTTATTTTTGATATATTCCTGGGAGATGTGCATGGACCATTACAGGTGAACATCTAGAAGACAACTGCAAGGAAATGGTCCTGCAAGAAGCTTACAATCAATAGACAATCAGTTCCAACTGAGAGAGTTATTAAGTCAAGCAACAACATCAAGTATCAACTTCATCCAGCACCAACCTCCAAACACAACACTGTTTCACTTGTTGACGACAACATGGGTAAGATGTTTTTTGCTTTTAAGGATCATGATCACAGACTCACTCCATCAATTGCAGATATGAGGTTTCTTTCAGGAAAGCTGAGTTCCATCGATACAGTTCTAAAATCTTGGCCCTTTTGATTACAGATGAGTACCCAACAACAGGATGCATGCATATAATTACGTTATATCACTTAACCAGAAATTACAATTATTGACAGAGACAACAAATACTCATTTTATCCAGATAAAACTCAGCAATATGCTATCTTCAGTGAATGTAACTCTTATACCAGTTAGTCAAATGTACAAACTATGAAAGTTGGCAATGTACTGTACAAAAGGGACTAGACACTGTATGTATACATGCTGCATCAATTGATTAAAATACTGTACTTTAGGATCTACTTCAGAATAAAATGTTTTCTTGTATCTTTAACATTGATCTGATTTTGGGTAGATTATCTACATTTTTTGGCTCCTGATCAAATCAAGATGATGGTTTTACTAAAAGGGCCAGTGCATTCTTGATCTTGCAAGTAATAGCATGACCATATTTATTCCTCGGAAGGTCTTCATTTCCCCTGATATCATGGCCAGATTTTCTTTTCCTTTCTGGAGTGCATACAAGTATGTTCATCTATCTGATCTTCATGCAGTAGATGCATTAAGAACTTAGGAGTACACTGTCACTATGACAAAATAATAATAATAATAATAATAATAATAATAATAATAATAATAATAATAATAATAATAATAATAATAACCTGTGCAAAATTTACATATTACATACCTAAAAAAAAAAAGTTGGATCTCTTTGTTTATATAAATCTGGTTGTAGTTACAACTGATGGCCAATAAGTAAAAACCCATGGAAAGATGCCATATTGTTTGCTATAGAGGCTAATATGCAGTTAGAGCATTGCAACCAAAGCAGAGATTACATGAAGTTCAGACATCACTGACAGCTGATGCAAGAAGTCTCATCTCAATGTCATCAGATCAGAATCACCACTTATCCTCACAACAGCCATGACTCTCACCCTTACGACTGCCTCTGCTCTTCGCTCATTCCAGCTTATTCGGAGGAAGTAAACTTCAAAGTAAACTTCTGACCTTCATCAGAAGTGGCAAGAAAGGAAGCCAAACATTCAAAATAGGGACATTGTTTTCTTCAAAGAAATGCATGCAACAATTGGCCCATAACCATTATGACCACAACTCATCCTGTTGCATATTCCTGCTTCCTGAATTCTTGGATTAATGAATGTTATTTACGTTGGTGCATTGCTGATCCCAGGCAAAGATAGCAGTATCTCTGTATTAATTTTCATTGTAGGCAGCTAGCTGTATGCTAGCGTGGTGTAATTAAACTTGTGTTGTGTGTATTATTATTATTATTATTATTATTATTATTATTATTATTATTATTTACACACACAATGTACTGTAGAATGCTTTAATGGTTATTGTTTTGCATTTTCGCAAAATAAGACACTGATGTAAACTCCAACATTGCCATGGTGTTTTCTTTGGGGACTTTTTGTTTAACTAGTTGTATACTATAGCTCATGTCAAGATTTAAAAAGCCCTTCACAATATGTAAAACATTAAATGTGTAGATTTGTTATTTAAAACTGTTAATAATCAAATTGTAATTTTTCACATTTCTTTGCTTACAGGATCCTTGAATGTGCTCGTACATATACTTCTGCCATCTAGTGGTTGATATAACAGTAAACATGGACAGGATATGACATAATAATCAATGTTTTTGGAGGAAAATAGATAAACCATGCATCAAAAAGCCTCTTGAAGTCACCAGATTTTACATTACTGATTTCACATTAAAGTAAAGCATGAATACTGTAAGTGTAAGTGGTATGGGAAGAAATGTTATACTCTTTAAAACCTGCCACCTACATCTTGATTTCCTTCAATAACGAATTGCTGTCACAATGGTGCCAAAGCCTGGTTTTGAGAAAACAATACCTGGCATTAGCAGTCTTTACCATTTGCCAAAGTCATTAGTACTATTATGGGCCTCTACCAGGCCAACATCAAGCCATCATTGAGCTGCACAAGGAGCAAGAGCAAAAGGCATTTCTTGATGCACAAATTGAAGACCAACAGGCGATTTGAGTTTGCTCAGCACAGGTTCTCCAGAAACAGCCATAGCAGCTAAAATAACCATAGCCCACATTGTTGGAGATAGAGACCAATGTCAATTAAAAGTTTTCATGGAGTGCTTTGAGTATACATTAGGAGTGCAGTGCTGACCAGAAACTCAGTGGGTGGTTTGTGTTGGGAGCAGACATGCAGGAGTTATTTTCAAGTCTCCACAGGTTTCACCTCATGTGAACTAATATAAAGGTGCAAGTCCAGCAATGGCTTATATACAGTATCTTCCATCAATTCTTGTCTGTATAATAACTTAATGGTTAAAGCTCTAGATTACTGGATATTTAATTGCCATCACTGCCAAGGGACCACTGTTGGGTCAAGATGGAACATTAACATTCTCTCTATGGAAGCTGTATCATGGCACTGAATTTTGACCAACTTCCTAACCAACTGGGACACACAAAAAGAAGAATTTCACATTGTTGTCATGTATATGATTTAAATAGAGTCTCATTCCTCTTCTTCTTCTTCTTCTTCTTCTTTTTCAAATAGTGATAACATGAGCATTCACTTGGAGATGGGATGGACTCTTCATGGTTACATGCCAAGTCTTGAAACAAGGCTCAATCCAGTCATCCTTTCTGTTTTTCTGTTGAAACATGTGGCTGTGAGCCTGAAGCTATAACTGATATGGATGACATTTCATAACTGATCCAGCTTCATCATCCTGGTTCCCATGAAAGATGAATCAGTCTGGGTCATGGTAATTTGACTGTTATACAATATAAGGCCAACAGCTAACAGCATTACAGGTAAGGTGCAGCTTGCTTTTCTTTAAAAAAAATAATGTAATCAGAATATTGGCAAATTTCCTAGACTGTCCTAGAAGAAAACAGCCCTTTTACGCTGTTTGCCTTACAGTCATTTATTCTTCTTCAGTATAACTGATTTAAAATCCTGTTGATCCATCTGTTACGGGTAGGAGGTCGTGATGGATCCAAGTGCAGGGGAGGAACTCCTTAAAATTGGTTATGTTGTGTATTAGTTGATGTAGAGTAGGAAGAGAGCTTGGAAGAGGTGTTTTTACACGTGCTTGTTGCTGGAAAACTTGCTGCTCTATGTCGGGAAGCTGCGTGTGCTGAGGGAGTCGGCGTGAGAGCTCTGTGTGCAGCGCGAGCCTGGGAGGAATGCGGAAGCGTCGTGGGCCGGCGAGAGAGCCTTGTGTGCAGTGTGACTCGTGCAGGAATGCGGGAGCACCGTGAGTCGGCGAGAAAGCCTGGTATGCAGCGCGACTCGTGCAGGAATGCGGAAGCATCGTGAGCCGGCGAGAGAGCCTTGTGTACAGCGTGGCTCGTGCAGGAATGCGGAAACGCGAGGAGCCGGCGAGAGCGTGATCTTCGCAATGAAGCCGGTGAGCTCGCGGAGAAGTCGTGCAGGTTGGTGGCTGATTTGCAGAGCTTAATTGTGGTCGATGGGCGAGCAGGGTTCAAAGCCAGAAAGACAATGGGATATACGTGATCAAAGTTCGTATAACAGATCCGTTGGTCGATAATACAAAGTCCGTGAGCGTGGGAATCCAAAACGTGAAGCGAGGGTGAGGTCGGGAAAAACAAAGCGTGGTCGGTATCAGAAAAGCAAGGTCTAGGAAAACGCTGGAAAATTGAGCTATGGAAGGCACTCAATAATCTGGCGACAAGGTGGTGTCAGCGTGTGGTTTAAATAGGTAAGGGAGATGATTAGTGATGGGGCACAGGTGTGTGGAGAGCAGAAGATGAGGCGGTGAGATATAAGGGGTGGTAGGGAACATGGAACAGGAGTGCTTAAGTGATTATGACAGAGCCGTGGCTTGGCGGGTCATGACAGTACCCCCTCCCCTATGAACGCCACCTGGCGTTCTAGCAGGTGCCTCAGGGTGGAGTCTGTGAAAATCAGTAATAAGGGAGCGATCTAGGATGAACCTGGCTGGTACCCAACTTCTCTCCTCAGGGCCATAGCCCTCCCAGTCCACCAGGTACTGGAGACCCCGTCCTCGGCGGCGAGACTTAAGGAGTTTACGGACTGTGAAGGCTTCACCCCCATCTATGAGTCGAGGAGGGGGGGGGGGGGGTTGGTGGGTGGGGATAGTGGACAGGAGACCAATCTGCGAATCTGTGAGACATGAAATGTGGGGTTGATTCGGCGCATGGATAAAGTGATCGTGAACGGACCGATGAACCTTGGTGAGAGTTTCATAGAGATGGTCTTGAGAGGAAGGTCACAAACCCTTTGGCCGATATGATATCTGGGAGCTGGTAAGCGGTGGCGGTTAGCCTGACGCTGGAAAGAGCTGACAGTGCGCTGCAATTGGACACGAGCCCGCTGCCACGTTCTTCTGCAGCGCCGGACGAAGGCTTGGGAAGAGGGGACTGCAGCTTCCTCTTCCTGGGGGGGAAATAATGGTGGCTGATACCCAAGGCAGCAGTGGAATGGAGACATCCCCATGGCAGAGGTGGGGAGCGAGTTGTGGGCATATTCCACCCAGGGTAGGAAGCGACTCCAGGAGGCTCCATCCCGAGAGGCCATGTACCTTAATGCTTTTTCCAGTTCCTGATTCATGCATTCTGTTTGTCCATTAGTCTGGTGGTGACAACCAGATGAGAGGCTGGGGGTGGCACCAATAAGACCGCAAAAGGCCTTCCAGAACTGTGCTGAGAATTGCGGTCCTCTGTCAGAGACAATGTCCAATGGAAGTCCATGGAGACGGAAAACATGGTTGATGAGCAACTCGGCAGTTTCTTTGGCAGATGGAAGTTTGGGTAGCGGAATAAAATGGGCTGATTTGGAGAACCAGTCTACAACAGTTAAGATGCAGGTGTTATTGTTCGACGGTGGTAGTCCAGTGACAAAATCTATGGAAATGTGAGACCATGGACGGTGGGGAATGGGGAGGGGTCTTAGGAGACCCTCAGGGGGGCGGCTAGTCATCTTGTTCCTAGAACAGACATCACAAGCAGCTCCAAACTCCTTAACGTCTTCCTTCATGGTGGACCACCAGAACCGTTGCTGCAGGAGTGAAAGGGTGCGTGTCATCCCAGGGTGACAGGCCAATCTAGAGCTGTGGGCCCAGTCAAGCACTTGGGGTCTCACTGACGCAGGAACGAAGAGCATGCTCGGGGGAACATTACTTGGGCCTGGTTCCTGTTCGAAAGACTGTTGGACCAGATTTTCCACATCTAGCCGTGTAATAGCCACAAGGCATGGAGGGGGGAGGATGGTCTCCATCGTGGGAGTCCACTTGGAGGTGGAGAATTGCCTGAAAAGGGCGTCAGGTTTAACATTCTTAGAACCTGGCTGGTATGATAATGTGAAGTGAAAGCGAGCGAAGAAGAGCGACCACCGCGCCTGGCGAGAATTAAGTCTTTTGGCTGTCCTTAAGTACTCGAGATTCTTGTGATCCGTCCATACAAGAAAAGGGTGTTCTGCTCCCTCCAGCCAGTGCCTCCACTCCTCGAGGGCCAGTTTGACTGCCAATAGTTCCCGGTCCCCAATGTCATAATTTTGTTCAGGGGGTGTGAGTTGGCGGGAGAAGAAGGAGCAAGGATGAACCTTGTTGTCCTTGGGCGATCTTTGCGAAAGAACGGCCCCTACACCTGTCTCAGAAGCATCCACTTCTACGATAAACTGAAGGGAGGGGTCGGGGAAGGTGAGAACGGGTGCCATGGTATTACGATGCTTGAGGTCCTCGAAGGCGTTGTTTGCCAGGGGGCTCCAACGGAATGGGGTCTTGGTTGAGGTGAGTGCTGTGAGTGGGGTAGCCATACTGTACCATACTGTAATTTTAATGAATCGGTGATAGAAGTTGGCAAATCCCAGGAAGCGTTGTAGATCACGCCTGGATGATGGTTGTGGCCAGTCGGTGACCGCCTTCACCTTGGTGGGGTCCATTTGGATCTCGGTGAGATGACGTAGCCTAGGAAGGAGGTGGAAGAGCAGTGAAATTCACATTTTTCTGCCTTGACATACAACTTGTTCTCCAGCAGGCGTTGCAGGACGTGGAGGTTGTGTTCCTTTTCAGAGCGTGAGAAGATTAAGATGTCGTCTAGGTATGCGAACACAAATACATTGAGAAAGTCTCTGAGAATGTCGTTGATGAGTGCCTGGAAGACTGCTGGGGCATTAGTTAGACCGAACGGAACAACCAAGTACTCATAATGACCAGTGGGGGTATTGAAGGCGGTCTTCCACTCGTCATCCTCCCTTATTCTGACCAGATGGTAGGCGTTTCTTAGGTCAAGTTTGGTGAACACACAGGCATCCTGGAGCATTTCAAAGGCAGATGACATTAGTGGAAGTGGGTAGCGATTCTTGACCGTGATCTCATTTAATCCCCTGTAGTCAATGCAGGGTCTGAGGGACTTGTCTTTTTTCTCCACAAAAAAGAATTCTGCCCCTGCAGGTGAGGAGGATGGGTCGTCACACCATCCCATTGATGAATAAAACTTTCCGTCCTCACTAGCTCATATATCACACTTTATCCTGTCAAAAAATCTCAGGAGATTTAGGGCATGAGGCGGGCTGCCAATCCATCGCAGGGCACACAAACATGCTCACACATTCATTCACACACTACTGGCAGTCTGCATTCTCATGTCTTTGGACTGTGGGAGAAAACTGAGGGAACCTACCAAGCATGAGGAGAACATGCAAACTTCATGCAGACTTTAAAAACTTTGACTGAGCTCAATAAAAAGAGCATGCCAGAACAATGTTAATGGAACATTGCTCTTTTTGGTTCACCACTATTGCATTCTACTGACTTCTACACTCTTCAATGGCCTCCCATTGTTTTGTCAGGCTGAAAACAGCACCCAGTCGTATACATCAGTCATGATCCCAGCCACTTAAAATTTCAGTCGTCTTCAGCCAGGGTGCAGATGGCTTACTAATGGATTACTTCGCTTGCCAGAGGATAGTTGGAAGGCTGGACAGGTAAACTGTTCTGAGTTTGACAACAGGATATGTGGCATGGTGTGGTCGAACACCATTTCTGAATAGATGAATCTTGGGCAAAGGAGTGAGTAATTTAAAGAATGAGCATACTCCTGTGCTTTTTAAAAAAAGAAAAAAAAATATATATACGTAGGTCTGTTTGTAAAAAAAAAAAAAAAAGAAATCCTGGGAGCGGCAATGTTAATAACACATAAAATTAAACATACTCCCTGATCTGGTCTGCTGTGTCAAAGTGTCCATCGAAGTTATAATCAAATGCAGGTCCTGTCACCACGTTTATGCCGTTATACTGCGAGGAATACTTCAGCAGCAAAACATTGTGGAAATACTGCCACACTTCTGCAGAATACACACAAACACACACGATCTGTGTAAATGAGTCACTTATTATGTGTTGCTACATGCATGCTAAAATATCTGAGCTCACTTTTAAATGCTGGGTACATGGGAACCACGTTACTCAAAGTCAGACCGTCATACTGCTCTTCTTTTGTGCTGTTAAGATCTGCAACACACACACACACAACACGGCATCGTAGACAGATTATAACATATTCTATTTACAAATTCTTGAATCTCGAATAGGCACTCACAATAATAGACGCCAGTATTGTTATCATGGATTAGGCTACTATGAATTTTCATTGAGAATTACATCCAAGCTTTATTTCACAATAAAAAAATAAGATTCGTAATGATTACAGAACAAATTCCTGATCATTACCTGATTACCTTCCGGATTACCTGATGCCTTGTCACACAGATAAAAGACTACCCTAGCAACTGATGGCTTTTGTTTTGCTAATCTGAAGATTTTAACTAAATTATTCAAAGGAGAAACAAGTGTGTGAAAATGTATGAAGGTGGTAACAAGGATATTCATTTGCAGAAGTTTGATCTGTTATCATATCGTGATAATCTCAGAAGGTTAACCAATATGTGATTCCTATTGGATTTGGTGGAGTTTTCTAGTGATAACATTAGCTCATTCAGTGTTTCTGTTGCAAATGTGATGATGCTAAGGAATATGCTGTGCTTTATGCTGACGCGCATGTAACATTAACTAAGTGTGACATTTTAAGTTTTCAAATTAAGAGCTAACAAACGTTTCCAGGGTTGAAAGCTAGTGCACTGGGTAGAGAGTACAATCCCTTGTTCCACACACCAAGTAGAGCCTTTGAGCAGGGTTTAGAGAGTGATTTGGGATTCAACCTTGTATTTTGGAAATAAAGTCAGAGAGGCCAGTTTGAGGTGGTTTGGACATGTTTAGGGTAGCTGAGGTTGGAATTGCCAGGCAGGAGGGTTAGAGGAAGACCAAAGAGGAGATTTGTATGTAGTGAGAGATGATATGAAGTTAGTTGTTTGAGAAAAGGATGCAGAGGAGAAAGTTAGATGGAAGCAGGGTTAGATGGTTTCCTGAAAGGGAACAGCCGAAAGATAAAGAAGAAGTTAGAAGCTAGTTAGCCTTCTAGCTGAACAACACGAATGGTTCAGAGACGATTCTGAACGACTTAGAAGCTATTACTAATGATATATCTTCATCAGATATGATTTACTGTATGTATTGTGTAGTGTTAAAGTAAAATGTTTTTTTGATAAAAGTATAATGTGAATTTGTTGGTTTGTGATCTTGAGTACGTGGAAGTGTTAACCTCTCCTGAATAAAATCAGCGCACTCTCATTGCGTCACACTTCCCGGATCCTTATTAAACCATCTCACTTGGTATATAAATGCTGACTATTTGCCCTTTGTTTGCTATGTCAGGTTTTCATCTATAAAAACGTCAAAATCTTACTGCTCCATGACTGAAAACAGAATGCGTGTTATCACACAGAGGAGTAGCCGGAGTTGCTATCACCTGTTAAGTCCTTTATACAAATCCCTACACTGTAACCATAAAATAAAATGTATAGTAGCCTATTAAAATAATATCATTAATATCTTATAGAAGCACACAAGATGGTGTGCAGTTTTGTTACCAGTTGTTTCTTTCTTCCACAGCAGAATTAATACATGTATAATACTTATGGATTAAGAATGCTTTTAATTAGATAAAATGCTGGACATTATATGATTTTTAAAAATAATAATAAAAAAAATTATTTATCTTTTAATTTCTTTTTCTGAAAAAAAAAAGATGCCATTGCATTTTATTTTATTTAGTTTTTAAACATTAGAGTTTAAAAGTTTTAGGCAAACCAAAAGCAGTATTATTATTATTATTATTATTATTATTATTATTATTATTATTATTATTATTATCTCTGTTCTTTGCCTGGCTTGTTTGGTTGATTTGTTGTAAGAGAGGCATGTGAAAGAAAAAATTATCCAGTATTTGCTTCCTTTCTTCCTTTCTGTGTGTATAGCTAATAAGTGCTGCATCCATATGTAAGATAATTTTTGACATTCTCTTCTAATAATGCTTTTCTATGAAAACTTGACCAGTAAAGCATTTGTTCACACAGGTTAAATTCAATTTCATTAATTTCACTATCACTTGTAATTATTGTCATGTTATTGCTTGGCAATATAGGAAAACAGTTCCCATGAGCAGACTCAGACATTTATACCACCCAGAAAGTGGACGTATGTCCAATAATGTGGGCATTCATGTTAAACCAGATTTCTCAATATTCCAGAGCCATACTTGGACTTCCAGGCATCCTGGGGCTGGCATCCCAGGAATCCTGATCTCCCAGGAACTCCTTTAATAACCCAAACATGTGGAAATGGCATCGAGGGAGGTCAGGACTGTACAGGGATGTGGCAATAACTTCCAACCCAGATCCTGTTCCTTTGCCAGTAGTGGTGGTAAATGATTGTGTGTACAGTTCCCACAAACAGATGTGTGTATTCTGCAAGTTGGTGACAAGTTAACTGTTGACTTGCAAGGATCCGGCCTTTTCCCAAGCTGAATGCCTTCTTTAAAACGTTTGTATCGTTTAAATGTTTTACTCTGGCTAAGAGTGACATCACCGTACTGTGCTCGAAATCTTCTGTTAACGTCAATCGCTTTAAACTTTCATTTACAGGAAAATTCATTACAAGTCCTGGTTTGACATCAGACAAAGTGTGCTAAATGACCTCAGTCTGGAGGACTGTTAGCCAAGTGGTTCCAGTAACATGCCCTGAAAACTGGCAGAAGAAACCAACTTTCACATCTTGATGCAGGCACAGAGTATGGCTAACATCATTTTCTGGGTGTGTTAGTAACACAGGAAGCGTCTGACTGTCTGAGTCGTGGCTTGGATCAGAAATACCTGTCTGGTGTGTGCGTGTGCTTGCACAGGTAATACATACTTGGAGGATAGAGGAAGCCGTATGTAACATTAGTGCTGCTGTTGTACTGGCTACACGTAGGACTTTGATCGGCATGGATTCTCACATCAGCTCTCAGACAGTCTGGCATCACTGCGGGCAACGACCCAGAACTATCTCCGGCCTGCAGGGGGCAACACAAACATTTACTCACTGTTTGTATTACTAATTGCAAGTATGTCGTGATTACAGAATCCTTACATATTGCATATAATATTTAGGTTTAAGGTCACAGAATTTCCTTTCCATACCACATCGATTACACTGATGAATAGACTAGTCACATTTTAAAGATGTTTCTGCAGATTCAACATATTCAAATTGATATGACACGCATACATTCACACACACACACATATATATATATATATATATATATATATATATATATATATATATATATATATATATATATATATATATATATATATATATATATATATATATCTTGGAACTAAATTTGAATTTAATGTTGGATGAAGTCAGGGATAGCTCAGTGGTTAAGGCATTGGACTCTGGTTCACATTCTTTTACACCAAACTCATCAAACCATGGGACACAGTCATGTTGGAATAGAAAAGGGCTTTCATCAAACTGCTCCCACGAAGTTGGAAGCATACAGCTAGGATTGTCTTGGCATGCTGAAGCATTAAGATCACCCTTCATTGGGGAGAAGGAGCCTGATTGAAACACCTGGATTCAATAATTATAGGGTTTGGCCAAATACATTTGTCCATATAGGGCATATTTACATGTACGAAGGTATGACCCATAACATCAATATACATTGTACTGTACATTGTATACAATGCCATACAATACACAGAAGATGACACAATGTTGTTGTACAAAGTGGCTTTACAGAATCAGAATAAATGTTTGGTAATAAGTATGAATAAATATAAATAATTTTTTTAACCATCTGTAACAAAAAAAATAATAGGTTTAATCAATTAGAAATTCTGTAACATCATTATTAACACTGGAAAAATCTGGAATCATGGAAATGAGAAAGCAAACCTAGCTTGAACTCTTTGTTTCTACGACGAAAGGTCTAAATATGAATTGTATAGGCCTGACCCACTGATTTCTGAACTGAGTTTTCATCCTGCTATGCATGATGAAGAAGAGATTTTTCAACTTCAATCCCATTAATCCACTGGACATTGTTCCAAAACAGCAATTTCCTGCTCCATTTCATGTTTTATGGATTCGATTTTGCCGATGTTATGTCATGTTGCCATGTATTTTCATTGGCTCTGACACAGTTGTAAAACTTAAACACACAACCTCCAGATGTGTAAGTAGTCAAGGCTGTGTCTGTCTAAGATAATATACCTTAAAACTTTGGACACTCCGGACCTACAGTACGAACATCACTACGAAATAGTGAAAAGACAAACTAATTGCAGCCATTTGTTCTCATACGTGTACAAAGACGCTAAAATCAAACAGGGACTTCAAGCTAAGCACGGTGATGACTCTTAGCAGCAGTAAAACATTTGAAGGATGCAAACGTTTTTAAAAAGTAGCCTGATTCCATTAAACTGACAGTTCTTCAATGATAAACACAGACCAAAAAATCGCTTTGAATAGATAAAAATGGGTTCTGTTTCCTTTCAATCGTGGTGGAAAAAATGTCTGTCTTAGATAATAAACTGTTATAAAAAGGTTTCTCTAGAAACCTTGACATTACTAAAGCAACAGCTCCTAAGAGTTTATTTTTACATTGATGGCTGATAGAATTGAGAAGAAACTCACTGATGGGAAACGCTAAAGGGCTGATGGGAACATTGACATAAAAATCACATGGAATATTCAAAGTAAGAAAAGTTGTTCTGATAAGGTTGGGGTAATTATTTAACCTGCATCATTAACCTCAATGACAAGCAAGACCTGTTTAAAATCACGTAAAAAACAAAGGATGACGAATCTTTGCCTGAACTTATCTAAATACAGTAATGACCTCTGTTATGGCTGCGGACTGAAATTGCCACAAATAGTTTTATACACATGCCTCCATCAGTAAACCATTTTCGACTTTATTCTTAACTAAAACACATTTTAGTGTGTGTGTGTGAGTATGTGAGCGCATTCATGCCCACCTGTTTCTCCACAGTGAATGAGCTCCACAGAGGCATGAGTTGTTGATTGCTGTAAGCACTGACGAATCCCCGATGATTCAGGAGACAATAATCCGATTTGAGCTGCATCACCAGGGGCTGTCCAAACAACAAGTGTTTGCTATTGCTCTGCGATACTGGAAACACGTATACAACAATAAGCAAACTCCAACAGTTTTTCCATGTGCGCACCATGTGAACATACTGTACCGCTGGACATGATATACTGCGCACAAGTTTCAAACATTACATTTGCAGGAATGGAATAAACTATCGAGGATGTGCTGAGATGTCTATTAGTATACAGGTGAAGATTTACTACACACACTCATAAAATTCACAATAGGATATATAGACCGGTGAAAAAAACAAAACAAAATTGGTTGCCATGGCACCTGGGAACAGATTTTTGAACCTGAGCTGTGAATTTATTTCAGAGAAGAAAATAACTAATTTTGGACACCCAAACATATGATGCGTCCTACTGATGGTGTACCGCACTTTGTGCTACTCACTCTTCAACAGGGGTTGTGATCTGGCTTGGTGGTTAAGGTGTTGGCCTGCAGAACAGGAGTTCCCCAGTTCAAGCCCTGATGCTCTCAGGTTACCCTTAAGCAGGGTCCTTCACCCCAAGTGCTCAGATACAATTGGCCTTCGAGCCACAGAAACGGTGTGCCAGGTGTAGCACGTAGACAGAATCATCCACTCTTAATTAATTTGAATTTAATTTAATTCAAAGTGACAGTTGATCTTTCCAATAATGAACACCATAGCTCATAACTAAAATAATGACTTTCTAAATTTTTGCTATATATGCCTCTTTCTTTTCCTACATCTGTATTAGCACATGGCCAATTGCCCCAGGCAACATTTTCAAGCTTTTACCTGCTGCCCAATTAGCCAGCGTGAATCAAAAACAAAAGTAAAAAAGACCTCCTGTGCTAATGGGCCAGTTTTCAGACCCTTTCAAATTTTTCACACTGATCATATTTCCATAAGTATTCAGACCCTTTGTTATGACATTTGCTGTTGAACTCTGGAGTATCCTGCTCCTATCGGCAGCCTATAACTTTATTGGAGTGCACCAGTGCCTAATTTGTCCCTAATTGAATTCATTGAACAGAAATAAAAAAAAAAGCACACTCCTGTCTATATAAGGTTTCAAAAACAAATCCATATCAGACGGCACGGTGGTGTAGTGATTAGCACTGTCGCCTTGCTTTATATAGACAGTAGTGTGCTCTCCTAATGATGTTAAATTCAATTAGGCACAGGTGAACTCCAAAAAAGTTGTAGAGCCATCGCAAGGACCACTGATAGGAGCAGAATACACCAGAGCTCAACCAGAATCCAGACAGAAGCCACAGCCTGCTGGACGTTTGCCAAAGACCCCTCCCGGAAGAAATCTCAGACCATAAGAAACAAAATAATTTAGACACAATGTCTCACATCATGTGTGGGATAATCAGGCACTATTGGACGCATCACTGCATTCATAGCATCCCAGCGGTCACTGCTGATAAAGGTGCTTTAACCAAGTACTATGTGTCCAGATACTTGTGAATTGGGATATTTCAGTTTTTTTTTTTTTTTTTTCCTAAATTAACAAAACACTCCCAGCACTCCCATAGTGGAGCATTGGGTGTATGATGACGCATTTTAGGATAAGTAGGAAATATAATGTGTGGAAAACTTGAATGGGCCTGACTTTCTAGACAAGTTGAAAGAGAAGGAGAACAGGCTGATGGAAATATGAAAACCAATCCCAAGTGCAACAGAGATAAGTTAAAGAATAATAAAATAATAATAATAAAACTTATTTGAGTGATAACATTTGTCAATATTGTTCTCTATTTATTTGTACAATCATTACTGTAGGAGTTTGTTTTTTTAGCCTCCTAACTGGAATGTCAATATCGTTAACTAACAACAAAATATGTCATAACTAAGTCAATCAATCAATTAGTCATCACAACCTCTAGCACCTGTTTTGGTCTCTAACATGTATGTCTATGTAAAGCACACGGAATCATTCTTTACCTTCAGTGGCAGAGAGGTTGAGTTGAGTGTTTGCATTGTAGTCACCCTAAACCAAACACATAGTTAGACCACTATCAATATTTAAACAGCAAACCATTTTAGATAATATCTCAGGAATTGTGTCAGTAGTTTAAGCAAGCAGAAGTCTGTGAGTGAGTGCTAGTGTGTGATAATAGAAATTAATGGACAATGAACAATCCAGTGGCAGCAAGGTTTCCATTCTAATAAACTCTCGCTAATTCTTGTTGCAGTTCCTCTTTTGACCACCAGGTGTAAAAAGATCTTTACGGAAGCTAGCTTGGTCAACAACTGCACTGCTTCAAGAATGGAAAGTAAGCAAATGCATAAAACAGACACTTACAGTATTTCTCAAAAAGCAATGTTTTTTATTACATTCATACCTCAAATGTATTCGTTGTAAAGACAATATAAATATGTCGCCTCACCTGCCCTATGAGTAAGCAACCATTGATATGTGGAATTATTGTAATATGCGTGTGTTTACCAGGACAGGGCACGTGCAGCCGAGGGGGTCGGTGGGCTCCAGGCTGGTTAGGGGACACTGGCCTGGTGCACTCTGCTCCACTGGAGGTTGGGGTGTGTAAGTTGGAGAGCGCAGCATGTGGTTCAGACTTCCATGACTCCCGTTATTAGGCGCTGGAGTGATTTCTAATATATCTATCATGAAAGCAGGGAAGAATGTGAAATACATTTCTAGAAATAATTGCAACTTAAATCTTAAGCCCTTGGAAAACTAAATGATGACCTGGTTAAGTGCGAGCACAAAAGAAAACTGGATGACTGAAAACCTTCTTGGTTTAAGTAGTGCTGCTATTTTCTTTTAATTAATCAAGCTTATAATAACAAAATATAGGTCACAGACAGTCGTCACACATCGTATTGTGCATGGTTGCACATGTGACAAACAAAATAACATGAAGTCAGATTTTCTTGTGATTTGTAGTCTTAAGGAAGCCTCATAAATATTTTTGCCTTTTATTTTCAATCTAGTCCCTCTACCTGAGCAGTTTCAGATAGTTGTTCTAACTTAAGGCATGAACCAGTGAGATACAGGTGCAGATGATGACAGATGATCAGGCTTGTGATTAGTATACTGGTGATGCTGAATGCTGAGTGGTCGGAACAGACGAGTGGGGAAAGCAGTTCGCTGCTGAGGTTGTTATACAATATTTTTTAATTATTATTTTTAGGCCTTTGCAGCCGATTGCAGTAACACTTTGTTTGCATTTCTTTAATTTCATCTAAATCATTAAATTTAATTAAATATGGAGAAATGAGGGGGGGGGGGGGGGCTCGAGACTTACATCTTACTAGAATAAGTATGAGACATAGAGCAAATTCAGCCGTTCTTGTTAATTACACTGCTTTGCTTAGAGCTCTGTCTGCACATGCAAACAGTTTGTACTTGAAAAACAAATATGATTTAAACATGATTTAATACGTCAAACAAAGAGCAGCAGAATCCACCATTTCAGTTAGTGGATAGTTGAACAAAATCACGGGATGCACAAAGAACGTCAGATAGGTCCACTCCCCTTGTTGTGCTGAGAAAAGTACAGTACTGTAGCACATACTCCCTTTATTTCTGGCATTCATCCCAAGTCCCAGTTTGACTTAAACACCCCTTGTACTTATAAGTGAGCATATTTTTTGGTGTCGAGCAGTGTATTTAGGCCACTTATTTACCGTTATTTAAAATGTTGCTGATTGGACCCTAATGGATTTACATTTTGAAACTTTTAAACAAAACAAACAAAAAACAAAACAAAACTCACCACACATTAGATTATAGAGCTCGATGTTGGAAAACGGCTCAACCTCAGTCTGAAAGTTAAACTTGGGGCCATAACTAAGAAACATTGCCTAGAATCGAGGAAAAGGGAAATGGAGTATGGGAGAAGAAGTTACATTTTAAAAAGTGTGAAAAAGCATAAAAAGGCCTGATAGTTTGATTGATACATGTGATGGTTGAACGAATACACACACATATCCTGTACACTGTATACTGTAAGTCGCTCTAGATAAGAGCATCTGCCAAATGCCTAAATGTAAATGTACACACACCTGCATGCTAGGGAAATCGTTGTCATATCCGTGATTTCCACCTGAGCAAAAAGTTAGAGACTTTGGATACCTACAGAAAATGATTATTACATTCGGTTCAGTTTCACACACACTGGAAGTAAAGGTGTGTATTTGGGTGATTGTACCTCTCGAACAGCCAGAGTGAGTTGACGAGCACGTTGACGTCCTCGATGCGTCTGCTGTGCGCATAGTGGAAACGTTTGGGTAGGTGAGGTTTAAGGTAGGGCTTTATCTTCTGATCAGGTTTCTTACACTAGACACCAGACACGTTTATATCATAAATACAGTCACACATTCTTCTTTACATGCTGCATTCATTTTACATCAGCAGTATTAGCCGCTTCCCCAAATTGATAGCTTCACCAAGTTACTTGGTAACAACAAAGAGAAAATATTCTGTTCCCATAGGATATGAATGCTTATTTCTTGACATCATAAAACATATCTGTTCATATAGTCATTTTTTAGGGAAATACTTTCTGTAATCTGGGAATGAAATGCTGGATTTCTTTCTCATGTATTTAGTACCAGGGGAAAGTTAGAATTTACGTACCGTCAGATTGGCTACTAAGCCTGCCGCATCAACTGCAAAGTGGAAAACATGAACAAAGTCAGTTATGGTCCAGTTATTCATACAAACAAACAAACAAATAAATAAATAAATGCAGCCCAGTTTAAAGCAGTGTATCCACACCAATATTTACACTTTTCCTGTTATAAAGTATTTTATTCTTCATAAAACACAGCAAATTGCCAACAATTATTTTTTCATTAAAAGGCAACTAACAAAAACAACATACTTTTTATAGTTACCCCCCCCCCCCCCCCCAAATATATATATATACACAGTGGAACCTCGGATTGCGAGTAACTCAGCTTACTAGTGTTCCGCAAGACGTGCAAAGATTTTTAATATATTTTGACTTGAAAAAGGAGCATGGCTTGGTTTACGAGTGCCGAGTTTTTTTACACCGACACACACACACCGACACACATACACACTCTCTCGCCTTTACACCCCCCATCCCCAGCTTCACACAGACACACACACTCTGCTCTACACAGAAACTCTGCACTGCCGCGATTCTTTTCAAAGGTAAGGTGCTGGTTAATTTGTTTTCTTTTGTTTTACTTTATAGCAGTGATTCTGTTAGTCTGCACTCACGCGAGTGTCATTAGAGAGATTTCTTATTTTCCCATTAAAACAGTGTTTCCGTTGTGTGTGTGTTTGTTGTGAAACTTAAAAAGTGAGGTGGGGGGAGGGAGGAGGAGTTTTACTGTGTAAGACGTGGTGAGGGAAGGGGCTAATTCCACACGCACACACACACACACCCACACACACACAAATACACGGCGCCTGCGTGTATATATCAGAAACACTTATCTGTTGGGATTTATTTTTAAAAAATTAAGTTAAAGTGCAGGTTAATTTGTTTTATTTTTACTTTATATATTGTATTAATTATTTTTCTGTATTTATTTTTTTGGGCTGTGGAACAAATTATTTGAGTTTTCATTATTTCTTATGGGAAGATTTGATTTGGTTTACGAGTGTTTTGAAATACAAACCCACTTCTGGAATGAATTATGCTCGTAATCCAAGGTCCCACTATGTATATATCATATATACAGTATATATACAGTATATAGAAAAATACCAAACAAATCTTTAAAAAAATCTAAATATTTTATATAATTTATTTGTAGCCAGAAATGGCAGATGTACACAAACTTAATATTCAAGTAAAAGTACAAGTACTTTCCTAAAAATATACAATATATTTAAAAAATACTATTGTTTTCTACCCAAGCGTACTAAGCACATGCTCTAAAATGTACTTTAAGTACAAAAGTATATTTCTGTGCCTACCTACTGAATCTGACTGAGTTACTGTGAAACAGTATTCAAAAGTGTTGAAGTTAATACAATTTAACACACAATTGAAGTTTATACTGTTGATAACATAAATGTGAGTATCTAATAGAGATTTACTGTATAGTGTGAAGAAGCTAATGGAGGGTACTTTGGTACTTTTGCTTTGGTAAAAAGCTTATCTATAAGCCCAGTTCCTATCATTGCTACCCTGAATAATGTAAGTAGGGCATACTGCAGGCATACAAAATACAATATGATTAAAACACTTGCCAAAACATTATAATTATAGCATTGTTATAAAAACACAAACCAAATTCATGGGCGTTCATAACTCTGCTTTGGTGCACTAACCAATCTGCTCTTTCATAATGATCTGCCAGTCATTTCTGTAAACTGAGCTGCTTCCCCTAAACCGAACTGAAACCTTCTGAATAATCAGAGTTGAGTGGAGATAGCACACAGGCGAATACCAAACTTAACACCCTTACCTGCTGTAGAGTTAAAAAATATATATATATATATAAATATTTTGATCTCAATAAAAAAATAAAATAAAAATAAAAACAAGATGGTAAGAATAATTTGAAAAAAGCTATACAACAACAAATATTTATTATGAAGTCATTTATTCTTCAAAAACTTGCTGGATCTAAATAATGTCTACAGTACTCTGTGTCGCTCTCTCAATCCATGCCTGCTTGATTGCTTCTTGAAAATCATGTACACAACACTGCTACTGCCTTTTTCACCATTGTCCAGCAGTCTTCTAGTTGCTGTTTTCCACATTTAATTTTTTCAGTTGATTAGCACACTCGTACTGTTGATAGGCTCGACCTCATTAGCAACTTTTGTGCAAAGAGACAGCTATAATACATGGCACCTGCTTTCTTTAAACTTTTTTGCCCAACACTGTACATGTGTACATGACCGAGCTCCGGATAAAGGCAGTTTCTGAAAACATTAGCAACACCAAACAAAGACATACAATAACATAGTCATTGACGTCAAAGAAGAAAGAATTCTGCATGGCTGGATGTCACAACTGTACAGAGTTTTCCAAAGAAAATAAATTGGCAGATTGTTATGTGAAAACTTACAGACACAAAAGAGATACGAGACACAGCCTTGGCAATGATACATTAGTGTTACTTGGACTTAATAAGACCCAAAATCATTATTTTGAAATTATTTCCTATGTGTGTATGCGTGTGTGTGTGTGTGTGTGTGTGTGTGTGTGTGCGTGTGTGTGTGTGTGTGTGTGTGTGCGCGTGTGTGTGTGCGCAGTCAGTGTGTGCATGTACTCACAGCTGACCATTTCATTTCGTGCTCTGATTCGACCAAAGGGTCCCTCGTACACATACAGATGTGAGATGTCACCTATGAAGTTCTGTAGAACCTCTTTTCTGTCACAGCTTGTTTCTCCCATTCCTACACACACACACACACACACACACACACACACACACACACACACACACACGTACAACATTCGTGCAAAAATGTTCAGCCAAACATAATAAACATACAAGTGCAATTAATTTTCCCATGCTTAATTTTCCCATAATTACTTAACCATGTAACCACTATTGTCTTTTTTTCCTTATGGATTTTCCCTGCCATTTGTATTCTTGTGTTCTTCATATTTTTAACAGCTTCCTTTTCCTGACACTCTGCTATTTCTGATTTGTTCCTGGAATAGCCATTAATGTTTCTTTTGATGCCCAGACACAGAACTTCACATGTATTGTTTCTTTAGTAATATTGTGATTTCTTAATATTATTATTTCTTTCTTATTTACACAGAAATGTTTAACATCAGCAGTACAAGTGCATACTACTGGTTTTACTTTTGGTTGATTCCCTTTTCAAAGAATCTAGCAAGTATGAACATAACATCAATTATACACCAGTAAACTGGTGAGAGGATCATGCAGCATGGTGGTTTAGTGGTTAGCACTATCGCCTTGCGCCTCCAGGATCTGGGTACAATCAGTTCCCCCCAAAGGTTTGCTCCGAGTATTCCGGTTTTATCCCACAGTTCAAAGACATGTAGAGTAGGCTAACAGGTGTTCCCAAACTGCCTGTAGTAAGTGGGTGTGTGGCCTTCAATGGATTGGCACCCTGTCCACAGTGGACACCCGCTAAGTGAGACAGATGATGAGTGAGTGAGTTGAGTGAATGTTGGGTCAAACCCCAGTCCATTTAGTTCAATCAAACATGTAGCAATGTAGCACCACACACCAGAAAAAAGTCAATGCTCAGTGCACTACAGCATGCCATGCATGGGGCTCATCAGGCAAAGAGCCCAAGGACACTGTCCCGGCCTCCAAAGTCCCCAGATCCAAATGTAATTGAGGACCCTTTATATGGAGCACACCCCCAGAGGTCTTTTGGAGTAATGCCCTGATGGGGCAGAGCTGCCCCAGTGGCACAAGGGGAACCTACACAATACTGGCAAAAACAAATTGTGTTGCAATTTTATGGCTGATTTGTATAAATAGTCTTTGACTGTGTAGTCAAGTCATGGCCTCGATGCTGCATAAACCTACAGAACGAAACACAAAACTACACATAAGTAGCTTATACACGAGTACACAACAAGAGCACAAGTAAATTCTAAGCATTTTACTGCATATAATACTATGTATGGTTGTATATGTGATAAATAAGATTTGAATTAAAATACATGTGTTAATAGTGCAAACCAGAACAAAACAATGAAGAGATAAAGTACAAAGAAAAAAACAACAACAACGTTGTAATATAAAAGAGGAAATGTACAAATTAGAAACAGTGCAGAAAGAAATGGTGCTCAGTTGTGTCAGTAGATTGAATTTCCCATTTTAAACCCCAATTTAAAAATGTATTAAAATATATAAATGATTATGATTGCCACATGTACTTTACAGCACAGTGAAACAGTTTCTTTCTTTCTTTTTTCCAGGAAGCTGGAGTCAGAACACAGGGTCAGCCTGGATATTGGGCCTTGCTTAAGGGCTTTACAATGGAAGCTTAACCGTGCAGAGGCTTGAACCTGTGACTTTCTCATCTGTAACCCAGTAAACCACAGACTTAACCGATTGAGTCACTACTTTGCATATCTAACCATTCCAGTAATATGCAGATCTGTGTGTTTGTCAATCTTGTTGCTAGTAAATCATTTTACGAATTTGATAATGTGTAAAGATGTGCCCGGAACTGATCTCTGGGAAACACATAGTCAATGGTGAGTCTGTCTAACCAGGCATTCAGACAGGAAATTACAGAACGTCTGTGGTCAAATGTCGAGATGAGATCAATGTGAAAAACTGAATATTTTTTGAATGCATGACAGATTGTCCAAGAGAGTTACATAAATTCCACATGCGCCGAATATTTTTGAGATGGTTAACCACTGCCACAAGAATTAAACAGTAATACATTAGCATAGGAAAGCATGAGTAGTGTCTCTGAGACTAAACCGTTCTTCTACAGTACAATGGTTTTGTGGTAGTGATGTTAGGTCATGAAATTTTAGCCTCCAGTGATCATATGGTAACAGTTCCTATAAAGGCCATATGTAGGCCATATGCAGTGGCGGCTACTGGTCTGTCAAATAGGGGAAGCTCATTTTCGGCCTACATCATAAAATTGTCTATTTATTTAAAAGTAAATTCTGCCCTACGTTCCTTTTCAAGAAAATGGTCTGTGACCCTGTTGTACCAACTAGGCGTCTTTTCCAGTGACTTGACCAGTGTCCTCTCAATGGCCAGCAGTACATTTTATTTGTCACAGCACTTCCAGTCAGCCAGCTAACCTTGTCATACCAGGAGAGCTAAAAAAGACCTGTTATTTTTCCCTATCTTTTGCACTAAATCAATCTTAGGTGTTGATCTGCCCTGCTGTTTAATTCTAAGTTTTTCCTCATAAGGAACACTTTCAAATGGCTTCGCCAAAATCAGGTCGACAATATTAGCACTGTCTGCCATCGTGTGCAGGTTCACCCACGACGCTAGCCTAGCCTACTATATGAATGAATGAATGATCTAAAAAAAAAAAAAAATTAACTCTGTAAAAGTGAAACAAGGAATGTGGTGTATAATTGTGTGAAATGTATGATGAAAATCAAGCAATTTCGCCAAGCAAATATAAAGAAATAGGTTGCAGCAGTTTTTATTTCGACTGAACTTCAGAAATCCGCGATGGGACTTCAGCGATTCCTTATAGTACAAAATCGCTGTCAGTCAAAAGGAGGTGCAGTCTTTCGACAGACCCTCCAATCATCACGCAGAAGCTCGGCGTCCGGGCCAGCCCACTCCTCATTCACCCCCAGAGACGCTGAGCGTCCGTGGGCGGGACATAATCGCAGCGTTTATCCAATGACCGTCTAGTTTCAAAGCACTGAAAAAAAAAAAAACGTTCAAAGCAGCCGCATTGAAGTCAATGGACGCTGGGCTTCAACAGGGAAATGCACTGTGACGCTACGGGAATTTTTAGTCAATAAAATGTTAATACGATAGTACATAATTTGACCATTAATTTTGTGACATTATAGGGGAAGCTGAGCTTCCCTTGCAGTCTTAAAGAAATCGCACATGGTACATTGACATACAGTGGTGTGAAAAAAAAAAATGAAAAAAAAAAAAAAAACGGTTTTTAAATGATGATTTCATTTGTTGAGGGGAAAAAACTTCCCAAACCTCTCTGGGTCTTTGTGATTGCCCCTAAATAAGACATTTGCAATAACTGGCAATTAATCCTTCACTTTGATCAGATCACCATTTTGGAGGAATTTTGGCCCACTCCTCTATGCACAATTGTTTTAATTCAGCCACATTGCAGGGTTTTCAAGCATGAACATGCTGGCAAGTGGCAAGTGAAATTTAACTGAGCTTTCCAAAAAATGTGATTAATCACAATTCATTCATGATTTAGCAGGGGGTAGGTGCTTTTTCCATATAGGTCTGAATCATTTAAAATGTGACAGATATGCATCTTCTCCTTGTGTGCAGCTTGGTGGGTTTCCTCCCACAGTCCAAAGACATGCAGATTACGATAATTGGCATTCGCATATTACCCGTAGTGTATGAATGAGTGTGTGAGTGTGTGTGTAAGTGTGTATGCCCTCCTGGGATAGGTGGCTCTGGGCCCCCCACCACCCTGAATACAGGATAAAGCAGTATAGCCGATGAGTGAGTGGACTTAATTATGACATACAGTATAATGCGTTAATTAAGCAATATCGCACAAGAGGGAGTGCTGTTGTAAAGGCACGATTGCCCTGGCCAACACATATTCTTTCATGAGTGGTGGAACTAACAAGGTGTAGGGTGTACAATCTGTTGTAGTGCTGTTGATCAGGGGTATTGGGGGTATTGGTGATTTTATATATATATATATATATATATATATATATATATATATATATATATATATATATATATATATATATATATAAATATATATATATATATATAAAACCTAAATAGCTAAAATATCTCACCGTGATCAGCTACTATGATGATGTTGATGCACTCATGAAGGTTGAGCAGTTTGAGACCGTTCATCAACTGCCCAATCACTTTGTCCACGCCTTGGATTGCGCTGATCAACTAAAGGGAATATATAGAAAAGCAACATGATAATTCACATATTTGCATTTCCATTTATGAAACTTGAAAATATGCTGGGTTTTTTTGTTTTGTTTTTCTTTTCAAGCTGTGTGTGATTGCAAGAATATGATAATGTTGAATTGGTCATTACTGGAGACTTTAATTGTGTGTCTGAAAATGTTTTATAGAAAATAATCCACCCAAACAGTGGTATTATGATGTTGCATAATCACAGGATTTATTACAGGAATTAGGTGTGTTATGGGAACAAAACCCCCAAACTCAGTATATTAGTCACAAAGCATATTGTTCAGTTATTAAAATGAACCTAAAAGGAAACATCTATCATTGTGAAAATTAAACATGCCCAGATTTTTTAAAGTGAAAATGCTAATGTATAAATCATGGACAGAATAATGACATTACACAACTTTTATACTGTACATTCATGTACTCATGAAATGAAGGAATTTATCAAGGTTCCTAAGACATGGTCTATTGAGTCCAAAAGCTGAGCACATACAGTATAAGTCAATGTTTGGACACACCTTACAATGGAATGTTTTTGTTTTTTTCCCCCAGTGATTTATTTTCAACATTCTAGATTTCAAAACTATAAAATAACACATGCAATTATGTGATTAAGTCACAACAACAGCAACAGGCAGTTGTTATTTTAATACATGAAGGTCAGCTGTTCTGGAACAATTCTTGCAATTGCAAAACCCATCAAGCACCATGAGCACAACTTCAGCAGAGAAGTTAATTTGGTTATCAAACTCAAAAATCTTCACTTAACAGCTAACACCTCAGATTAGAGCTGGTATGAAGGCTTTACAGCATAAGTAGCAGATACATCTCAATACCAACTGTTCAAAGGAGATCACTGCATATTTTCAGCATTATTTTAAAGTCTAGAATGCCTTAAGAATCAGTAAAGACCACTGAATTAGATGGTTTGTCCAAAAATTTGACTGGTAGTATACTTTTCAGGAAAGTTGAAAGCTGTTAATGTTAGTTAATTCTCGGGTCACTAAATTTTCTCATTCAGGTAATAACTAAATACTATACACACGTGGACAAAATTGTTGGTACCCTTCGATCAATGAAAGAAAAACTCACAATGGTCACATAAATAACTTTAATCCGACAAAAGTAATAATTAAAAAAAATTCTATGAATGTTAACCAATGAAAGTCAGACATTGCTTTTCAACCATGCTTCAACAGAATTATTTAAAAAAATAAACTCATGGAACAGGCCTGGACAAAAATGATGGTACCCCTAGAAAATACTGAAAATAATGTCAGTATGCCAAGGGACATGTTAATTCAAGGTGTCCACTAATTAGCATCACAGGTGTCTACAATCTTGTAATCAGTCAGTGGGCCTATATATAGGGCTCCAGGTAGTCACTGTGTTGTTTGGTGACATGGTGTGTACCACACTCAACATGGACCAGAGGAAGCGAAGGAAAGAGTTGTCTCAGGAGATTCGAAAGAAAATTATAGACAAGCATGTTAAAGGTAAAGGCTATAAGACCATTTCCAAGCAGCTAGATGTTCCTGTGACTACAGTTGCACATATTATTCAGAAATGTAAGATCCATGGGACTGTAGCCAACCTCCCTGGACGTGGCCGCAGGAGGAAAATTGATGACAAATCAAAGAGATGGATAATCTGGATGGTAACAAAAGAGCCCAGAAAGACTTCTAAAGAGATCCAAGGTGAACTTCATGCTCAAGGAACATCAGTGCCAGATCGCACCATCCGTCATTGTTTGAGCCAAAGTGGACTACATGGGTGACGACCAAGGAGGACACCATTGTTGAAAACAAATCATAAAATTAAGCCAGACTGGAATATGCCAAACTACATGTTGACAAGCCACAAAGCTTCTGGGAGAATGTCCTATGGACAGATGAGACAAAAATGGAACTTTTAGCCAAGGCACATCAGCTCTATGTTCACAGACGGAAAAATTAAGCATATCAAGAAAAGAACACTGTCCCTACTGTGAAACATGGAGGAGGCTCTGTTATGTTCTGGGGCTGCTTTGCTGCATCTGGCACAGGGTGTCTTGAATCTGTGCAGGTACAATGAAATCTCAAGACTATCAAGGGATTCTAGAGAGAAATGTGCTGGCCAGTGTCAGAAAGCCGGGTCTCAGTCGCAGGTCATGGGTCTTGCAACAGGACAATGACCCAAAACACACAGCTAAAAACACCCAAGAATGGCTAAGAGGAAAACATTGGACTATTCTAAAGTGGCCTTCTATGAGCCCTGACCTCAAGCCTATTGAGCATCTTTGGAAGGAGCTGAAACATGCCGTCTAGAAAAGGCACCCTTCAAACCGGAAACAACTGGAGCAGCTTGCTCATGAGGAGTGGGCCAAAATACCTGCAGAGAGGTGCAGAAGTCTCATTAAGGAATCGTTTGATTGCAGTGATTGCCTCAAAAGGTTGTGCAACAAACTATTAAGTTAGGGGTACCATCATTTTTGTCCAGGCCTGTTCCATGAGTTGATTTTTTTTTTTTTTATAATTCCGTTGAAGCATGGTTGAAAAGCAATGTCTGACTTTCATTGGTTAACATTCATAGAATTCTTATGTATTATTACTTTTGTCAGATTAAAGTTATTTCTGTGACCATTGTGAGTTTTTCGTTCATTGACCGAAGGGTACCAACAATTTTGTCCACGTGTGTATCTCCCATTGCTTCTACTTGAGCCAGGTAAATCTTTTTTGGTACCTGAGTAAGGATTTATTTAGTGAAATATTTTTGAGGATAAAAAAATTGCCTAATTATATTGTACTTACAGATGCAGTCCAAAGTTTGTCATAAATGTCATGGCAGTATCAGGTTTACAGTCATTTCTTTAAAATATCCTTATTCCGGGAAATAATAATTGTATAGCCAACAATCTTTATTACATGAAAACCCCAGGAATCTGAAGAACAAAGTTTACTTAATTTATTTGAGGTTTTCTGAAATCAGAGTCATGCCCAGGGCCTCACAACTCCCTGTTAGTAACAGGACTCCAGCTGACCAGTACAAAGTGTAGATACATAGAAAATTCTGTTAGTTCAGTCTGGATTGAAGAGAGAGGCTGGTAGATTTATACAAGTCAGAAATGTCTCTTGGAGCCATTTCTAAACAGATGCAGATTCCAGGATCAGTTAAAAAAAATCATACATAAATATAAGTTATTGGGAGACATAAAGGGTGGGTAAAAATTAACTATACAAAATATGTGTATGATATATAGCTGGGATAACATTGGCAACCTTAATTTCATGCCAAATGGTGAACCACCTCATTTACCTATTATTGTGCATGCATAGGTAGACCAGCATTTTCAAGGACGTTGGTTGTAAACCTCATACATGGTCTCCAAGAAGTCCACATCTCACTCCTTGCATTTTTTCCCCCTGTGGGGCTATGCAAAGGAGGAGGTTTAATGGACAAAGCCTTGTACACTGGAGGACTCGGAATCACAGATTCAAAAGGTTCTCAGCGATATCCTAAATGACATCCTTCAGAGCCCGTGCTTTCATTTTCATTTTTCATTTTACCAATATTTAACGCTTAGTTACTTTTATTCCATCCTGTAGACACTTTGCCAAGGTCTCTGTTGAGAGGAAATGTGGTCAGGAACCACCAAGGCACAGAGCTACAATGAACTCGAACTTGCTGGAAAACCTACACTCTAACTACCTATTGTCTACCGTCCAGCCAGTTGTATGTTAAAATTAACTCATGGGCTTCTTAGCAAGAAAAAAAGCCCTGCTCCAAAATCTACATTTTCTCGCTTTCTAAAATCCTACTAGCTCTTAGAAACATATTTTAGTTGTATTTTTTGACCAACTAAAGTGCAACAAAACCAATCACAGTTAAGATTCAAATCGATGCAATTGCAGTTTTATGACAAGTTATAAGTTTTCACCTGAATATTGAAGAAATCTGAGATTTTTTCATTGTAAAACGGTAGTGTAAAATGTATTTATGAATAATTATTTTTCAGTTGCACTTCTACTAATATAATTACATCACATAAACCTAGATTTACCTGATAAGTCATAATTTCTTTGTAATTTTAAGTGCTAGTTGTTAGAAGTTAAACAATTGTCAGCATTAACCCCTAATGGGTGCCTTGGGAAATTAAGTTTTTTTTTTGAGCGAGCTGGGAAGGCTCCTGGACACAGCACAATGGAGTTTGGGGTGACATGGCTCCCCACATCTACAACAGTGAGCTGATGAGATCATTAAAAGGTTGAACCTATGACGTGCTGAGAAAGACTGGGAGATAATACAGACACTGCTGGAGAAGGGTGCAGCGCTCCAGGGACAGCACACTCAGCTCCAGAAAGAAGCAAGTGACTCTCATGTAGGCCTTAGTGTAGGCCCTGACTCTCCAGTAAGGCTCAATGTGGACCCAGCCTGTCCAGAGAACCCTGCGCCACCCATGCCATCCTTCGCCCCACCACCCAGCTTCGATGACATAGTGCTCGCTCCAAAATCCGGCCTCGACGACCCAGTGCTCGCTCCACTGCCCAACTTTGACGATCTGGTGCTCGCTCCATCACCGGCCTCGATGACCCAGTACTCGCTACGCCACCCAGCTTCTACAAGCAAGTGCTCGTTCTGCCACCCGGCCTCACCGATCCAGTGCTTGCTCTGCCGCCCAGCCTTGACAATTAGGTCAGGGTTAACCCCAAAAAACTTTTTATTTTTGATCTTTGTTTCTCAGGGAGCACCTTGGTCAGGTGATTGAACATTTCACCTGAACCGAGGTGACTCATCAGTTTGGCTGTAAGAAGCGAGGTTTTGATTTTAGTTTGTCCCGCACCTGTTTTGTTCTGTTGAAATATTCTTTGTTAATCTGTTCCTGTTTTCTCTTGTTCATGTGTTGTCATAGCCTCTGGTTTAGTTTTTTCATGTTTGGTTTTTCTTTATTAATACATTTAAGTCATAACCTCCGCACCTATGTCTCACCTACAGTACAACCACACAAATGCGACAATAAGTTACTTTTCTATATAAATGTTTTGCTTCACTTAAGCTCTGTTCTACTGGTATTGAATGCAATAGCAGGACCAAAGAGAAGGGAAAATTACTTCAGGATTGTTATGGTTTAGTTTTGTAGTTGTATATTGCTTATATAAATAAATGAGTTATGGATTATATGAGGATTTTTACAACAAAGCTACATAAAAGCCATTTTTAGACTCAAACATTTTGGCAAAATATTTACCTCTGGCACACAAGGTTGTCTATATTAAAATATTTCATTTAAAAGCTGCTGCAAATAATTTTTTTTAGAAGTGCTGAATTTATTATTATTATTTTGTATGTTCTTTCCAGAAAACCATGACATGGAGTAGTCACATTTTAAAATCAAGTTGTTGTGAAAAGCCAATTGTATAATTTCTGTGATCAGTGAAGCGAAACTACCTGCTGTGTAATAGTGGCTCCCGTGAGTGAACTAAAAGTGTTCAGTGGATTTGTTGAATGTTAATAGGTTATTTTATATTATAAATGGCTAAATTACCACATAAATTATACAAATACAACTGCAGGCTAATTTATTAATTGTAACAACATTTTAAAATATAATAAAACATTCAAGTGCTATAAACATAATAGTTTTTAAATAATATTTTCCCATTATGCTATTTAACAGCTTGGGACAAAAAACATGCAAAAACGTGTCAGTTGAATATGAATATTTTTTAATTCATTAAAACATGATAAAGGCTTCCTCACCCCTCCACTGACAGGTCCAAAGCTGTGCCCTGATTTATCTGGTTCCTCCAGATACAGGGTGTAGAAATCAGGTCTGTGAAGAAAATAATTTAGGTTAGCATTCTAACTCATAACCGTTAACCATGTAATACTGAGAAGAAGAAGAAAAAAACTAAACCCCCCAAAATTCAAAATGAATAATTTCCTATTCTTGATGTTACATTATATGTAAGGTTTGGAATAGAAATGATCATTTGATATTTTCCAGCACCAATCCAAGATTTGCCCTACATTAAAGCATTCTTTAACTTAGGAATCAAATGATACATTTCAGCAAAGAGCAACTTTGGCGAGAAAATTGCTGAACTCCTGAGGCACTCCTGGAATCTCTTTGTTCGCAGGAATGGTTATTTCCAGGTTCTCGCCTAGGAGTGGTTCTTTCCTGGTTCTTGCCTCTCCCCTACTCCCCTAAGAGTTCAGCAAGAACGTCTCAGGTTACTTTGCTGTAACCCTGTTCCCTGAAAAAGCGGGAACGAGATGCTGCGTAAAAACACTATGGGAACATGTCTTTGTTCAGTCGGTCGTGAAGCATGTGTGTATCAAACACGGCAAATTTTGGCTTATATAACCTCGATCAGGCAACGTCATCTGATAAGGTGCACCTGCAGGTTATAAATAGGAGCGAACCGGAAACATCCTCAGGTCAATTTTTGTCTGAAAGGACGTCCAGCCACGCAGTGTGGCATTGGAGCGCAGCATCTTGTTCCCGCTTTTTCAGGGAACAGGGTTACAGCAAAGTAACCCGAGACGTTCCCTTTCAAAAGCTACACGATGTTGCATGAAAATGCTATGGGAACGAGAATTGTTTAGCTTGTGCGCCCAATAGTCAAAGAGGTCTCAGACATCACTTTGGGATGCTGAACCAAGGACCCGCGAGCCTGGAGTAGCATGGACATCCAAACTATAAAATTTGACAAATGTGTGCGGAGAGGACCAACTTGGTCAGGAACCACCAAGGCACAGAGCTACAATGAACTCGAACTTACTGGAAAACCTACACTCTAACTACTTATTGTCTACAGTCAAGCCAGTTTTATGTTACAATGAACTCATGGGCTTCTTAGCAGGAAAAAAAAGCCCTGCGACAAAAACTACATTTTCTCGCTTTCTAAAATCCTACTAGCTCTTAGAAACTTGTTTTTAGATAAATCATATTTTAGTTGTATTTTTTGACCAATGAACTCATGGGCTTCTTAGCAGGAAAAAAAAGCCCTGCGACAAAAACTACATTTTCTCGCTTTCTAAAATCCTACTAGCTCTTAGAAACTTGTTTTTAGATAAATCATATTTTAGTTGTATTTTTTGACCAACTAAAGTGCAACAAAACCAATCACAGTTAAGATTCAAATTGATGCAATTGCAGTTTTATGACAAGTTTTAAGTTTTCACCTGAATATTAAAGAAATCTGAGATTTTTTTAATTGTAAAACGGTAGTGTAAAATGTATTTATGAATAATTATTTTTCAGTTGCACTTCTACTAACTTCAGTTGGACATCCAAACTATAAAATTTGACAAATGTGTGCGGAGAGGACCAACTTGCCGCATCACAGACTTGCTGCAAGGGGACACCTCTTGCCAGAGCAATTGATGAGGCAATCCCCCTGGTTGAATGGGCCCTGAGTCCTAGAGGGAAAGTGTGCCTCGTAGGCTAGGGCAATAGCATCTCTCACCCAATGTGACAGCATTTGTCTAGTGGCGGCCGCCCCCCGGTTGCGGCCCCCATGGCAAATGAAAAGCTGCTCTGACTTACGCCACTGGCTATTGCAGTGGAAGTAAATCTGAAGAGCATGTACTGAACACAGTAAATGAAGTCTTTCCTGCTCCGGAGCTGTGAAAGGCAGAGGATAGAAGGCATCGAGAACAACTGGTGCATGGTCGAGAATGGAACTTTCGGAAGATAGTTGGGGTGTGAATGCAGAATAGCTTTGACTAGCCCAGGGACAATGACAAAGCCTGCAGATCTCCAATACACTTCAAAGAATTAATGGCCATGAGACAGACTATCTTAAGAGTCAGAAACCTGACAAGCGCTGACTCTAGTGGTTCGAACGAGGTGTCAATCAGACCTTCGAGCACAACAGCTAAGTCTCACGAAGGGACCATTGCTCTAGTGGGCGACCTCAACTGTTTAGCTACATGAATAAAATGGGCAACTAAAGGGTGCTTTCCCACAGAAACCCCATTGGTCAAAACATAGCGGCTAACATTGCAGAAACTCCAGCACTAAAACAATTCGGCAGTGGACTGGGTCTACATGTTTTGCCATGCACCAACTTTCAAATACACTCCATTTGAGGGCATAAGTCCTTCTAATGGAGGGAGCCCTAGCACTTAGAATAGTCTTAATTACGCTGGCTGGAAGACCAGTATCTCTTATTTGGTCCCCTGCAGGGGCCAGACATGAAGGTTCTAGAGCTCGGGCCAGGGATGAAATATTGTCCCCTGCGCCTGAGACAGAAGATCCCTCCTCACTGGAATCACCCACGGTGAGCCGTCGAGGAGAGATAAGAGATCCAAGAACCACACTCGGTCGGCCAACGGGGCGCTATCAATAAGCGGCGCAAAGCCTTTTGACGGACCCTCACCAGGACTCCATGAGCAGATCTATCAGAGGAAATGCATAAAGGCAAAATCTGGGCCACATATGGGCCATCGCGTCCAGACCTAGGGGAGCTGGAGGAGTCAGAGACGTAAAGGGGATATTGTGCTGTTTCTTGCGAGGCAAAGAGGTCCACTTCTGCTACATAAAATCTTTCCCAGATTTGACTGACCACTTCTGGGTGGAGTTACCATTCCCCATGAGTCACAACTTGTCTGGATAGTAGGTCTGCTCCCACATTCATATGCCCCAGCATGTAAATTGCCCTGAGGGATAGGAACTTGTCTTGTGCCCAAAGCAGAACCTGGTCCGCTAGCTTGTTCAAGCGGCACGGGCGCAATCCGCCCTGGCGATTTATGTACAAGACTACCGTAGTGTTGTTCACCCGCACTAGGACATGGTAGCTTCTCAACTGCTGGAGGAAGTGTTTTAGGAGCAAAAACTGAGGCATCATTTCGAGGCTATTGATGTGCCATGCGAGAAGATGACCTATCCAGCTCCCTTGGGCTGGATGGCCATCTAAGACTGCACCCCAGCCCGTGAGGGAAGCATCTGTTGTTAGCATCTTGCGATGACAACACAGACCTAGAAAGTCAGAAACCGGGGTCTGAACCACATAGAAAGGGTACAAAGCCCCCAGCGCATAACCCTTATTTGCCTCAGGGGATTGGCCCTTGAGTGAAATCCACTTGCTCTTAGCCACAACTGAAATGCTCTCATCTGCAGAAGGCCCAATGGTATCACCATGGACACAGCTGCCATGAGACCTAAAATTCGACACGAGCGTCCTTCAGGTCAATTGTGACAAACCCATCTTCTGGTTGGATTTGAGAAACTATCACTTTGACAGTAAACATTTTGAATCTGAATTTCCTGACATAGCGGTTCAAGCTGCGAAGATCTAAAATTGGACGCACCCCCCTGTCTTTCTTGGGAACCAAGAAATACCACCTGTAGTAGCCTGACTCTCTGTCTGGGAAGGGAACATGTTCTATGGCCCTTTTGCCCAGCAAAGTCTGTAATTCCTAAACCAACCAACTCGTTCCGGTTTTCACGGAAGTGGAGACCACGCCAAATGTGCAAACTGAATCCTGTAACTTCTCTCTACAGTCCTTCGTACCCAAGGAGATATGCCTGGCAGTAGTTTCCACGCTGCGAGCTTCTCTGAAAGGGGCACAAGTTTTGACACTTCAGCTGGGTGTTAGATGTTCGGTATCCTGAAATGTGGCAGGAGGTGACCAAACACCCAATGCTTTTTTGGAGATCGGTGCTCCCTGAATCAGCAGTGGTGGCAGGGTTTGAACATCAGCCTCCTGGGCATGCCAGGGAGGAGACCTTATTCTGTGAAGGAGTTCCAGGTGCCCCTCCCGGCCCCTGGCGCATGAGCCTCAGGACTTCCTTTTTGCAGAGAAGAAGCTTCTCAGGTCCGATCTTTTTGAGGCAGAATGAGAAGAGTGGCGATCCCCACCCCAGTCTTTACAAGGGTTTGCCCAGCTGGTCACGCGCTCCCTCTGCGCCTCACGCCTTGTGGGGGCCAAATCTGGTCGATACTGGGTGGCCGACGGTCCCGACTCTTGAGCACGGTGGGGAAGAAATCTCCCAGAAGCTGGTTCATTTAATTTTTCCTCACGAAACCTAGTGGCGACGGAAAGCCAAAAAGGACGGAAGGCGAGATGGGGGAATCAAGGAGGACAGCACGATCCTCACCCTTGATGCCCATGAGGTCCAGCCACGCCGTTTGCTTTACATATGTTTAAATATGTCTCTCCGTGGACACCATGGCAGCCATAGAACGGCCACTGGTCGTTTGCTTGGTTGCTCGGAGGGACAGGTCTGCAAACGCCCTATCAACAATGGATCCGCCAGTGCTTAAATCTTTCAGCAGGTCACCCTGGTAGGCTTGCAAACCGCCATGGTGTGCAGTGTAGCACCATCCTGACCCGCTGCCTGAAAAGCTTTCCCCATCAGGGAAGATGTCAATTTACACGGCTTGGTGAAGAGTGTGGGCTTTTTCAGGGAGGATGATGTCCCAGGAGCGAGACAGCCCACAAGCGTCTCCTCTATCTGGGGCATCATCATATAATCACATGCTTTCGCATCAATGATATTCGAATAAGTCGAAGCCGAAGGCACGAAAATACTGGATGAAGAATGTTTACTCCATGAAAGAGTTAACTCGTCATGGAGGTCACCAAAGAAGGGGAGAGAGAGTCGTTGAGGCCCCTCCCCCTGGTCACCCAACAGAAACCTGTTGTCTAATTTTGAACGCTTGAGGGAATCTTGCTTCTGCGGCCGGTCGATATGCAACCGCTCGACCGCATGTGTTATTACTTCAAGTAATTCCTCATACACTCTATCATCACTAAAGAACCGTTGTGAGGAGGCTACTTTAATGGAAGCGAGAGAGGAAGTCTCTTTCACCACTTCACAAGAAGCGCCGGAGCGCTCTTGAGAAGCGGATGCTAAAACTTCCTTATCCGGGGAGACCGCGAGAGAAAGGGGGAATTCCTTCTCATGTGCATCTGCCAGATCGGCACGTGAACCCAGGAATGTGCTGTGGCTCGCAGTTTCTCTTTAAAGAAAGCGAGCCGTGCGCGAAGCACCTTCATATGGAGGAAATTACAATGCCTGCAATCTCCCTGAAGCCCAAGGAGAGCGTGTCCTTCCCCCAAACACTCAAAACAAAATTCATGGAGCTCGCCTTCCGAAAATAATCTATCTATTAACAAACTCTGCCATATCAGTGAGAATACTTTTTATTCTTTCATAATTATGATTGAACACACGCATGCAAATACAAAATGGTCCTTGAAGACAAAAAGACCTGAGGATGTTTGCGGTTCGCTCCTTTTTATAACCTGCAGGTGCACCTTATCAGATGACGTCACCTGACCAAGGTTATATAAGCCAAAATTTGGCGTGTTTGATACACACATGCTTCATGATCGGCTGAACAAAGACATGTTCCCATAGGATTTTCATGCAGCATCGAGTGTAGCTTTTGAAAGGGAACATGCTTTCCATTCAGCAGATGTTCTAGCCAGCTGGATTGAGGAGATGATGAAAGCATTGATAAAAACATCCCACCAAACAGAAAGCATGTTCTTTGTGCGCTAGCTTTGCTCTCTCATGCCTTGCTAGTGGGCCTCTCCTCTCCTTCTCTCTTTGAGCACTCCATATTCTGGCTGTTCGCAAACCATGGACCGTTGGTCATTCCTTGCTCCTGCTGTACACCCGCTCTATACTGACAGAGAAGTCCTTGTTCTCATCAAATGTTTTCTTTAAATATGTTGCAGTGTTCTACATAATGCCATACCATTAATTGAACTTTTTGGTATGTCTTTCTGTGTCTAATGTTGAACCCTACAAATTAATGGTTACCCTATCACATTGGGTCTTGACTGGAACCATTTTAGGAAGCTAAATGCTCTAAATTATCAAAAGAAGTTCAAAATGAAACCATGTGTGATAGTTAAATGGTGTAATATAGGTTACTTGATACAGAACATATTTAAGGTATATCTAAATATAGTGGATACACTGTATATTAAATGTCAGTAATGACTTACCGCTGATCATCAGGCAACTGTAACCACTTCAATACATTGAAAACTCGCTGCTCAAAGGGAACTGATCTGTACCACACACAAAGGCACACACTTACACACCACACATAAAAAGCCAGAAAAACTATTCACTGAAAACGTTTGGAAATAAATCTGCATCATGTTGTGTAGGATTCAGATCTTATGACACATATTGTATGTGTACTCTACCCGTTATATTTCTCATATATGTTTGGAAAAGTTCCATTTATTTGAACATCTGATCCTGGCCAGAAGAAGGTCCCTGCTCGCAGCCCCTGATTCATCACTGTGAGCCAGATCTGAAGGATAGAAATGGTGATAGCAGGACAAAAGGATATATCACATACTGTATATTTATCTTGTAATTATTATGGGATTAGTTTGAATTCAAATATTAACAGAGACAAGATCCACATAAGTATCTATATATTATTAACAACAAAACTTAATTCATCAATTAACTCAATTAACACTCGGCTAAACAATCCATTGCAATAAAGTTTTTTTTTGTTATTGATTATAGAACTTGCAATTCTATTGATTGGATAAGAGTCATTGCACACGTAGTGATAATAAATAATAACAGTACTGGTATGTTTAACTATTTAACTATAATTGGTCATTAATGACACTAACTGTTAGTCTCCAGTATTGGTAAGAGTAGGTTGGTACAGTTCTCAATTCAACAGCACTCCCTCTCAAGTGATATTGCTTGATTATATTCATTGTAGCATACATGTATAGAATGTTTTAAAAGAAGTGCTATGACCCATGATTTACATATAATAACACTAAATGGTTACAGGAATATGACATACTTAAGGGTACATGACACTGGTATATTACTGGACTTTGACTTTAATGACAACTCATGATAGAGCGTTTATGTAAAGTGTTAAAAGAATCTAATAAAATTTAGCCACCCAATGAACTGTTTATGTGGGTATAAGATGCTTACCGGTTCTCCGAGGTACCATCTGGCCTTGTCCTTCTCTGCATTAGACAGACTGAAGGAGGCATTAAATTCAGGGTCATACATGTTATTATCCACTAACCCATGGGACTCAGAGTACAAACCCTGCAGAGAAACAGATAAAACTGTAAACTTAGTAAAATTGAAGTTTATTATTGTGGTCTTATAATCCTAATATGGTAGTTTAGAACCTGCCTTTTATTCCATTCTATGCCCAATAAGCTCCTGCTCCTGCCATTCTGTGGCCTACAGTGCCTATTCCTGACATCCAGGGTTATTCAAAGCACTACTCCTGCCACCCAAAACCTTGAACCTCCTGACACCCATGATGCTACTCCTGCCACCATCCATCCATCTAGGAACCTCTGTAGTCCAACCACCCTGATGTCTGTTAGCTACCCTGTTATCACCATGAATCCAACAAACTTGAATTTCTGCTATAATAAGGCCAGCTAAGCTTTGGGTAGGCATAATAATACTCAAAGAGTAATCAGATGAAGATTGAGAAAAACAGCCACTGTGCAATGTATGATGCTTCTCTGGCAACCGTCAGTTCCAATTAGAATTAGTTGCCATTGGCTTGCTGTTATTCTTATGATACAAGTGTTCCTTTGGCTTCTTGTAAACATTAAAAAAAATACCTTCCACAGATGGAAGCAATACCTCCTGACAATTTTGGCTTAATCATCCTTATGGGAATTGCATTCACATAGCGGTCTAAAGGCAGTCACTTTCACTAATAAATTATTTATTTTCCTAACCACAGCTTTTAACCAACATTTAAAAAGGTCAGAGAAAGAAAAACAGGCATGCATGTGATGGCAATATTAAAACCACCATGACTAAACAGAATGTTTCATCATGCCCATATTACCTCTAGGAATGCATGAGAAAGAAGGTTAAAGTGGAACACAAACAAATGTAAGGTACTGTACAAGCTATTTACCGTAACAATGGAGTAGTGGTTAGGGAATGTTTTACTTGGAAATATAGGCTGCATAAAAGGAGAGGATGTCCCACATTTTCCTAAAGAGGAAACAACAATCCCAAATAAATTCTAGCAAATTCATCATAATGCATTCCGGCATGAAAGCCAGGACATTAGTGCAAGAGTGGATGGAAGTTCTCACGTAGCTTATCCAGAACTGGAATCAGGGACGACCATGTTTGCTGATACTCTGCTCTTAATCCGTCAACTGAGATGAGCAGCAGAGGCTGCCTTTTAAAACTGAACAAGAGTGAGACAGCATGCACGAGTGAAAACATACATAATAAAACCCAATATATTGAAGTACATTCTAATATTTTAGAGTACAATATATATGTCATGTGTTGTGCTCATTTACTCCTACTAATGCGTGTGAAAAATGCTTCAATGTCAGCATTTGGTACCAGATCGCTGATATACAGTAATCTGATGTTACTATGTATATATGATATAAAATCACAGCAATACGGATAAAATGTAAAAGTACTCTGGAAATGCCACGGTAACTATACAGTGTATTAATAAAGAGCATAAGGGCGTCTTTAAGGGTGTGTGTACAGAATTGTATCATTAGCAATTAGGAGACGGCACCTGATTCAGTGAGGATCGACTCTCACATGTTCTCTTGAGTCAAGGTGCAATTCAAGGCACCTTATTTTTATTTTAAATGAACATGCCTCTCGATACTGCTGTGCACACTCATATCAGTCATTCTTACACTCCATATTAAAGGTGCTGATTAATTGTCATGGCGATGTTTTCTTTTATCATCATCATGAAAGACAGTAAGAGCATTTATTGTTTAAGGGAAAGTTACTTAGAAGGACACTTGGGGCTGGCCATGTTCACACACTCATCCTGCACCCATGGCGTCATTCCTGCGAGAAAAAAATTACATAATAATAAATAATAAATAATTGTTGTTTTATCCCATGCATTAGTTCAAGTGTGCCTGATTAGTGATTTGCTGCATGTGTGTGTGTGTGTGTGTGTGTGTGTGTGTGTGTGTGTGTGTGCGTGTGTGTGTGTGTGTGTGTGTGTGTGTGTGTGTGTGTGGTGCATTCACCATTGCAAACAATGTCGTAGTTTGTACAGCAGTCTCCAGCACTCACACAGTCAGAAGCGCAGTGACACTTACTACCAGAGACACGCTTTTCCCCACAACGCAACGATGTGCATTCCCAGCTCTCAACTACACACAAACACACAAGGCAGGTGTTTTTCACAATCATTCGATATTAATTATACACATCACTATACCTCAAGAACTTAATAGTATAATTACATTGCATCCAGATACATAAACTTCAATATGGAGTTGCTCCCCCTTTTGCAGCTATACCAGCTTCCAAAGGACGTCCACAAGATTCTGGAGTGTTTCTGTGCGTGCCAATTCATTCTGTAGAGCATTTATGAGGTCAGGCACTGATGTTGGATGAGAAGTCTTGGCTCGCAATCTCCTTTCCAGTTCATCCCATAGGTTGATGGGGTTGAGGTCAGGGCTCGGTACTCAGGCCAGTCAAGTTCTTCCACACTATACTCATCAAACCTTGCTTTGTGTACAGTCATGTTGGAATAGAAAATTCCCTTGTTAACTGTTGCCACAAAGCTGGAAGCATAGCCTTGTCCAAAATGTCTTGGTATGCTGAGGCATTAAAAGTGCCCTTCACTGGGGAAAACCACACTGTTGCGTGTGGTTAGAGATCTTTTCAAGGATGCTGTGCTGACTTGCCCATTGATTCACCCAATTAAATTCCAAACCAACCCTAAAGATAAAATGAACAACCACCACCAGGTTACTTACTCGGCTGGAAGCAGATGTCTGCAAAATCATAACAGCAGCTGTTAGTCTTGACACAACCCTCATCACATCGACAGCTTGACCCGTAATCATACGGCTCATAACAACGGTTCCGACACGTCTCTGGCACTGAGAGAGAGAGAGAGAGAGAGAGAGAGAGAGAGAGTACAACTCATTACAATTTTAATTGTGCATCAGTTGAAGAAGTACAAATTACTAGTTTTTTAATAACACATATCTAATTTCTCTTAATTTCTCACTACAGTACATATGAGTTAATAATAGCAGTAGTCTTTGATTTCTCCTGCAAAACTAATAACTCAGTTAGTAAGGAGCTAAGAGTTCTTTGATATGAAAGAAATGAATTCTACTCTCATTTTCTCTTCCTTGTGATCTGTTTTTCGCATGCCAAATCTTGCATGCAACCACCTTCCCGTCTATTTTTCAATCTGATATTAGCATGCTACCTCTCCCGTGCTCATTTTCTCATTCTCTCTCTACATCTTTATCTCTTTCTTCTCCCTTGAACTAACACGCCCTGGTTTGACATCCACTATTTCTTTTAGGATCTCACAAGGATATGTTAAATGGGTTGTGGTCTTTGTATTAACAGATGTGCATCACATCAGGCATTGGCCAAGCATTAAAAAACAAAGCTTTTTTTTTTTTTTTTTTGTTATTTGCTGTTAATGAGTAGAGATCTTTCTGTCACATGACAACGTGTGTTTGTGTTTGATTGTGTCTCTCCCGGCGCCGGTAAGCTTATTAAAGCACAGCAGGAAGACGAATCAACTTGTTTATTCACCTTCGAAACTTTTAAACTTTTGTATTGTATACAGTCCTAGATTAGACACTTGCTCTTGTGACTTGACTAAGAACTGGCAGCTCAGTGTTCATGCAACCTTTCGCCTCAGGATATGCGTAGGGTGCTTGCTGACGTCACTAAGAACTGACCGTTTCCGGGATTTCATAGCAGTGCCAGAAACAGCTGTTCAAACAGATAAATGGAGATACCTGGCTTTCTCCCTTTTTCTGGACCTCAATCATTACAGATGACTAACTGCTCACCGTCATCCAGAGCAAAACCCCAAGCGTATTTTTGTTTAATCGTTGTTTGAAATGAATTAACGGTTGCACGACTATGATGTGTTTTAACCCAGATGTGGTGAGCAAAGATGAATGCCTCCATATTAGAGTCAGATAAAGTCAATTGCAATTCATTAATGTGATCCGTCATGACCTGACATCATGATCAGAATCGAACTTTGTGGCTTATAATGTAACCTCATTAGTAGTGAGTTTCTACAAACAGTTTCACTTTATATTTACCTGTCCTGGTTAATATATCACATTTCGCAGGACATTTCACACAATAACCTGGCTGATTTTAGATGCAGCTAGATTTCATACACCTACTGCATATTGCATGACTGTCACACAAGCAATCCAAAACTGATTCTTGCATGTATTGCCATGGCAAAAACCCAATTTCTTGACCAAAAGTTACAAAGTCTTTTTGCCTATCAATCAGCCTGTTGTGTATTTTTTTTTTTTTTTTGTAAGTAAAAAGTGGCGTTCCTATTTACAATATGGTTCAAGATCATCATTAACTACTATGGAGGAACACAGTCAAACTTCAGTCATTGGTCATACTTTATGGCCTCAACTCATACATGCATAGTGTTAAAATACAGTCCATGGAAACCAATGCTGTCAAAATACAAAAATTACTTACCCTTGTCCTTGCACTTCTGCAGCTGAAGCCCAAGCCCCAGACCCAGTCCTAATATAATGGTCACAACAGATACAGCCAAAGTGCCAATCTGCATGCACACACAATATAAAATGAATGAACATGATTTATTTATTTATTTATTTATTTATTTATTTTTGTATCATGCATGAATTAGGATATTCTAGAATAATAATGTAAACAGTGCCACTCTACAATAGCATACATTAAATTTGCGGTGATCAAAAAAATGTACAGGGCTGAACAAAATAAACGTTGAATTGAATCATATTCTTGGCATATTCACAACCAATTTCATGAGGAATCTTTGCACAAAAAATCTGCCCTAAAAATTGAGCCGCATGTTCAGTATTCAGTGTAATTTATTCCAAGTTTTTAGGTTAAGTTAGGTTTATTATTGTCATTCAACATGTTTAAATGTTGAAGATTTATTTAAACTTAAGTTTATTATCATCATTCAATATGTGTAACGTGAAAGAGCGAAATTTGTTTCCCAGTACCAGCATCCAACTTAAGAAGAATCTCAGAACAACTACTACTACTACTTCTCATAATAATAATAATAATAATAATAATAATAATAATAATAACATTCCCATGAAAGCTATATGTAGGCCAGTAAAACCTAAGCATATAATAATAAATAATAACGTAGCATGTTTAGAAGCATGTTTAGAAAAAAATATCCTGATTTCATTCAGTCATTGAGTTCAGACTTATTTAAGTTAGTGAGTTCATTATCTTCACTGCCTCCGGCAAAAAGCTGCACCTCAGTGTTGTTGTTTTAGCTCTAAGACTTTGCAGCCTTCTACTTGAGGGAAGTGGAGCAAACGGTTCTATTCTGTTGATGTCCTCATAAGAGAAATGTTCCACTTTAACCTTGAAAAGAGTAAATCTTCACAGGCCTCACAAAGTGCACAAGGGCAATGTTATGCTGGAAGAAGTCTTTATTTGTCACTTGTACATTACAGCACAATTAACGTGCATGGTCAGCCATGACACAGTGGCCCTGGAGTAGAGAGGGTTAAGGGTCAATTCACTGACTATCATCACTATTATACAAATATATGAAAATATATTGCACAGAAACACAGTTTTGAGATTCGAGGCTGCAACCCTGGAGAGATGAGGTGACAGTGCAAATCACTAAGCTGGCATGACGCCAGAAACAACAACTGTAAAAAATTTAATATATTTAAAAGTAGCAAAGAAAGCAAGGAAAAGGGAAATGCTGGTTACGCTCAAAATAAATACTACATATACTACTTATAATAAACCGAAGAAAGGATGTTGTCAGGCAGCTGGAAACAAGGGCAGCTTCAGTTTTTTTATTTTTTTTTTATCAAAACCATACACAGTAAACAAACAAAATGGCAATTAACAAAATACTGGACAGGCAGGAAGTGAGGCAATCAACAAAGTGCCATAAACTGCAACAGGCAGAACAGGTAATTAGGAAACAGAGGTAATTATTACTAGATAGATAACCATGTAGCACCAAGTAGTATTGCTCCTATCGCAACATTTAAGTCTCATAATAGCCCAGAAAAACCATTGGGTGACGTAGTAAATGACCTGCAATGTTTTTATAATTATATCATTATTCTCTAAAGCTCCCATTGATACGATGATGACATGGTCAATCGGAATCAGAAAATAAGTGATAAGCATAATAATGAAAAGGGAAGAATGTTGTTCAGGGAGGAGTTGAGACAATCTCTGGGTTGTCAGGTGATGCTTCCAGTTGACTGGACAACTACAGCTAAGGTGATAAGAAGGGTACTTGGTGTATCATCAGCAAAGGGAAAAGTGGCCAAGGATACTTTGTGATGGAAAGAAGAAGTCCTGGAGTGTATACAGGGAAAGAGGCTAGCTAATAAGACGTGGGACACTGAGAGGACTGAAGAGAGTAGACAGAAATACAGGGAGATTCAGCGTAAGGTGATGGCCAAACAAAGAGCATATGAGGACTTGAATGTTAGGTTGGACAGTAAGGAGGGAGAGGTGGATCTGTACAGGTTGGCAAGGCAAAGAGATGGAAATGATGTGCAGCATGTTAGAGCTATTAAAGATAGGGACGGACATGTTCTGACAGGTGCCGGAAGGTGATGGGAAGATAGAAGGAATATTTTGAAGAGTTGATGAATGAGGAAAAGGAAAAGAGAATGAAGAGTAGAAGAGGTGGCTGGTGTGGAGCAGAAAGTAGCAAAAATTAGTAAGAGTGAGGTGAGGATGGTGTTAAAGATGATGAAGAGTGGAAAGGCAGTTGGTCCTGATGACATACTGTACCTGTGGAAGCATAGAAGTGCTTAGGAGAGGTTGCAGTGGAGTTTCTGACTAGTCTGTTTAACAAGATTTTGGATAGTGAGAGAATCCCAGAGGAATGGAGGCGAACTGAATTAGTGCCGAGGACAAGGCGGATGAGCAGAGCTGTGGCAACTACAGAGGAATAAATCTGATGAGCCATACAATGAAGCTTTGAGAAAGAGTAGTGGGACCTAGGTTAAGGGCAGAGGTGAGCATTTGTGAGTAACAACATGCTTTCATGCCTAGAAAAGTACAACGGATACAGTATTTGATTTGAGGATGCTGATGGAGAAGTACAGAGAAGTTAATAGGGAGTTGCATTTTGTCTTTGTAGATTTTGAGAAAGCATATGACAGGGTGCAGAGAGACGAGATGTGGTATTGTATAAGGAAGTCTGGAGTGGCAAAAAAGTATGTTAGAGGGTCTGGACCTGTACAGATCCACCTCTTCCTCCTTACTGTCCAATCTAGCATACAAGTCCTCACATGCTCTTTGTCTGGCCTTTGCCACCTCTACCATCACCTTATGCTGAATATCCCTGTACTTCTGTCTACTCTCTTCAGTCCTCTCAGTGTCCCACTTCTTATTAGCTACCCTTTTTTTCCTAGTGGACATGTACGAGAGCTGTAAGATAGTGCTGGAGATGGGTCTGCATCAAGGATCGGCTTTGAGCCCCTTCTTGTTTGCTATGGTTATGGCCAGGATGACAAATGAGGTTAGACAGGAGTCTCCATGGACAATGATGTATGCAGATGACGTTGTAGCGAAAGCAGGGAACAGGTGGAGGAAAATCTAGAGAGGCGGAGGTATGCTCTGGATAGCAGAGCAATGAAGGTTAGCCATTGCAAGACAGAATACATGTGTGTGAATATGAGTAACCTAAGTGGAATGTTAAGGCTACAGGGAGCAGTGGTTAAGAAGGTGCAGGACTTTGAGTACTTAGGGTCAACGGTCTAGAGCAACAGAGAGTGTGGAAATGAGGTGCAGAGGCAGGTACAGGCAGGTTGGAATTGGTGGAGGAAAATGTCATATGTGTTATGTGACAAAAGAGTATCAGCAAAAATGAAAGGAAAGGTGTACAAGACAGTGGTGAGACCACCAATGCTCAACGACTTCGGAGACAGCACTGAAGAAAAGACATGAGGAAGAGTTGGAGGTAGCAGAGATTAAGATGTTGAGGTTCTCTTTAGAAGTAACAAGGATACATAGGATCAAGAATGAGTCTGGTTAGATATTTTGGAGATAAAGTCAGAGAGGCCAGATTTAGGTGGTTTGGACATGTTCAGAAGAGAGATTGTGAGCATATTGCTAGAAGGATGCTGAGGTTGGAACTGCCAGACAGGAGGTCTAGAGGAAAACCAACGAGGAAATGTATGTATGCAGTTAAAGGGTATAGGGGGACAGAAAGCTAATCTCCAAACCAGGTGTGGATCATGGGAGTTGGAGCTCATATCAGTGTAGGAAGTGACAATTAGTGGATGCACAAGTCTTATCAAACAAATAAATTCTGTAGTTAAACAGTTATGGACTCCTGATGATGACTTCCATGATGACGTCTTGATGGACTATGAACTTACCTTGTCTAATGTGTACTATGTACCATGAACCCTGTCTAATTTGTACATCGTATAATATATGCACTGTTTAAACGCCTTTAAAGTCCGTCCTGACAATATATTAAAATGTTAGTCAGGCTAAATATCATTATAACAAAATATTATGTTAACAAAATTGTGTGTGTGTGTGTGTGTGTGTATAGATATATATATATTTATATACACAATTTTATTAACATAATATTTATATAATAACCTGCAACAGCAATATAATTATAACAAAATTGTATACACAAAATTGTATATATATATTAGGTTATTATATAAATATTATGTTAACAAAATTATATATATATATATATATATACACACAATTTTGTTAACATAACATTTTGTTATAATTATATTGCTGTTGCAGGTTGCAAGTTACAGATATTGTTATACAGATATAGATAACACAAAGCAACACAAAACTCAAGCTTCATTATTCATTATATTTGCTATGATGCCCAAAAAAAAGGTTAAACCAAAAAATAACCCACACACATGCATTTTTTTAAGGTCAACGTTTAAATCAGAGTTTTGCCTCTACTTACAATAATGCGTTTCCTTTTGCTTTTCATTGTCCTTGTGAAGTCCATGTTGTTCTATACAGCTCTGTGTTGTTGCTGGAATTGACTGCAGGAGATCAGTGTGTAAAAGAAGATAACAAACAACAAATATGCGAGAAGTGAGCAGGCCGTGAACTCTGGAACCTTGAAGGTTTCTGCATATGTGTGTGTGCGTGTGTGTGTGTGTGTGTGTGTGTGTGTGTGTGTGTGTGTGTGTGTGTGTGTGTGTGTGTGTGTGAGAGAGAGAGAGAGTGTTTGTGTTTGTGTGCAAGTGAATGTGTGCATGTGCGTATGACTCAACCATTTATAAGTCTTCTGTATTCACTTGTGATTAGAAGCTAAAATATCATAAAATTATTAATTTTCTTTTGTAATTCAATGTCAAAGGTTTAATTTCAAAGATGAAACTCTCTTTTCTCTTTTTTGTTTACGGCTGACAGATTAAGTGAAACTCTCACATAATCTGTCAACTGTACTCATTGATTACATCATAACAAAAAAGGAAAAGCTTGGAATATTTCACTTTACCTGTGATAAATCTAGAATACATCTGAGTCAAAACATTTAAAGTTTTCTAGATGCACTATACAGTAGAACCTTTGATCTCGGTAACTCGGATTGTGAGTGTTTTGCAAGATGAGCAAAATTTGTTAAGAAAATTTAATCCAATGGTTCTTCTCGCTTGCGTTGGTTTTTTGTCTCCCATGCTCAGTCTCAGTGCATGAGCATCACTCGTATAGTCAACATCCGTGCTCGTGCACTGTTTATTATAACATTGTGACCATGTGTGTGCGCGCATAATGCAAAAGCAAGTGTCATTAGAAAGGTTCCTTATTAACGATCCAGAGTCTCTCTCTCTCTCTCTCTCTCTCTCTGTAAGAAAGCAGAAATTCTGTTAACGTGCACGTGCAAGTGACATGAGAGGTTCCATGACACGGGAGCACACGCGCACACACTAATAAAATCGCTGCTGTAAAGTCAAACAAATGTGTGTGAAAGTCATCATATACTGTACAGTAACCCCCTCCCTCCTCCTCTTCACTCGCCTTCACACACACACACACACACACACACACACACACACACACACACACACACACACACACACACACACACACACACATTGAAACACTTACCTTTCAGGATTCTTTTCAAAAGTTCATTTGTTTTTCATTTCATATTTTGTATAAATATTTTTTTATTAATACTTTAGGGTTGCAGAATGAATGGTCAGAGTTTCCATTATTTCTTATGGGAAAATTTGCTTTGATATCTGATTGTTTTGATATACAAGCACAATTCCAGAACGAATTATGCTCGCAATCCAAGGTTTGACTGCATATACATACCTTTTAGAGCTGGTTGTGATTTATGATGCTCAACACCTAATCACATACTAGCATCCTGAGGGCCTGAGGTTGGCCTATTTTCAATACATATAGCCCTGTCAAATAAAAAGGCTTTCTCTTGTATTTTTGTATTGGGTTGTATTTTTCAACAGTTTGAGGTGATTGGCTGCATTTTCATATATGATGCCAATTAGTGTGCATTCAGTGATACAGGTGTTCAAATTAAAATTTTATTTGTCACATACACAGTGATACACAGTATGATAGGAAGTGAAATGCTTATATGAATACTGATGACCTTGAATTTAAAAATAAGAAAAGCAAAGTTTTCAAGAAGAATATAAAAATGATCATTTTGAAGTGGAATATAGAACAATACTCATATAGGCTGCAGCATTTGGTAGATTAGTTGTTGGTTTTAAGGGGTCAAATATGCACTTTTTTCGCGCAATCTGATGCTTTCAGATGACCGAAAGGTTTCAGGAAGCACTTTAGTAATAGGGTTCCAAGAGCATAACTAACAATGCAAACAGTTTCCATGGAGATGCCACGCCACTAATAATGAGAAGATGTTTATTTTAAGGTCATTATGGTGTTCAACAAGATAATTGTCACTTCTTGGATTTTCACAAATGTAGAACTGATCATTATACTGCGTGCAAACAAGGCAATAGTATCGCAATGATATATGAAGAGGATGATTTATAATAAAAAAAACTTCCCTTTAGGGCTTGTGATTTCAGTTGGAACATTGCGAATACCTTCAGTTAAAAGCACCGCGGTTACTCACGGCATGATGATTTACACTCTACTCCTGACAAATCCATCTTACAGAATTAAGAAAAATCTCAAATTAACATTGTAAACCTACCATCACTTAGACACACATGGAGACAACATGTTTAAGATATTAGAACATGAGAAACACAGAGAGACGTGTAGTTTATCCTGCTACAGCTTACCAACAGCGCTTGCTAAATGGATGAAAGACTTTGGAATTCAAGGACATCCAGGTTGCTGATCCACATCTAAGTTTAACTCCAAGAAATTGTTGGCATCGGGCCTGGTCTTGTCCCCCAGAATCTTTATCTGGAGTGTTTTCTGGCGCTTTGAAATGTGCTTGCATTCTCTGAGTGCATGATGGATTATATGGCTGACTTCCTGTATGATGTCCTGCCTGTGCCAACATGTAACAGCTCGAATATACTGTGGCATTTTAATTCCTAGCATAACAGTTGCTTCTATAGTTTTCTAATTATATTACAGAAATCAAAACCTCGCTATCATGAAGGCGCACGTGATCACCTGTTGCTAATAATTTTGATACAATTTTGACAAACAAAACAAAAACATGAATAAAAAACAAAACAAAACAAAAACAATAACAACAATGTATGCTTATCAAAGCTGTGTGGGATAGTGTAATGTAATCACTGTAGGAAAATATTAAATAAATAATGATACATAATGTTATAAAACGTAATATATGCAAGATCGATACAGGAATATACAAGCAACATGAGATATACTTGCATTGTGTAGAAAGCTGTTGGTTAAATGGTGCATACAGTACCTGTACAATGATAGCAAGGTACTAGATAGCAATGTACCAAAGTGAAAGTAAAACTGGTGGAGAACTATGCAGTGAGAATCATGCTTTCTCATATGACTTCTCCAGTGCCTTTAATACAATACAACCATTTCCACTGAGTGAGGAACTACTCAGAATGGGTGTCAGCACATCTATTGAGTCCTGTATGTAAACTCTGAGACTTGTATAGGACTGGCTATCTGTTATCTGTGGTTGACAGTAACACAGGAGCACCTCAGTGGACTGTTCCCTCTCCATTTCTGTTCACTCTGTACAACTCAGATTTCCATTATAACTCTGAGTCTTGCCACCTTCAGGAGTTCTCTGGTGACTCTGCAGTGGTGGGGTGTTTCAGGAGTCGGAGTATAGAGGACCTCTGGACAGCTTTGTGGAGTGGTGCACCAGAAACCATCTGCTCCATCATGAAAACCAAGGACTTTAGCAAATGTAAAACTTGGATTAAACCCGTTCCTTCATAGGTGAGAAGGTTGATATATACAAATCGCAGTTAGCATGGAATCAAGGCAGGCTTCAGATTAAGACAAATCAAATGTTAAATAAGGAATAAACACGTACACATTTGCTTAAAAACACCAACAACAAAAAAACTATCATGACCGTTGGCAGTCACCCCTGCTATAATAAAATGCTATGACACACATTAAAGCGAACAACCCAGACACCACAAACCTCCACATGTCTCCAGTTACTGTCTGGAGAACCACCAAAAAGCAGTAATTTAATTTCAGCTACCACCCAAGTTGCACTAATTCACCATGCCTGCAGAAACTCATCTTTGGAAGATCTTGGCTTCAAACTCACAACAACTTACTGCATTATTTCTTTTTGACACCTCAAAAAAACCCAAAACTGTTCACACTGTGTGAACAGATACATCCCTTTGGATTTCCTTTGTTAAATTATTATGACTGCTATAATTTTCTAATGTAAAATGTGGTTTAAAGTTCTCCAGAAAGCCTTTTCTGTTTGTTGTGGCTCATGGTGAGACATTCAGTCTGGGTTTCCTCCGTCCTCTTAAATACTAGGCAGATTAACCACTATAAAAGTCTGAAAGAGAGCGTGCATGATGCCCTGAGATGGACTGTGATTGTATTAGGTGCATTTTGGATAATGTGAATTCCTGGAACAGGTGTTTCATTCGCTATGACCTCGACCAGGGTAAAGTGGTGAATGTGAATGGATCCCCCCCCCCCCCCCCCCCCCCACCCCACCCCATCCTAGACAGTACATAGAAGGTATCATGTTTTCTTACATTCAGAAGCACATTGGAGGGCATTTTATTATGTTTTTTTTATGGTTAGGGCATTACATCATGTTTTGCTCACTGAAAGCGCACTCTGGAAGGCAATTTATCACATCTTCCAAAGGGGCACCCTAGAGGGCACTTACTAATCTACTGGTGTACATCAAACCATAAATCTTTTAATCGGAGGAATATAGTAATATACTGATACAACATACTCTGATGTAATAAGCAGATAGCATGATTAAGTCCATTTGGGGTTAAAGTTTTATTGAAGAGTAATCAGGATAAATATTACAGACAACCTTAACTGCACCATTAACTGCCCCATTACCTTGCTTCCTTTGTTGGCTTCCTGCATCAGATTTAAAATTCTGAGACTTGTATAGGTCAAATAAGGCCAAATACAGACCAGCACTTAATTACCTCAAAGCACTTATCATACCACGCACTGCACCAGCACCCTCTGAACTTCCAGCAGGCACCACTCTCTCACAGGTTACACGAAATGCATGCATTAGGATGGTTTATTGTTATAGCAATTAGGTACGTAGTAGAAACAGTTTCCTGTACAGTATATGTCTGAATATCTGAGTCACTGCTTATCCAGAAACGGCAGCTTAAGACATTTAGCTTTATTACTAATATTTAGCCAGTACATAATGAAGCAGTACTTAAGGATCTGTTTAACAATAGACATTTCAAAGCACGTATGTATGTCGCTGTGGATAAGGATGTCTGTTGAAAATGAAAATGTAAATGACTTACTTATAGAAAAAAACTCAGTAGAACTAAAGGTTGGTCATACTTGTACTAGTGAACACGTACCTGTCGACCAGCGGACCAAAAAGGGCAATAACTAAGTACATTTACTGTGTGGTAATGTATCAGTTTCCATGTATCTGTACATTACTTAGGTATTATTATTAGTGGATACTTTTTTACTTTTACCCCTCTACATCTGTTGTGACACATAACCACGGTGGTGTGTAGTATTTGAAGAAGTAATATCACAACCTTTAAGCAGAAACAGAGACAGAGAGAGAGAGAGAGATATCTGGTATACACGGTCGCGGGATCCCAAGAGACTTACAGTAGGGCACGAGGCGGGGTAGACCCTGGACAGGGTGCCAATCCATCACAGGGTAAACACACTTAAATGCTTAAATGCTAAATTCACACACTAGAGTCAAGTTGGGAACAGCAGTTAGCCTAAGCTGCATGTCTTTGGACTGTGGGAGGAAACCGGAGCATCTGGAGGAAACCCACCAAGCACAGGAAGGACATGCAAACTCCGTGAACACAGCCCCAAGACCGGAATCGAACCTGGACCCTGATGGTGTGTGGCGACAGTGCTAACCACTAAGCCACCATGCTACCGCTACAGTACTTTTGATACTTATAATTTGAAGGTGAGTACGTTTGTACTTTTTCTCAAATAGAAATGTAAAAAAGAGAACTATTTTTACTCAGGTAATATGTGACGAACAGGATTAGTGTAGTTTGCCCACCATAGCATCTAATTATACATTACACTCTAAAACCATATGCTTGTATGTCTTGCATGTATAAGTGGACCTTGATCCATATGGTAATGGCTAGTTACTGTAGCTTAATAACAGTCATTATTAGTCAGTCATTTTTGACCACCCACATTTCTAACAAAACTATAGAAAGATGGGAAACTTTTGGATGATTAAAAAACTGGAGATTGGAGAGATTGGAAGTTATTTATTTTTAAGTGGTTGGGAATTGTACACAAGAACAAGAACATGATACGAGCATTCACGATACGAGTGTTTCCCAGAAGTAAAAATAAGGAGAATGTTCTTGTTAATCTATTTGCCCGCTTATTATGTTGCTATCTCAATAAGCTACCATCAGTTAGGTTAGATTTGGTATTTGTAAAAAAAAAAAATTGTATCTTGAATGCTATTGACTGGTGTACGTCATGCAGGCATTGCAACACTCTCATGCTTGTTTTTTTTTGTTTGGTGTATCAGTTACTATAGGGACTAAGCTTAAATGGTTTAAAGTGGTTTAGCCTGTTAAAGTCACTATCATGCTGCTAGAGTCAAAGCAACAGTAGGTAAAGTTTACTGTACGATCGGATTTTATGAAATACTTCTAATAGCACATATTACTTTATAGGCTGTATTTTATAGTTCTACAGTACAGTATATTCCATAGTTACCGGCAGTAGCTTCTTTGTAAGTAAAGTTCATTTACAGCTTCATTATCAGTGGCTTTGCATTAATGTTAGCATTAAAGATAGGTGTGTAGTGTGTAAAGATAGGGCACTTATTATCTTTGGAGGTTAATGGCCTTCTTTTGATAGTCGTACTGTAGTAATCACTTAGTTATCATCTTATAGTGCTTCAGTCAAAATTCCCAGTAACAACAGAACTACATTTGAGAGCACACCCACACATCCACACATCTCAACACATTTCTACTGATCCAACCCTAGTCAATGACATATCTTTTTAAAATCAAATCATTATTGAATTATTTATACAGCTATTATCGAAAGTGAATTTCCTTTCAGGTTTGGGAAGTTTTGGCTTGTCCTGTAGCTAACATGTTTAACTGTTTTAGTCTGTTGAATGTAATGAACAAATGCATTCCTGTAGATACATTTATCTAGCAACTTAATAGGTAGCATATGTACATTTCTAGCTAGAAGGAATACTATGATCCACCTTAACGTAATACTGTATAACATTAAAACATTATCACTGATTATCAGTTATATACCAGTAAGTTGGTGACAAGATTATAGATATCCATGCCTCACTTACTGTACGCCTGCAGAAAAAAAAAAAAGATCTCCAATTCAACGGAAAAGCAGAGCAAATCGAAGTAAAAAATCTATGTTGGCCATGGAAGAAAGGCACCAGAACACCAGGCAAAGAGCTCAAGGATACCTCCCCCCCTCCCCCACAGTAATATTCCATCAGATCTTAATCCGATTGAGTACTCACAGGATGCACCAGAAAAACAAGTCTGAGGCCCCACCCTACAACCAAAAGCACTGTAAGGATCTGCTGCCGGTGAAAAAAGCTGAGGTCTTGTGGAGTCATGCCCTGACGGGCCAGAGCTGCTGGGCTTAAACGCTTCGCATTGTAATGTTATGGCTGGACATCTTTAACGCAGCTTCCATAGGATTCTGCAACTGTGATAAACATGGTTTTCCACAAAAATATTAGCTCGGTTGGTGTTTAATGGTGTTTAATGATAGAACAAAACTGCAGTTTAGCTCTAAAATCTGACATGAGTTCTGGTGAGAGCTGATGATAAGGCATTTCTCCACATCTGCATGGGCCAGTGAATGCTTCTGACCATTGCCTTTTTAACGAAACTGTAACTGTGTTCTAACATCTTTCTATGCACTCTAGAGCAAGGTCACACTCCAAATCTAACATTCATTGAAATGATGAGCTTTCACGTATCATGAATCAATTTTATGTTTTTTTTTGGGAGTGGTTTTGTCCAGAATGGCCCTGCCGCTGTCCACAGAATGAAAATATAATAAATCAAACGCTTTTCACTGCCACCAGATCGCAACTCCATGGGGGTTATGGTGTGATGCGTTAGACATCATACTTACCATCATTAAACACCCATAAGGTCTGCCCTATGACACAGCAAACAACCGGTGACGATTGAAGCCATCGTGTCTCATAGGAGGACAGGCACACCTTTTTTAAACCATTTCTCACAAGGGATGGTGTAGCAAACTGAGAAGCAAGTTTTATTCTGTAAGCATGAGCTCACAGACACCCAAGGGCAAAGCACAGACCACGCCTCCTTGAGACAGATGACAGATGTTGCCTTCTTGGACTCCTGGCCACGGTTGGCTGTGGTATTGAGACTTAAATGCAAACACCAACCTCTTTAGAAGAACTGTTTTTATTGCTTCAGTACAGTTCCAGAGTTCCAGAGTGGAACTGTGGCGAGACTAACTAACACAATTTTTGTCAGATTTTCTTTTAATTTGTCACTATTGCATAACTAACAAATTTAACACACATGCAACACATAATATAATATAATATAATATAATATATAATATAATATAATTGTTAAAAATGAATTCAAAGAAAATATTCAAATATAATAATCCCAAAATATAATTACTTCATAGGTTAACAGTTCCTGTTGTAGCTATAATAGTCAAAATTTGTGTATGTAGAAGTCATTCCAGTTGTTAAATTTGCTTGGTAGCTTAATTAGCACTGTAGTTAGCGTTAGTTGTCTAGCTGGGTTTGCTGGTTAATTTGCATTTGAATACAAGAGAACTGGCAACATTACGATAGAACTATCAGACGCTTGAATAAAGCTCTAAACACTCCAGAGCACAGACCCTACACACTGAACAAGCTGGCATATGGATTACTCTGTACTGTATGTACATACTGTATGCCACAAAACAAGCTTGGCATAGCCTGTACAGGTGCTACAGAAAACCATGGTTATAAAACACATGGTGTACACATAGGCTAAAGAGCTTTTAACGTTCCAACTGTTGCAATGTAGCATTTGTAGTTATCGTAGTCATTTAATCTTAACCACAGTTTCCGAAGAAAAATTTATCCACGATAATGATGTGCAGATCCGCGGGAGGATGTGCAGGATATCACTAGGTTCTTTCTCTCATTAAGGTGTCTATTTGCATTTTTGTCTGGCCCTGAAATTAGCTTCCACTCACAAGGCATACAAAGTTTCAACAAAAGAGGGCGGGGTGAGTTGATGGAGAAGGGGAAGGATTGTAAAACAAAAACATATATAATGTTGTAAATTGTGATTCACTTCCCAGCCAGCAGATGGCTCCCGCTTTAAGAACATGTAAATATGGTCATTTTGCAAGTATAATATTTAAGTAACATTGTCAACTGTCATGAAAAGGGCTATAGCGCATGCCTCGCTGGGAGTACTCTTACTCTGTGGTCACATTATTATCACAGTAATCTGGAGCACTAAGCTCCATATAAAACCTCTCCTCATGCTAGCAAACACATGCACGAACCCAAGCATACACCGCAAAGATACTCATAAGAACCTAATGTATTTCACACTCTGTAACAGATATGTTTAGTGAGTCTAAAGTTGAACTGTTTGAAACATTGTACCGTCATGTTTGAAATGAGCAATAAATATGTTAACACACTGTATAAAAACTATACACCTAATGATCAGCAGATCCAGGAAGAGAGGTGAAGTGGGGTGTACTGATGTCGCCCCACCAGGGGTTAGATGTTTTCCTCGAAAGTGTGGAGATAGGTTTTCAGAGCAAGTGTGCTTGTGTAGGGCAACGGGACGGAGCGGTAGAAGTCTAGTCCGGTGAGCAATTCCACGTCGCGTATGCGAGCCGTGTGAGTGCGCAGGATCTCCTCCACCCACCGAGATGGATCCTCCGAACTCTGAGAAGCAAAGAGCAGCAGAGGTAAAAGGTCAGCTATGGAGGTTTTTAAGAATGTTCCGATGGCAACATGTCAGCTATTTAGTTATTAAACACCTGTCCATGGCCATCGGTGAAATAAATAGTCAGTTCACATCTCTATAACCAGACAAGGTACATTTTTATTGTTAAGATTGGCTTACTTATTATTAGAATTCGTTGTTTAATATGTTCTTTAATCAAATCATGTATCTACAGTATGTATTAGATGTTGTTGTCTAACATCTATTTACACTTAAATTGCAATTTCATTCTTTCCTTCCTACTAAGAGCGTCCTACTGCCATTATAGCTGGATGCAATGAGCCAGTAAAGTATGATCAAGTATTGTTTTTTTTCTTTTCACATTCTTTCAATCACATCTGGTCGGAATAGAAAGTGTAACCTTTTCATGATTACACTGTACCTTTAACACCCTGCGTTGTAATCTACACTACCTGGCCAGTCTATTATTATATGTAACCACCTTTAGCTATGGTATATATACTGTGACGGTGGACCTCTCATGCTGCAAAACCAGGTTCAAGCTATGGCCAACGTCAATGCCTTTGGAAAGGGGCGGAGCGTTGTGATCCTGCATGGCCGGCTTCCCATTACCACTCACTGTCTGGGAGTCGGAGAGGAGCTATAAAAGGAGCCCGGACAGGATTTTCCGGTGAGCGTAATGTTACCTACTTGACAAAACTTAGATCTTTCTTTCTTTTTAGACTTCGAGAGCCTGGAGAGCCCCGAGCCGCCCCTCACTGCTGTTGCTCATCACCTGCATTGACAAGTCAGATAGAACTGCACTCCCTACTTCACTGCTCTATTTTTGTTTGTGGAAAAAAAAAAGAGGGAATAGAAAATAAAGCGCGCTTGTTAAAGCAAGTCCCGTCTCTGTCTGTGTCAGTGTCCCGCCGTGCATTATGCATGGTGAGTGCATCACTTCATGCGCTTCCCTTCTTAATCTGAAGCGGTCACCTCTCTCTCTGGAATAGACTCAGTCTGTACTCATCAGACCACATGACCCTTTTCTATTGCTCCAAAGTCCAATGTATATACTCCCTAGGAAACTGAAACCGTCTTTTTTCCGGATTAGTTTCACTAACAAGCGCTTTTTCCCCATGAGCTGTTTCAATCTAATTCTGTGTGTTCTCACAACAGTGTGTGTAGATAGGCTTACTCATACTTTCAGTATTAAACACAGCACTGATTTCTCCAAGTGATTTCTTTTTTTTTTTTCACCAAGAGTTTAAGTGATCTCTGATTATGACTGATCATACTTGATTTCATTTATTCATTTCTTTTTCCAGGATTTAATAATGTGCTCTCCTAGCTAATTCTAATTTCAGACATTTCAGCTGACTCCTTAGTTGTTGTCTTTGCTTGATGTAGGACAATATTTTGACCTTTCTGATACTCAGTAACATCTTTTAAGAATATGACATTTCCATGAATTTAATACATTGTCCAGGCTGACTAATGAGGAGAAGGACAAAGCTAGATGGTGCCTGGGACAATAAGTAGGCCTCACACAACCACACACACATTTCTCAGCATAGGATTTCCATTTGAATCCTACATCAGGTCATAGACATCATGTGACATGCTGTCTAAGCTGCCCTAACTGTTATAATAGAACTGTTTCAGATTAACACAATGTAGAATATCATATTGAATAATATAAAGATGCACTATAAAGCTCTTAACCAAATTCCAGCAATTTCCTTTTTTTTCCCCTGAAATGCTGATCTTTTTTTGACCCCGCCATGTCATCCTTACTGACTTACTGATGATCTGTGAACATGCAATATTTTTCCTCATAATGGGTGCAACTGAAAAATATTTTACTGCGATGAAAAGCATGGAAAGTCCAACAACGCAATATCTATCTGCAACCAAAACCTATAATTAGCCATGGTCTCTGTGTTTGCATCAACAGCTAATAGTGGGTTACTGTTGAAGTAAGTGAAGGCAATGGCTTCCTGCAACTCCCTGTGATGCAGTTGGCTGAATCTACAGTAGGTTCCAGAGGAGACACATGTCTTTATCTTCTCCAGTGGGCGGGAACTGGCAAACAATGAATTGGGGAGAAAATCTGGAAGAAATATGGCTAAGTTCAGACCTGAGACATGAGCATGTGCCGCATTTCTAAATTAAATTCTGTATATTGCTGAATTTGCCCTAAACCGACAGTATCCAGATGTCATTTTTTTCCCCTTCTCAACTACTGAACTAACTATAAATAATATATTGTAGCTTGCATTCCCAACCTCTAACCCTTAAAACAAACCTTATTCTCATTTCATAATATCTGAACATCCTTTGGATGTTTTCCTATGTACTGTAAAACTACGGGTTTACTGTTTCAACAGACTAGAATATAAAAAAAAAAAAAATGGAATAAAACGCCAGCTGACTGCGGGAACGAAATACGGGTGAGTAGCAGGAAATAACAGTGCCGCACGCTGTGGAAAAGATGATCAGTTCAAAGCTACCGATAACAAGAAGCTGGGAAAGTACGCAGATCATAAAGAGGAACTAGAGAGAGCGTGGGACATTGAAGACTTTGGGGATTTGAGCAGCTTCCTGGAATAGCATACTATTCTCCACAGAGATGGATCCACATCCTATGTCTGTTAGTAACAGCAGCCGGGGGAAATAATAATCCAAGCAAATAGGTTCGATGTTTGGGTATAGCTGATTTATCATACGTGGTTTCCAGAGAGCAGTTTCCATAGAAAAGTCCTGAAGTGTGAAAGCAACGTGATTCAGATGTACTGTTTTCCTGGAAACACTGTGCACATTGTGTGCATCTTATCCATTATTGCTTCATAGACAGCAACTAGCCAACACTAATAGTATGTATGTCTTTTATATATAACATACTGGATATTATGTATGTTTCCAGCACTGGCATTATATACTGGCAACCTTTTGTAAAAGTTTCAAACTGTAAAAAAACGTTTATGGTGTGTTTTCCTGTACATATATATAAAAAAAACACAGACTTGTCATTTTTTCAGATTTATTAAAAAATAAAAACTGAAATATCACATGGTGATAGAAGCTCCCTTTTGATCTAATACAGCCATGAGTCTTTTTGGAAAAGATGCAACGCCTGGATTCGGGGATCCTCTGCCATTCCTCCTTGCAGGTCCTCTACAGTTCAGGTTGGATGAAAAACGTGGGACAGCCAATTTCACGTCTCTCCAGAGATACTCAATTGGGGTTAAGTCAGGGCTCTGGCTGGGCCATTCAATAACAGTCATGGAGTTGTTGTGAAGCCACTCCTTCGTTATTTTAGCTGTGTGCTCAGGGTCATTGTCTTGTTGGAAGGTGAACCTTCGGCCCAGTCTGAGGTCCTGAGCGCTCTGGAGATGGTTTTCGTTCAGGATATCCCTGTACTTGGTTGCATTCATCTTTCCCTCGATTGCAACCAGTCGTCCTGTCCCTGCAGCTGAAAAACACCTCCACGTCATGATGCTGCCACCACCACGCTTCACTATTGGGACTGTATTGGATGGGTGATGAGCAGTGCCTGGTTTTCTCCACACATACCGCTTAGAATTAAGCGGCAAAAAGTTAATCAGACCAGAGAATCTTACTGTGTTTCTCACCATCTTGGAATCCTTCAGGTGTTTTTTAGCAAACTTTCATGTGACTTGCACTGAGGAGATGCTTCCATTGGCCACTCTGCCATAAAGCCCCACCTGGTGGAGGGCTGCAGTGATGGTTGACTTTCTACAACTTTCTCCCATCTACCGACTGCATCTCTGGAGCTCAGCCACAGCGATCTTTGGGTTCTTCTTTACCTCTCTCACCAAGGCTTTTCTCCCCTGATAGCTCAGTTTGGCTGGACGGTCAGCTCTAGAAAGGGTTCTGGTCGTCCAAAACATCTTCCACTTAAGGATTATGGAGACCACTGTAATTTTAGGAACCTTAAGTGAAAAACAATTAAAAAATTTTTTTTGCAACCTTGGACAGATATGTGCCTTGCCACAATTCTGTCTCCGAGCTCTTCAGGCAGTTCCTTTGACCTCATGATTCTCATTTGCTCTGACATGCTATGTGAGCTGTAAGGTCTTATATAGACAGGTGTGTGGCTTTCCTAATCAAGACCAATTAGTATAATCAAACACAGCTGGACTCGAATGAAGGTGTAGAACCATCTCAAGGATGATCAGAAGAAATCGACAGCACCCTGAGTTAAATGTATGAGAGTCACAGCAAAGGGTCTGAATACTTACAGTAGGACCATGTGATATTTCAGTCTTTCCTTTTTAATAAATCTGCAAAAATGTCAACAAGTCTGTGTTTATCTGTCAATATGAGGTGCTGTGTGTACATTAATGAGGAAAAAAAGAACTTAAATTATTTTAGCAAATGTGGCTGCAATATAACAAAGAGTGAAACAATTAAGGGGGTCTGAATACTTTCCGTACCCACCCACATATTATTAGTGTATGGCAAGTGTTATATACTTATAGTACAGACAAAAATATATATATGTACAGTACAGACCAAAAGTTTGGACACACCTTCTCATTCAGCGAGTTTTCTTTATTGTGTTCTTTATTGTGTTCTTTAGCCCAAACGCGTCTCTTCTGCTTGTTGTCTGTCCTTAGCAGTGGTTTCCTAGCAGATATTCTAGCATGAAGGCCTGATTCACACAGTCTCCTCTTAACAGTTGTTCTAGAGATGTGTCTGCTGCTAGAACTCTGTGTGGCATTGACCTGCTCTCTGATCTGAGCTGCTGTTAACCTGCGATTTCTGAGGCTGGTGACTCGGATGAACTTATCCTCCGCAGCAGAGGTGACTCTCGGTCTTCCTTTCCTGGGGCCGGTCCCGCATGTGAGTCAGTTTCTTTGTAGCGCTTGATGGTTTTTGTGACTGCACTTGGGGACACTTTCAAAGTTTTCCCAATTTTTCCGACTGACTGAGACCTTCATTTCTTAAAGTAATGATGGCCACTCGTTTCTCTTCACTTAGCTGCTTTTTTCTCTTTGAATGAGAAGGTATGTCCAAACATTTGGTCTGTACTATATATATACTGTAAATACAGCATACATATACACTGTAAACCTGAATAAGTTGGCAATACTCAAAAAATCTGAGGTAATCAGTTACATAAATTTTTTTTTAAGTAATGATGTTTCCAATTTTAAGTAAACAGTTCTCATCAATTTCATCAATTTCAATTCTATCAATTTTTGAGTTTGTTATACTCATTCATATTAATCGTTATTTACTTGCATTACTGAGTAGCCTAACTCATACTATAATTTTTTTAGTTGTTTCAAATTAAATAAATTGTTGTTGGTCTTTCGTCTGCTCCTGGCAATGTGTCGCTACAGTTTTTACATCAGATGGCGTTCTGAACACAACCCTCCCATTATTATCTGGACTTGAGACAGGCACTTCACCGAGTGGCTGGGATTCGAACCCAGTCCTTTCGCATGGCAGGTGAAACACCTACCACTGAGGCACCAGTGCTCTGGTACTTTAGGGAGCCCAGATTTGTAATGATTATGTGAAGACAGACCAATCCTCCATCTTGATTAAAACAATTCAATGTGGGCTGTTTACATGTGCATTGATGACGTCAGACACAAAATCGCCAGGCTGACAGATTTTAAGTTGGTGGAACTTTAAGGAGACAGTGACTGTGGCTTAAAATATCAAACTTGTTCAGCTAAATTGAAACGTGTCATTTCTACAAACTCATAAATACCAAAAAAGTTCTAAATACTCATCAAGGTCTATTAATCTGAACTAATTGTAATTGTTTAAGTTAACAGTACTCAATGTGTTTAATGACTTTGAGCATCAGGGTTTACAGGGTACAGTACACTTTTTTACAACCAGTTTTATTTTTTTTAACTTTTAACTTGTTTTTAACATATCATGAATTGTGAAGGATGACGGAACAATGAGAAAATCATCTTGCACACCATCATGCCATCTTGATGGAGATTCAGATGGGGATTAAACACCTTACATGTCTGGTTTCTAATTCACATGAATCAGTGTAAAATGTGAAACCACTAGTTAGCAAGAAAAAAAAAAAACGTGATTATCTAGATCATATTTAGTCTGAGCGTGCGTGTAGGTGTGTGAAAGAGACAGAGACTCACATTGCAGCTTTCGGAGTTATCCGGCCGATGCGGGAGGATGAAAGAGACGCTGGAAATTGATCCAGCACACTCCTCCACTGTTGTATTTTCTTCATCACAGTTTGTTATTATCACGTAGAAATGAGTAGGGACCGGGGTGGAGGTGCCTGCATGTCTACAGCACACACACACACACACACACACACACACACACACACACACACACAATAATGGAACATCAACTGACGTGTGTGTTTGTTTGTGTGTGTGTGTGTGTGTGTGTGTGTGTGTGTGTGTGTGTGTGTGTGTGTGTGTGTGTGTGTGTGTGAGGTGTGAGAGCATGTGTGTGTGTGTGTGTGGGTGTTTCTTACTCTTTGATTTTCTCCACCGTGTCCCTCAGTCCATCAAAGTCGTAATCAAATATGGGTCCAGTCACAACACTGATGCTGTTCCTCTCGTCAGTGTAGCGCCTCAACACTATCATCTGCAGGTAGCTCCATATTCCTACACACACACACACACACACACACACACACACACACACACACACACACACACACACACACAATTTTATTGTATATAGCACACTTTTAACAATGGTCATTGTCACAGAATCGGAAGGAAAATCAGGAAAATGAGTTTGAGAAAGTGTGAAGTAAATGTGTATGAATCAAAAACGATCAGATTGTCCCTGATGAAAAAAAATAAAGTGTTTAAAATGGCTGCTGTTTACAGAATCTAAAGCCAAAAAAAGGTTTATATAAGGTTTATTTATACACATGTCCTATTTACAATTCCACCTGGCATCAAGACCACTATCAATCATGAAATACTTTATATCATTAATAAAAAATAATTGATATCAGACACCTGGAAGAGCTGTTGGGACATTGTCTCATGATACTTCCTGATTCAAAAACATAATGGACACACGTATTCCACAGCGTGCAATTTATTACAATATACAATATGTAATGCAGTTTCATTGTTTGAACACCAGAGGTCAGGATTTACACAAGTATGTTTTAAAAAATGTTATGAAATCGTAAAATAAACAAAGAATCATTTTCTGAAATAGTGGACGTTGGCTTTGATACAAATTGGTCCTGACACGTAGTTCATGTGTACTGAGCTGCGTAGATGCAGACCCAACCCAGTGCACATGCTGACCCCTAGTGACCGCCCAAAGCAATTACAATGGACACATGAGTATCAAAGCTGGACCATGGCCTGGTCTGATGAATTACTTTTTTATTGCTTCTCTGTAGTGCTGATCAATAACAACATGTATGACCCTAAATTTAATGGCCTGTCCAGTCTGTCCAACGCACGGGACGGATCACCGGTCAGCCTACAGCACTGTGGGAGAAAGATGACGTCCACCAACTTTACCAACTCGACGTAACTGGAGGTGAGACCCAAACCCCCTCAAGACTTATGGTAAAAGTTGAAATTGTATTAAAAAATCTATTCCTAAGTGTAAAATCACTCCTTGTATCCATTCCATTCCATTTCTACTGTAGCTCTATTCTCATGCACCATATATTTAAAATAAACAGCACTACTGGTGGATTTACATGGCCAAAGGCATACTCAACTCACTCTTAAAGGCAGGGTACATGGGCACCGTGTTGGTGATCAGGGACGCATCATTTCTGGATTCAGGAGTGATAGCGAAACCTGTGGAGAAACCAAACACAAGAACAACCACTTCTAAAGTCTATAATTTTGTCATTTAATATATGAATGAGTTTCAATCTGAGAGAGAGAGAGAGAGACTAACCGGGTGGGTACAGGAATCCGCGGATGATCTTGAGATCCTGGTTGTCGGAGTCGCAGGTCTGCGTGTGCTCAGGAGGAATTCGCATGTCTGCTCTTACACAGTCTGAACCCGGAGACGGTGGGGCAGTGCTCTCTATCTGTAGAGATATACAGGACACAGCATGCAACCTGAGGACCACTGGTCAACGTTCACACACTGCAAGCAATTTGGGAACGCCAATTAGGCTAATCTGCATAGCTGCGTTCCATTCCGAGGTGTCCTTCACAGGGTGCGCCCTACTCCCTGCTCGGTTTGCAACTTCCCTTGACAAAACGCTACCATTCGGAAAACCCTGTGAAGCCATCAGAACTTCCTCCGTGCGTTACCGTGGTAACATAAGGCTTCGGATACCTGTCGATGCCGCTGTGGATATTCCACACTACGGACATTAAATCCTGAATATTTATTGAAACTATTGAAACATGTATACCTTGTAAATAAATAAATAAATAATAATAATAATAATAATAATTGATTAAAGATGTATGGAGATTTTTAACCTATATAATAACTAAGAATTTCTTGATTTAAAAAAATATATATTATTATGTCCTATTAATATGATCTTACCTTCAATAATAATGATGATAAATATATAAATCCTTTTTCGAGCTCCATTTTTTTCACACCCCAGTGAGACACACTTATGACTTATGAGGGATATTTCATTCCCTTTTCCAGTGAAGTGAAGACCCATTGTTCAGTTGTTCCCGAAACTGAACCCTTTTGAACTGAACATTTTTGTTCCCTGCGGTTTGGAACCACACCTATCCTCGCTGAACACCCTGTGAAGTATACTTTAGGCCGATCAGAACGCACCGCGTGTCTTTGGACTGTGGGAGGAAACCCGGAGTACACTGAGGAAACCCACCAAGCCTGGGAAAACGCGCAACTCCATCCATGCACACAGACCTGACGCGGGAATCTAACCTGTACCCTGGAGGTGCAAGGCGACACTGCTAACCACTACACCGCCGTGTCGTATAATAGTGCTTATACACAGCACACAATATCACAGAGCAGCTTTACAGAAATACGCATGCAGGTTTTCACTCCAATTGAGCAAGCCAAAGGACAATGGTGCAAAAACATTGTTTAGACGATATGAGGATGAAACCTTGACTGAGAAAGCCGTATACACTGACGCGTACAGCTCATCGCAGATTGTGATATGCTTCTTCAGAAAATGAAAATGAAATACAGAAAAGGAATGTGATTTAATAATTCATTGCATGTCACAGTGTGTATGAAGGTGTGGTTTGTACCTGTGGTCTGAGGGTAAATGCTGTCCAAAGGGGCATCTGCAGCTCGAAACCGTACGCGCTGATATAGTCCGAGTGCTGCAGTAACGAGTACGACGTCTGGAACAAAACGGCAGGCCGGCCAAATGGCAGGTGGGTTCCGTCTACAAACACACACTCGGGTATGAGTCTAATGACGGCCCTAATAAACATGTGCACGGTTTAAACAAGCACATACAGAATGCTGTCAAAGAATGTCTCGCACATCAGCAATGATTTGGGCTTTTCAACATGATAGAGAGCTTAACTGTTAAACAAAGCGCCGCCGTCTGCGACAAATCCGTCCTCGGTCTCCTCGATCATATTCTGTGAACAGATGAGCAGAGAAAAACCAAACGCTAACTGGGGATAAAATAAAACAGTGCAAAAACAGAATGAAGAAGACGTCTAACCGGGAGCTACGTACAGCACTGTGCAAAAGTCTTAGGCACCCTGTTTATCTGTGTTTGCTTTTTTGTTTTTCGTTTTTTCCTCGTTTGTTTTTTGCACATATTTATTTTATGACTTCATTTTTAAGTACTGTACGTACAAAAAAAATTCTGATTACCAAACTATTGCAGCAAAAAAAAACAAAAAAGAAAATCTCCCTTCTTTCTGCCAGAAAAAAAATAACCAATTAGGAAAAAGAAAATATGAAATTAATCTCCGCAGAGTGCTGAAAAGGCAGAGCGACAGACCGGTAAGGTATCAGCGCCAAAGACAACGCGCGCATCAAAAATAAACACAAAGGCAAAGGATCAACAAGTAAGTTTTAAAACATACTGTAAACTTAGTGTATATCGTAAAATAAACAAATAATCATTTTCTAAAATAGTGAACGTTGGCTTTGATACAAAAGCTTTGGCTTTGGTCCTGACACGTAGTTCACGTGTACTGATCTGCGTAGATGCAGACCCATCCGAGTACCCGTGCTGACCCCTGGTGACCGCCCAAAGCAATTACAATGGACACTGGTGTGTTTTCCAAATATGTTTCTCTTTAGCTTTAGAAAACTTTAATGAAAATCAGTCACGCATTACTGATCACAGTAATTTTGCGATAAGATAAAACAACAAGAATTGCATTTTTTAAGCTTGAATTTTCCATAAGTTTTTTATTTTAAGACATATTGCTACAGTATACATGTATAATCATTTTTTTTCTGTTGTCATTCGCTTTTAAATAAAATAATTTTTGATTATTTTTTGATTATTTTTTAGGGTTTTTTTTTCCCTTCGTTTTCTTTTGTTTCCTTTTTAGTTCCAGTTAATAATCCCATGCGATCTCCACACAGGAAACTCTTCGTGTGCATGTCATTAGCACTCTTATATATCTGTTTATAGTTTCCTGATTGGTAAGATCTCCTGCCAAAAATCTGTGTTGGATTTCCTTCTTGAAAGAGTTTCAAAATCTTTTTTCAGTTGCCCCAGGTTAGTGGCTGCTATTTGAGGCTAGCTAGTGGGTGGGATGATGTACTGAATGCTCAACACTACAGTAAATATATGGATAAAGAAGCTCTGAATATGTGTACATATGTGTTTGTGTGTGTGTGTGTATAAGACCTCATCATCACAGCTGCAGCCCAGGTTGTAGAAACCCAGCGAAGTCTTAGTAGAATCCAGAGGTTTTGGTGATGTCACTTCGTCCGGCTGTATGGGAGTGTACGGAGGGTCTTTAAGCATGGCGTTCAGACTGCCGTGTGTGCCGTTATTAGGTGCGGGAGTCAAGCCCAGGAGGTCTACACACACACACACACACACACACACACACAAAAAGAGAAAATATTTTTGTTATATTAATGTTTGTTATATAACCCTATAGGTTCCCACTAGCACGTGACAAAGCACTAAACCACTATTGCATGCAAATTAGGTATAATGCAGTAAAGTGACCAACTGAAGAACTGGCTTGAATTAACCATCTGACCTATCCTTCATCACTAACAAAGAGCACTTGTTTTGCTAACCGGCTAGCACAAAATTTAATACATAGCATGGAAATCAAACAACCCAGTCATACACTGATATCTTTACGTTTCATACATTGGAGAACCCGAAACCAGCCTCGGAAAATGTTCTGTCTGTCTGTATGTCTGTCCAGACAGATTTTTGTCACAGAATCAAGCAAAACTAGCTGGTCAGAATTGAGTTCCACAGTCAAAGCTTTAGCTATAGTGTCCATAGCTAAAGTTCCGTTTCAAAAGCTACACACGACGCTGCGTGAAAACGCTATGGGAACATCTCTTTGTTCTCCGGTTATGAAGCCTGTGTGTATCAAAATGGCGAATACTTCAGCTTATAACCTCAGTCAGGTGACGTCACCCGATAAGGGGCACCTGCAGGTTATAAACGTGAACCGGAAACATCCTCAGATCTTTTTGTCTTCAGGACCGCTTTGTGTTTGCGTGTGTGTGTGTGTGGGCGTGCAACAGAATCACGGTAGGAAAGAAAAACTTTACTTATGATAATGGCAGAGTTGGTTGAGAGATGCGTGCCTCTGTGTGATAGATTTCTTTTGGAGGGCCGATCTCCACGACTTTTTCTTTGAGAGCTTGGGTTTCAAGGAGAGTGCGAGCATTATGGTCTCCTACCTATTAAGGAGCTTCGCGCACGGCTCGCTTTTTTTAAAGAGAAACCGCGAGCCACTGTGCATTCCTGGGGCTTGTGTGTGTATGAGACGGTATTCCTCCTCTCTCGCGCGCTCTTTCCGGATCAGGATTTAGCGTCCGCTTCTCAAGTGCACTCCGGCGCTTCTTGTGAGCGGGCGGAAGAGACTTCCTTACTTGCTTCCATGTTGATAGCGTGCCGATCTGGCAGACCTGCATGACACGGTATTCCTCTCTCGCGGCAAAAAAAATATATATTCATAAAAAAATATATATTCATAAAAAAATATATATATAGTAATAATTGAAAAAAAAAATTCCCCAAGCGCTCAAAGTTAGACGACAGGTTTCTGTCGGGTGGCCAGAGGAGGGGCCTCAACGAGGGTTCCTCTCCTTTTTTGGCGACCTCCATGACGAGTTAACTCTTTCATGGAATAAGCCTTCTGATGCCCCAAATTGAAGAGACGCTTGCGAGCTATCTCTCTCCTGGGAGCTCATCCTCCCTGAAAAAGTCCACACTGCCCACCAAGCCGTGTAGACTAACATCTTCGTTGTTGGGGAAAGCTTTTCTGGCAGCGGGTCAGGCTGGTGCTGCCCTGCACACCATGACGGTTTTGCAGGCATACCAGGCTCACCTACTGAGAGTTCTGAGCGCTGATGCATCTATCGGCGACGCCGAGCCACAGATTTATTTCTCTGTGCCACCAAGCAGATGGCCCGTACTGTTGGCCGTTCTATGGCTGCCGCGGTCGCCACAGAGAGACATCTGTGATTTAACCTCACGGGCATCGAGGTCAGGGATCAGGTTTTCCTCCTTGATGCCCCCCCTCTCCTCTTACAGACTTTGTTGGGAAAAGGGGCCATAGATCATGTTCTCCTGCCAGACAAGAGAGATGTGAGGTTGCGTCCAATTTTACATCTTCTTGGGCTGAACATCAAAATGTTGACAGGCAAAATGATTGTTTCTCAAATTCAACCAGAGGTTTGGTTTGTGACGGTCAACCTGAATGACGCATATTTTCATATAGAAATATTGCCACAACAAAGGAGGTTCCTGAGGTTTGTTTTCGGGGGCGAAACTTACCAGTAGCGGGTCCTTCCATCTGGCCTAGCCCTGTCACCAAGCACATATAAAATGCACAGAAGCAGCTCTGGCTCTATGATTCCAGGGTATTCGTATTCTGAATTGTATAGACGACTGGCTGATCCTGGCTCAGTCTTAATAGCTAGCGCTTAGACATCGGGATGTCGTCCTAGCTCATCTCCATTCTTTAGGATTGAGAATCAATGCCACGAAAGGCGTTCTCTTTCCTGTTCAGAGGAAAACATATTTGGGTGCCACATGAGATTCGATCACAAGGCAGGCACAGCTGTTTCCCGCTCATGTCGAACCCATCCTCCAACACCCTGAAGGAAATCAAGCTAGGCTGAAGGTGACTATTCATCACTTTCAAACTTCTTTAGGTCTCATGGCAGCTGCGTCCACGATCATACCTTTGGGCCTTCTGCACATGAGAGCGTTTTCAGTTGTGGCTAAGAGCCAGGGGATTTCATGCAAGGGCCAATCCCCAGAGGCTAATAAGGGTTACGCGCCAGGGGCTTTGCGCCAGGGGCTTCGCGCCAGGGCTTTCTATGTGGTTCAGACCCAGGTTTCTGACTTTGGGTCCCACTTTTGGTCCGTCTTGTCGTCACAAGATGCTAACGACATCCCTCATGGGCTGGGGTGCGGTCTTGGATGGCCGCCCAGCACAAAGGAGCTGGAGAGGTCATCTTCTCGCATTGCCTCGAAATGATGGCCCTGAATGTTTCTCACCCTGAAACACTTCCTCCAGCAGTTGAGAGGCTACCATGTCCTAGTGCGGGTGGCCAACACTATGGTAGTCGTGTACATAAATCGCCAGGGTGGACTGCGCTCGCGCCACTTGAACAAGCTAGCGCACCGGGTTCTGCTTTGGGTAAAGGACAAGTTCCTGTCTCTCATGGCGACTTACATTCCGGGGCACATGAATGTAGGAGCGGACTTGCTATCCAAACAAGCTGTGACACATGGGGAATGGAAACTCCACCCAGAAGTAGTCAGTCAAATCTGGGAAAGATTTTATGTAGCAGAAGTGGACCTCTTAGCCTCGCAAGAAGCAGCACAATTTACCCCTTTACTACTCTGACTCCTCCAGCTCCCATGGGTCTGGACGCATGGCCCACACGTGGCCCAGATTACGCCTTTATGCGTTTTCTCTGATAGTTCTGCTCCCAGAAGTCCTGGCAAGGGTCCGTCAACAGGGTTTGCGCCTCTTATCGATAGCGCCCCATTGGCCGACCAGAGTTGGTTCTCGGATCTAATATCTCTCCTCAATGGCACACCCTGGGTGATTCCAATAAGGAGGGATCTTCTGTCTCAGGTGCAGGGGACAATATTTCATCCACGACCCGAGTTCCTTCACATCTGGCCCCTGAAGGGGACCAACTAAGAGATGCTGGTCTTCCAGCCAGCATAATTGAAACCATTTTAAGTGCCAGGACTCCCTCCACTAGAAGAACGTATACACTCAAATGGAGTGTATTTGAAAGTTGGTGCATGGCAAGACCCAGTCCACTGCCACATTGTTTCAATGCTGGAGTTTCTGCAAGAAAAGTTGTCCTCTGGCTTATGTCCTAGTACTCTCAGAACATACACAGCTGCTGTTTCGGCATGCTTTGACCGAAGGGGTTTCTGTGGGAAAGCACCATTTAGTTGCCCATTTTATTCATGGAGCTAAACGGTTGGGGCCGCCCACTAGAGCGATGGTCCCTTCGTGGGACTTAGCTATTGTGCTCGAAGGCCTGGCTGACACCCCTTTCGAACCACTAGAATCAGTGCCTGTCAGGCTTCTGTCTCTTAAGATGGTTTTTCTCATGGCTATTACTTCTTTGAAGAGGATTGGGGATCTGCAGGCTCTGCCAGTCTCCCCATCCTGCCTAGACTTTGCCCCTGGGCTAGTCAAAGCTATTCTGCATCCTCACATGAACTATCTTCCAAAGGTTCCATTCTCGACCATGCACCCAGTCGTTCTCGAAGCCTTCTGTCCTCTGCCTTTCACAGCTCCGGAGCAGGAAAGACTTCACTTACTGTGTCCAGTACGTGCTCTTCAGATTTACGTCTACCGCACTAGCCAGTGGGCGTAAGTCAAAGCAGCTTTTCATTTGCCGTGGGAGCCGCAACCGGGGGGTGGCCACCACTAGACAGACGTTGTCACACTGGGTGAGAGATGCCATTGCCCTACCCTATGAGGCGCGTGGTCACACTTCGCCTCTGGGAATCAGGGCTCATTCGACCAGGGGGATTGCCTCATCAATTGCTCTGGCAAGAGGCGTCCCCTTGCAGCAGGTGTGTGATGCGGCAGGCTGGTCCTCTCCGCACACGTTTGTTAGATTTGATAGTCTAGATGTCAATGCTACTCCGGGCTCGCGGATCCTCGAATCAGCATCCCAGAGCTAGGTCTGAGACCTCCATGGCTATTGTGCACACACGCTACACAACTTGGGGGTCCAGACACTTGCAGTGCAGCGGCGTTGGTATTCTCATTCTCATAGCGTTTTCACGCAGCATCGAGTGAAAGGGAATGTCTCGGGTTACTTAGCTGTAACCCTGTTCCCTGATAAAGCGGGGACAAGATGCTGCACATCAATGCCGCACTGCTGGCGTGCCTGGACGTCCTTCAGACAAAATTGACCTGAGGATGTTTCCGGTTCACTCCTATTTATAACCTGCAGGTGCACGTCACCTGACTGAGGTTATAAGCTGAAGTATTCAGCGTTTTGATACACACAGTCTTCACAACCGGAGAACAAAGAGATGTTACCATAGCATTTTCACGCAGCATCTCATTCCTGCTTTATCAAGAAACAGGGTTACAGCTAAGTAACCCGAGACGTTTTTCTATAAATTTTATTTCTTTTTGAAAACTTCCTATTGATTATCTTTTTTAAGGTCACGAGCGGTCGTATAAGCATTTCACTGCGTATCGTACTGTGGATGACTGTGTACTGTATGTTACAAATAAAATTTGAATTTTTAACTTGAAATAAGCTACTAATAAGCTACTTGCTTAATGTAAACAAAGGACCTGCACCAATAGAAATTAATTAGAAAATTAAAAAGGAATATATATTTTTTGGGCTTAGTTCATATTTTCACTGCTGAAATTCCAGCGCTGAAGTGGTATAAGTTAATTTTAATGCGATGGAGTAATTTTAAGACACAACTTTATCTTTATCCGATCTACTTTTTCCATTTCTCATCTGTTATTCACTCTCCGATCACCGAATAGGGAGGACTGGTGTATTTGTCTGACGACGAAAGAAGTACAGACAAGGCGTAATATACTCAACCTTACAGAATGTGATTTCTTTGTATTAATAAGTTAAACAAAGAGTTCTGACATGTTTGTGGCTTCAACCTGAAATAATAATAATAATAATATCACTGATTCCATTAAAGATCATCAGATTATTTTTAGCTTTAACCTTTTAACTATTTCTACAAACTCTAAAGCCAAACATTTGTTACACGTGCAGGAAACACCAGCGACTTGTCACCTGCTAGTAGAAACACTGTGTAAGTGGTTTGAAAATCAAAGTGATGCACAATCAGATGTTAAATCTCACCGCACATTACGTTGTAAAGCTCAATATTCTCAAAAGCAGGAACTTCTGTCCTGAACTTGAAACTCGGCCCGTATCCCAAAAAGATTGTCTGAGAAGATAAAAGGGAGGAAACTCAGCTTAAGAGATGGTTTATTAGGGCTTCAACTCTGCATCAAACTCAACACACACACACACACACACACACACACACACACACACACACACACACACACACACACACACACACACACACACACACCTGCATGCTGTTCATTTTGTTATCAAAGCCGTGATCTCCGAAATAGCCACAGCTGCCGGGTAGCCGGTTCCTGCAACACACACACACACACACACACACACACACACACACACCAGGGTTTAAATCAATAACGTCTTCAAACCTAAACACACACATCTGTTCATAATGTTGTCGCACACAGACACACAGAGAGATCCGTAGTACATACATGGCCACGAGCCACTTCCTCTCCATGAGCAGGTGGACGTCCTCTATCCTGCGATTCTTGGCGTAGTGCAGACGTTTGGGCAGGTCCTGCTTCAGATAGGCCTTAAAGTGCTGATTGGGCATTTTACACTGCAAAACAGGACATACACACACCACAAATACCACACACAGGGCAAGATGCAATGGGGCAATCAGAAACATGCTGGAGAGCTAAATGAGATCTATAACTTCATGTACTTACTGTTAAATTGGCCACAAGCTCTTTTGGGTCATCTGAAAAGAAAAGACATGGCTAGGTGAGTACATACAGTAGGATAACTGTGTTTATGGATATATGTGTGTGTGTGTGTGTGTGTGTGTGTGTGTGTGTGTGTGTGTGTGTGTGTGTGTGTGTGTGTGGGGTGTCTCTTACATGGCAGGCTCTGGTTTTTGGGGCGCAACCTTCCAGACGATCCCGGGATAAGTGTAAGCTCATTAACGTTGAGTCCGTATGAGCTGAGATATTCTGTACGGTCACAGTGGGCCTCCTCCATTCCTACACACACACACACCCACACACACACATAAACCGAGATTCCCTCTGTAAGACCACATATAGAGAGACTTAGTGAATGAACTGGTGTATAAATGTGTATTCGTGTGTGTCAGTGTCTATTGGTGTGTGCTCATTATTGTGTGTAGTGTCCTGGTGAGTGTTATATAGCCGAATAGGTAAGAGTGCATACGTGTGAGGAAATAAGTGTGTTTAAGTAGTTAAAAGTGGTTCTACATGTAAAAGTGTGTATATGCATGAAGCCAGTAAGTGATTATAAGTCTGCATAAGTGTGTGCAAGTCTGTATAAGTGGTTAAAAGTGTGTTTACGTAGTTATAAGTGGTTCAACATGTAAAAGTATTCAAAAGTGTGTGTATAAGTTTATAATCACTGCAAGTTTATAATCACAGCATCACTGTGTAATTGTGTATAAGTGGTTAAAAGTGTGTACAACTGTGTATAAGTGGTTACAAAAGTATTTGAGTAGTTATAAGCAGTTATAAGTGCATAAGTGTATGTAAGTATAAGTGTGTGTACACTCACCTAAAGGATTATTAGGAACACCTGTTCAATTTCTCATTAATGCAATTATCTAATCAACCAATCACATGGCAGTTGCTTCAATGCATTTAGGGGTGTGGTCCTGGTCAAGACAATCTCCTGAACTCCAAACTGAACGTCAGAATGAGAAAGAAAGGTGATTTAAGCAATTTTGGATGCGTGGCATGGTTGTTGGTGCCAGACGGGCCGGTCTGAGTATTTCGCAATCTGCTCAGTTACTGGGATTTTCATGCACAACCATTTCTAGGGTTTACAAAGAATGGTGTGAAAAGGGAAGAACATCCAGTATGCGGCAGTCCTGTGGGCGAAAATGCCTCGTTGATGCTAGAGGTCAGAGGAGAATGGGCCGACTGATTCAAGCTGATAGAAGAGCAACTTTGACTGAAATAACCACTCGTTACAACCGAGGTATGCAGCAAAGCATTTGTGAAGCCACAACACGCACAACCTTGAGGCGGATGCGCTACAACAGCAGAAGACCCCACCGGGTACCACTCATCTCCACTACAAATAGGAAAAAGAGGCTACAATTTGCACGAGCTCACCAAAATTGGACAGTTGAAGACTGGAAAAATGTTGCCTGGTCTGATGAGTCTCGATTTCTGTTGAGACATTCAAATGGTAGAGTCAGAATTTGGCGTAAACAGAATGAGAACATGGATCCATCATGCCTTGTTACCACTGTGCAGGCTGGTGCTGGTGGTGTAATGGTGTGGGGGATCTTTTCTTGGCACACTTTGGGCCCCTTAGTGCCAATTGGACATCGTTTAAATGCCACGGCCTACCTGAGCATTGTTTCTGACCATGTCCATCCCTTTATGACCACCATGTACCCATCCTCTGATGGCTACTTCCAGCAGGATAATGCACCATGTCACAAAGCTCGAATCATTTCAAATTGGTTTCTTGAACATGACAATGAGTTCACTGTGCTAAAATGGCCCCCACAGTCACCAGATCTCAACCCAATAGAGCATCTTTGGGATGTGGTGGAACGGGAACTTCGTGCTCTGGATGTGCATCCCACAAATCTCCATCAACTGCAAGATGCTCTCCTATCAGTATGGGCCAACGTTTCTAAAGAATGCTTTTAGCGTCTTATTGAATCAATGAAACGTAGAATTAAGGCAGTTCTGAAGGCGAAAGGGGGTCAAACACTGTATTAGTATGGTGTTCCTAATAATCCTTTAGGTGTGTGTGTGTGTGTGTGTGTGTGTGTGTGTGTGCGTGTGTGTGTGTCTACAAGTATGCATAAGTTGTTGCAAGTGTATTTAAGTAGTTATAAGCGGTTCTACATGTACTGTAAAAGTATTCATATAAGTATACGTTTATAACCAGTGGTTAAAAGTGTGTGTAATTCTGTATGAGTAGTTACAAAAGTGTTTCTAAGAGGTTATAAGTGTATAGGTGTGTATTAGTGTGTGTGCAGTACCGTGATCGCCTACTATGATGACATTTACACAGCGGTGGAGGTTCATCTGCTTCAGACCGTTCATCAGCTGACCAATGATGTTATCGATCTCTCTTAGTGGGTTATCCAGCTATCCAGTTCACACACACACACACAGGAAGAACTATTATACAGTATGGAAATACAGTATTATGAATATAATTATATATACAAATTATTACTCTCATCAACGTGCATGGAAACCTCTATACAACCGTAGTGTAGAAGCTTTAAACCTCCATGTTTGTAGCTGGCAGATTATTAAGCAAAAGCCTAGGAGCCAGTTGCATCGCTTCGTTCTGCCATGCGATCAATAAAGAGACGATACTTCCTTTGCAACACAAACCACTCGCTGCTGTGAGAGGTCTAAACGCGTTCAAGCGGATCTTAGAGGATGTTGAAGCCAAAAAAAGGACTTTTACACTCTAGTACTGCTGCAGTCACTCCAACAGTAATACATAGCAGGTTAAGTGTTACTCAACGTACTGTACGGGAATCCACCCTGCGAGACAGGACATTACGCGATTTGGATGTTGTCCATACCCCATGGTATTAATGTTCTTAATAAAACTATGCGGGAGGTTGTAGTGTAAAGCTGGTAGAGGAGCAGGACTGATTTTCATCATCTTTGTAATTAAAAACTCAACAATTATTTTTTTTTTCTTCGTTGAACTAATTTACTGCTGCAACTTTCTATCTGGGTCACTACAAAATCCTGATAAAGCATGAGATTGTTATTTTTTCATTACAACCCCTCCAACATATTATTGATATTAAATCGGATACTTAAATAACAGACAAACACAACTGGAGACTGATTTACCCTTTGTGCCAAAACTGTGGAGTTATAGCATTTTGCAAAAACGCACAAATTTCATACTTATATATCCCATATAAAATATTTAAAATACAATATATTTAAAATAAAAAAATTTTAACACCCATACGACTTAAAGAAAGTCACATATATCTCTATATTCTCATAGATATCTCGTTCTGTTTCCTTCTTTCTTCATTTCAGAAATCTATTTTCTCAATCCTGCACAAATTAAGTCCTTTGATTTCGGCATATTTTGGAGCAACACATTTTTATGTTAATGTTATAGCCTGTGCTGATCTTACCTCATTGCTTAGTGGCCCCAGTCTGTGACCGAATGCATCGGGCTGCTCTGAGTGCACAGCGTAGACATACGGCCTGAGAAGAACACGCGGATTTTATCATCTTTGTGACTTTTTTTTGTTTATTAGATACTGATACAACCATTTTTTTTTTTTTTTTTACATTTAGTTCTTTCACATAGTTATTGAAGTGTACTTGGGTGGGAATTTTTCTAAACCTGGCAACCCTGACCATTAAAAATGCACATTACAGTAAAAAAACAAACAAAAAAATGGTCAACTGTTTAGAAAAAAAAGAAGACCTTTCATCATCAGGCAGGTGGAGCCAACCTAGCATGGTCAGAATCCTTCTTTCCAGTGGTATCACCCTACACACACACACACACAACAGAAAAAAGAAAGAAGGAATTTATTCAACCTGGAAAAGGCACCAAAGGTTTCTTTGTGTCTACCAGCAGACGTGGACATCACACTCCTCTGAGCACTCAACACTCCGTGATGGGTCATTACAGCACTACTAGACTAGTGCACTTCTTTATGACCACGTCTTTGTTCAGGTCAGGTTTAGCCTTTGTGTTCTATTCTGGTCACGAATTTATATGTATAATATTAATGCCCGTGCTGTAGACAAATTCTTTAATATCCATAAAAAAAACATACATTATGATCTTACCAAACAATCTGCATTTTCTTCAACACATAATTGTGTCTATAGCTTAAAGTGCTATAAAATCACAGTTGAATTCATTCAAATTGAAACTTTAACATCTAACATAAGCATTGTTACAAGAAACCCAATGACATGTATGTTCAGAACCTTTCTTTCCAAAAAACAAAAGTTTGTGTATGAGTGTGTGTGTGTGTGAGTGAGAGAGAGAGAGAGAGAGAGAGAGATGATGTGGAGAGAAGAACCCCCGGGCACGTAAACACAGCCTTTTGTTAGTTTATATAAAATGGACAAAAGGGTAGACCAGTTCAACAGACAAGAGATGAATGGGATGAATAGGCCGAATATGTGTGTGCATGTGTGTGTAAGCATAGCAGACAGAGATCTTTGTCTGAGTAAATGCCTGGAGGAGACAGAAATGACACGTGCTTGTTGAATCATGAGCATGCGGATCACACTTCTCTCTCCACTTTCTGTCAGCACCCGTTATCTGTGCTCTGACACGAAAGAGAAAGCATTTCTTAAACATCCTGACAATCCTTTCAAAAAAAAGAAAACATGAAAGGAAAAAAAAAAAAGAAAAAAAAAAGCGAGATGCTATTTATCAGATCAGGCCCAAGACTCTGGCATGACAGCTCAAAGATCAAAACTGTGCACTTGGAAGCACAATCAGTTGTCTGTTCTAACCATCAACCCTCGCTGAAGGTGTAGTTAGCTACAGTATGGCATTATGATTATCGATGCACGCTATCGTAAATATACTGAACCTTACCAGTATCACTGATGCATTAACCACAAATAGCATAGTAAAATAATAGAAATGAGTGAATCACACTGACATACAGTATTCCTACTGTATACTGCGGTATAGAACACGTTTCCTCTGGGCTTGTGTGAATATTAGTAAAGCAGTGACGTTCAGGGGGAGCTCCCTCAACACCATGCTGAATACAGATTAAAACTTATAACATCAGCTCAAAATAGATCATGTAGGAAATTTAGAGTGACATCCAGGAAGGAAATCTGCACACTATTCAGGAAGGAGTGTAGAACAGTGGAAAGTGTCCAAAAGCACATTTAGTGATTATCCAGGAACGAATTCATCCGCAAACACATTAAACAATAATCGGGGAATGGATTTATACAGAAACAGAGTGATTATTCAAGAACAGATTCATCCACAACTAGATTCGGCGATTATCCAGGAATGCATACTACTGTATTCACTGTTGACTATACAGGAAGAAATGTAGCACAGAGGAAAGTATTATCCAGAAATACATTCAGTGATCACCCAGAAACAAATTCATCCATATTATTATTATTATTATTATTATTATGCAATTATCCAGGAATGGATTCATACAGAAGCAGACTGAGTGATATTGCAAGATGGCGCCGGTGAGATCGCCTGCCGTCACGACTCCTCCGACCTGTAAGCATTTCACTGCATATCGTACTATGTATGTGACAAATACAATTGGAATTGGAATTTGATTTAGCCATAAACAATCCACAATTCGTCCACAATCACATTCAGCCATTATCCAGGAACAAATTCAACAGGACTGAGCACTTTTCTAGCACATTATTATCCATGAATTGATAAAACAGAAGAGAGCATGTTATCCACAAACAGATGTATTAGGGTCAAAATAGGCCCATCGTAAAGTAATAAAAAAGCATGCACTTTTAGCTAAATCAAGTACATTACTCTGAAAGGAGTTTAGCAAAATCAAGTAGGTTATCCAAGAACAAATACAGCAAGGCATATGGCAAGTTTTCACTAAATTCCTAGGAATACATGTAACTGTACAGTGTATGTAAATATAAATGTACAAACTGAGCAAAAGCAAGCACCTAGCCCAGCAAGGTTAAACACATCATCCAGAAAAAAGTTTAGAAAAATTAACTAAAAGACCTGCAATCACTTAGAAACCAGCTTGGCTAAAATAGCTATGCTATTCAAAAAGTATTCAAAAGTAACTGAACACATCATCCAGTAGGTCATTTTGCAAAATTAAACATGCACCAAGAAAGATACGGCATCAGGCATGAAATGAGGCATATTATGCAACGATTTGGGCAAAATCAAATGCAGATCCAGCAATCATCCAGCAGTAACAACTATATATTCATACTGTACTTACTACACATTGGAATATGATATGCCATGATTTCTGAATGCCCATGGCCTTTAAACTGCAACCATCAATTGGTTTAAACCTTAAGTACCACATGATGAACCTCCTTAAAGAATCTACATTGTGTAGAACCCAACATCATAGAATTGCACTTTCAGACAAGGTTAACATGTTAACATGTCACTTTACTGCATATTTGCATATTAAAATAAAAATTTCAATATTTCAAAATTGGAATTTTTGAAATATTTCGACTTGTCCATTTGTACAATTACAATTTTTTACTTACTTACATTTTATATTTTATATTCTTACATTTTACATTTTATATTCTATATTTTATATTTTATTTAATTTTATTCTCTTAGGTCAGGGCAGTTGCCTAAGCATTTCACTGCATATCGTACTGTGTAGGATTGTGTATGTGACAAATAAAATTTGAATTTGAATTTGAATTCTATGTAAATTCGACGTGGAAATGCAAACTTCAGCTTAACTATCTCAACACCAGCATGTATAAATCACAGTATAGTCATTCTGGTCGCTCTGCACATGCTGCATGTTCATTTGCTCACCAAGGCCAAAAGAACGTGGCTGCCTTCACCCCCTGTTTCTCTGCCGTTATCCAGATCTGTGGAGAGAGACATCCAGGACAAGGGAAAGACTTCTGATTACACTTACAGAAACATGACATCTGTGTTGTACTTTTTAAATCCAAACTGTAATAATATTAAACAGTTTATTAAATACGTAGTTTACTAAATGAGTCAAATGAAAGGTAATGAGGCTGAACTCACCGGTTGGCCGCCCCACCAGCGGGGATTCAGCTTCTCTCTCCCGCGCAGATTGAAGTTCGCATCAAACACGGGGTCATACATGGAGTTACACACAATGCCATGAGACTCTGGGTACATCCCCTGCGCCAAGATATACCGTACAAAAACTTCAATATAGCGTGCATAGCTTTCTGTAGGAATTTTTAAGGGAAGAATAGCATTATTAATGTTTACCGTGGCGAGGGTGTAGAGGTTAGGAAATGTTTTTGAAGGATACATCGGCCGCATATGGGGAGAGCGTGTCCCACATGTTCCTATCAAAAAAATAAAATAAAATCATAAAATAAACCATAAAATAAACCAACCACAGCCATAAGCCATGGAACTAAACCAGAGACAAGTGAAGTTAATCCCATTAATTATATGGTTACAATGGTATGTGTCAAGGGTGAGGACTTTTCAAGCTTAATGCTATATTGACTTCTCAAGCAGTTCTCAAAGTTGCTGTGTTGGAAACAAGAGAAATGGACAAGTGTCTCCACAACAGCAGGTTTTATGGGGAACACAGCACATTGCAGCATAGTGCTGATGCTGACCCGTGTAAATCGCTTACTGCACCTACAGGGAACACTTGTACATCAGAAAGGACCCATGATGCAATAGAAGAAGGTGTCCTAGTCTGACGAATGCAGTGGATTTCATCACGTAAATGACCGGGTACATGTGCACCTGTTTTGGATCCATACAATATACAATATTAGCCCGGTGGTTTTAATGGTGCTGTATGGCTGATTGGTTCATATTACATGGGGAACATTCTGATAAGACTAAAAAAAGTAAAAGTGGCAAAAGTGTATATAAAGAAGAGTTAAACCATGTAAAGTGTAGTACTGTATGTAATTTAAGCCAGAAATTCTAACCAGATCCTATAACATACTAAAAAGAACAAGAAAATAGAAAGGAAAATGCAAATCTAAAGCAGATATCATTTTATTCATTTATCAATAATTCATCTTCTATAACACTTATCCTGTACAGGGTCAGGTGGGCCTGGAGCCTATCACAGGGTAAACACACACACACACACACACACACACACACACACACACACACACACACACACACACACACGTCCCAAAGCAGATTCATCTTATACAATATCAAAAAAAAAAGATGCCCAGCTCATGACAGTGGCAAACAGGGAAGCCTCCTACACCCAGCTGAAGATGAAGCCAGATAGAATGACCTCCCCATGCCATGCTGACAAGGTGGCCTCTGATGCCATGAAAATTCCAGAGGCCAGTTGTATGGCCTCCACTGCTAAACCTATGCCATCAGTCTGTGATTTAGCCTCTGGAGACTGATGGGGTGGGCACTCATTTAGGTTCATGGCAGGAGCCAGGCTTTTTAAGAAGGTTTATGCCAGAGGCTGACAAACCTGACCATTCTTGCCAAGCTCATGCTCAAGGTCATTGAGGTAAAGTCTTAGTCAGAGGACAAAAAAGCATGGCTCCTGTTTCCAACGCTTACTTCAACAAGCGTCATCCTTGCCTACCCTGTCTTGCCATTTGAAGGATGCCACTACAGAACTATGCCACTCACTCACTCACCATCTATACCGCTTAATCCTGTATTCAGGGTCATGGGGGCCTGGAGCCTATCCCAGGAGACTTAGGCAGGCACATGGCAGAGTACAGGTGCCAATCCATCGCAGGGCACAGACACACACAGACACTCACTCATTCACATATTACAGGCAATTTGGGAACGCCAATTAGCCTAACCTACATGTCTTTAGACTGTGGGAGATAACCGGAGTACCCGGAGGAAACCCACCAAGCACGGGGAGAACATGCAAACTCCAAAACTCGAGCCTGGCCGGGGATCGAACCCGGACCCTGACGGTGCAAGGCGACAGTGCTAACCACTACACCACCGTGCTGTTTCCTCCCATGTCTTGTAATTGGTATCTCCATAATGTACCTCGATGACCTCCACTTCCTTTGAGTTTGCCCCGATGAGTGTTGTAACTGTAAATTTAAGTTTGTGTCTTCATCTTGCAACTTCATTCTTCCAGTTAATGTTCATAGTTCATGTCCCAAGTTCAGTCCTTAATGTTGTTTACCTTTGTTGCATTAAACACTTGCATCTTCCCTGCTTAAACCTTATCCTGCCACTCTATCTGGCTAATTCAAGCTTCACACACTGTAACACAAAAGTTCCTTATTTTAGTAATATATATATCAGAAGACTGGAGATATGAAATCGAAAGCCACTTGGCCCAAGTGTGTGTTGGTTGTGAATGTTTCTGGACGAAACCACCTCCGGGTGTCGTAAAGAAAAACTTTTACCAGTTATATTTGTTTAAAATATTAATTCCTGACATATTCGTTTAAGTCTAAAGATTATTCATACTTAGTTTATGGATGTTGGGAATGACAGATTTCCCTTTCTTTAAGTAGGAGGCGCGGAATCCATCCAGGGAGATGATGAAGAGAGGAGGACGCACAAATCTGCATAGGGAAAATACAATAGTTACAACACAAATAACTGTCATTTTGGATCACCGGTATAATATTATTAATTATAGATGTTTGACAGCTGGATATATCTATCTATTCATCTTTGTTTAATATGTAAATAGGTGGCTATGAGTGCTTTACCTTTACCTATGAGTGCCTTCCCACTGTACCTTCTTTTAGAACATGCACTTATTTAAAGCTGTATTAGCTACCAAGGACAAAGTGGTTCCTTTACAACTTAGGTTTACTAAATTGTTATCATTACAGTAATTTTTTTTTTTTAATAGTTAGCTAATTGTTTTCTAAGTCTTAAGCCCTAGTTTATTATTACGATCCTCATTGGTGATTACTAAGAGAATATGATTTAGGTGAATTAAAATTTTTTTTTTACCTATGTAACCTTAAATCATTATTAACTAAATAAATGAATAGTGAATGAATAAATAAAACCCTAAGGTCAGTAAACATATATAATCTTTTCACAATGCAACCTGTCTGACCCCCCAAAAAAGTTGCCATTTTTGAAGGGTCAAATTGTTGGTGTGCATCAAACAAAGCGAAACTGGGGTTGCTTCAGTTGCTCAGGTCTAAACTCAGCAACGTTATGAGGCAATAAAACGAAGTCAGCTGACGGCCTGAATGTACTGAATGAATACATCACGTCTACGCAGTTTTACTTAATGTGAGTCACATTAAAACATGTGAATGTACAAAACAAGTAAAACATTAACATAAAAAGTGCAATCCTGTTTCACATTTTTTGTGTGACATTTCATAAAATGCAGGACAACTGTTAATGTTTGTTTGTTTGTTTGTTTGTTTGTTTGTTTGTTTGTTTGTTTGTTTGTTTTTCACTCACCCTGCAGGACATTCAGCGGAGCTAATCTCCTCACAGTCTCCATCCAACCACTGACTTTCACCTACCAACCACACACACACACACACACACACACACACACACACATTTTTCAACCAAATGATGGATGTTTTAAAATCTTGATAAATAGTGCAAAAGTCGTGCAAAATTTAATTGAACCTTTGCAGAGAGCTTTGTAGTTGGTGCAGCAGTCTCCTTTCTCCAAACAGTCCTCTGAACAGTGGCATGCATAGTCCTCATTTCGGCTCTCGCCACACCGCTCAGCAGTACACTCAAAACCTCCAGCTGAACACACACACACACACACACATTACATAATGCATGTTACCTAATGATACTTGCCATTATTGCAGTTCCCTTTTTTTTTTTTTTTTGCTTTTTACAGATTGTACTCACCGGTTTTCAGACACTGCCTATCAAAGTCAGAGCAGCAGCTATAGTAGGTCTTACACAGATTATCACATCTGCATCCAGGAGGCGCTGCCTCTTCCAGCTCAAAGCACCGTCCTTTACAAGACCCAGCTGTGCTTTCCCATTTAGATACTGAAACAAACACACATAAATAACGCGGGTGAAAGAAGAAGAAAAAAAAAAAGTGGTAGAAGAGTTCAACAGCTTCAGCTCTGCAAATCTCACTCTTAGGTTGTGAGGAAATCTCCTCCTTCTCCACGGTTGCCTGAAATACGTAGCCCACACACACATGGCAGCCAAGCACTAGCAAGAGCACACGAAGAAAAACCTGGAGAGAGAATTAGACACACATGTACAGTATAAGCAACAGATTAAAGGCGTATTACATCATGCTGCAATTTAGATACATACCGTGATTGACACATCATTAATGTTAAATAAAATTGTCGAAATTCTCACAGTGTTCTCAAAGAGATTTTTACCTCGAACTATATTTACTTACTTACATGGGCATATTGGCTTATGTCAAATGTATCATTGTCTTTTTAATTTCAGGCAAAATATGGCCATAAAAAGTTATTTCATGTAGAATGCATGCAAGACCGTGTTTATTATGTACACAGAGAGACTGCTAAAATTTTACACAATTTACTGGTCGACGTATGGAGCCAGACTTTTGGGCCATGTCTTCAGCATCAGTAGTATTAAAGGATAGTTTGTCAATGAGTACAATGTAAGTAGATTCCATGTTCAATACCCAGACCTATGGGTTAGTCAGAGTCAAAAGAACCATTAATTTACAAACCAGTGATCACATTTTTCACCATATTTACACTAAACATATCTAAATACAGTCAGGTCCATAAACAATAACAGGGTTTTTGTTATTCACCTCTGTACACCACCACAATGAATTTTAAAGTCAAATTTTTTTATTTAATTCAAGGGGTTTGACAAACATGTGGCATTAGGCATTCAGGAATGACACCCATTTTCAGGCACACACACACAGACACACACACACATTTTGGACATCAGATATACTGTACAGGGTAAGATGACAACACTAAACGATGTAAAGCAAGAATCACAGCGGTCAGGTTGCCCCTCAACTACTTCACTTGTCTTCTTTAAAAAACATAAAGAGCAGGAAATATTACTGCACGTTATAGTTTACCACATCATCAATATAGCAAACTCTTTGGCCAGCTAGTAATACTGCCCTGAGATATACTTACATATCCAATATAATGTAGTAGATATTAATGGGGCCAAGCACTGAAAATATGTGGGCACACAGATGTAATTGTAACCGTATGTTCCCTTACACTGCTTTAGTAATGTAGAAGTAGTAATAGTGTACGTTGGTGCGGTGGAGTCTATTGGAATCCAGACAACACTTATGGTATGGTATTTATGAAATATGGTATAGTGACAGTATTCTTGCAGTACACCCCTCAAGTGCTGTAGAACCACCAACAGAGCAAAGTTAGACATACAGTGGTACCTCAGCATACAAACGCAACGCCCAGCCTCACATATTTCCGCCTTAAAATGTGAAATGTGCAAGAAATTTGCCTCGAAGCATACGAAGCATTTTCGGCATACGAGCGACCAAGCCAAGCCGGACCAAACGTTGCACGCATGTCCAGGAGCCATTAAAAACTTGTTCGCATCAGTGGAAAGCATTTTTTTTTTGTTGTTGTTGTTGTTCTTGCCTTTTTGTGCACAATGTAATAAAGACATAGCACCATGGGTCCCAAGACTGTTAGCAACGACGGTAGCAAGAAGAAAACGGAGCCACTTTCAGTTTCATTTTTAAAGCAGCCGGTGCCAAGAGGAATCGTAACTTAACGTTAACTGAGGTTTAATGTTTATTTACACACGTGGACAAAATTGTTGGTACCCTTCGGTCAATGAAAGAAAAACTCACAATGGTCACATAAATAACTTTAATCTGACAAAGTAAAGTAATAATTTTTAAAAATTCTATGAATGTTAACCAATGAAAGTCAGACATTGCTTTTCAACCATGCTTCAACAGAATTATTAAAAAAAATAAACTCATGGAACAGGCCTGGACAAAAATGAAGGTACCCCTAGAAAATACTGAAAATAATGTGACCAAAGGGACATGTTAATTCAAGGTGTGTCCACTAATTAGCATCACAGGTGTCTACAATCTTGTAATCAGTCAGTGGGCCTATATATAGGGCTCCAGGTAGTCACTGTGTTGTTTGGTGACATGGTATGTACCACACTCAACATGGACCAGAGGAAGCGAAGGAAAGAGTTGTCTCAGGAGATTCGAAAGAAAATTATAGACAAGCATGTTAAAGGTAAAGGCTATAAGACCATCTCCAAGCAGCTAGATGTTCCTGTGACTACAGTTGCACATATTATTCAGAAATTTAAGATCCATGGGACTGTAGCCAACCTCCCTGGACGTGGCCGCAGGAGGAAAATTGATGACAAATCAAAGAGACGGATAATCCGAATGGTAACAAAAGAGCCCAGAAAGACTTCTAAAGAGATCCAAGGTGAACTTCATGCTCAAGGAAACATCAGTGTCAGATCGCACCATCCGTTGTTGTTTGAGCCAAAGTGGACTACATGGGAGATGACCAAGGAGGACATCATTGTTGAAAACAAATCATAAAAAAACCAGACTGGAATATGCCAAACTACATGTTGACAAGCCACAAAGCTTCTGGGAGAATGTCCTATGGACAGATGAGACAAAAATTGAACTTTTTGCCAAGGCACATCAGCTCTATGTTCACAGACGGAAAAATGAAGCATATGAAGAAAAGAACACTGTCCGTACTGTGAAACATGGAGGAGGCTCTGTTATGTTCTGGGGCTGCTTTGCTGCATCTGGCACAGGGTGTCTTGAATCTGTGCAGGGTACAATGAAATCTCAAGACGATTAAGGGATTCTAGAGAGAAATGTGCTGGCCAGTGTCAGAAAGCTGGGTCTCAGTCGCAAGTCATGGGTCTTGCAACAGGACAATGACCCAAAACACACAGCTAAAAACACCCAAGAATGGCTAAGAGGAAAACATTGGACTATTCTAAAGTGGCCTTCTATGAGCCCTGACCTCAATCCTATTGAGCATCTTTGGAAGGAGCTGAAACATGCTGTCTGGAAAAGGCACCCTTCAAACCGGAAACAACTGGAGCAGCTTGCTCATGAGGAGTGGGCCAAAATACCTGCAGAGAGGTGCAGAAGTCTCATTGACAGTTACAGGAATCGTTTGATTGCAGTGATTGCCTCAAAAGGTTGTGCAACAAACTATTAAGTTAGGGGTACCATCATTTTTGTCCAGGCCTGTTCCATGAGTTCATTTTTTTAATATAATTCCGTTGAAGCATGGTTGAAAAGCAATGTCTGACTTTCACTGGTTAACATTCATAGAATTCTTATTTATTATTACTTTTGTCAGATTAAAGTTATTTCTGTGACCATTGTGAGTTCTTCTTTCATTGACCGAAGGGTACCAACAATTTTGTCCACGTGTGTATTACATATTTTCCTGAATTAACATGACTTTTCTATATTTTCTGATTGTTTTATATGCTTCAAAATATGATTATATTGTGGGAAATGGATAACATTGATAATCTTTCTTGGGTGGCTGGAACAGATTATCTGCATTCACATTATTTCTATTTTTTGACTTAAGAACTCACATCCGGATTGGATTAGGTTCATTTAATTCACTAACTAGATTTGCAGCAATAAATCAGCATTTAAACATTTAAACATTTAAATTTAATCAGCATTTAAACATTGTGGAAATATGACTCCTTTTTTCCGAAGATTCTCTACAGGTAGGTCATGCCAAGTCAAAGTATAGCATCATGCCACGCTGAACTTTAACCCAATTTCAATTTCTTCAAAAACCTGTTTGTTTGTTTGTTTGTTTGTTTTTCATAATTGAAACATAATTACAAAATTTCATTTACAATATCAGGAAACCAATCCATATAGAACTATATTTGACGGGAAGTTTCATCAACACTTACTGTACATGCATTTAAACCAAATTATATACATTATTTTATATATTAAATTATATATTATATTACAATATACAGTACATGAATGGCCAAGATTTAACAAAAAACTTTTTTTTTAAAACTTTTTTACAGGAGATTATATCACCATAACACTGCAAAAACAGAACTTTTTTTTTTTCAGATATTCAGGACATTTTGTTCCATGTTGCAACAATTGATTTGAAACAGGATGTGAGAGCATATTAATAGAATATTTTTCTATTGATAGCAAATATATATATATATATATATATATATATATATATATATATATATATATATATATATATATGTATATTGTATTCATATGTGTGTGTGTGTGTGTGTGTGTGTGTGTGTGTGCGGGTATGTGCACAGCTGCCGAAACAACATACTTTTTTTTTTTACTTTGTTATTTCAGCCAAGGACTTCGCATATCCAAAATATAGTAAAGAACCAGGCAAAAGGTCAGACACAGTTAGGCTTCAACATGCAAACAAACAAAACTAATTCAAAAGTGTAGTCAAATAAGCATTGAATAAAAAAGCCTTTTTGAGTTTATGTAATTCAGATTCATACAGTGTTTTGACATAACTGAACTGAGTTACAATAGCGCTTTTATTTTTAGTCCATTTAACATGATTTTCAAGGTTGCTGGTTCTTCAACAGATACTACAGGTAATACAGGGTGGGCCATTTATATGGATACACCTTAATAAAATGGGAATGGTTGGTGATATTAACGTCCTGTTTGTGACACATTAGTATATGTCAGGGGGCAAACTTTTCAAGATGGGTGGTGACCATGGTGGCCATTTGGAAGTCGGCCATCTTGGATCCAACTTTTGTTTTTTCAATAGGAAGAGGGTCATGTGACACATCAAACTGATTGGGAATTTCGCACGAAAAACAATGGTGTGCTTGGTTTTAACATAACTTTATTCTTTCATGAGTTATTTACAAGTTTCTCTTTGTTCACAGCCATTGACATGTCGAAGAGGTTAACACGTGATGAGCGGATCGAAATTGTGTTGATATCTGGTGAACGCAGTAACCGGGTCAATGCAGCAGATTTCAATGCAAGACACCCTACGAGACCACCCATCTCCCATGCTACAGTTAGCAAACTGCTTGATAAGTTTCGTGAAACTGGTACAGTGTTGGATTCATTCAGCAAGAGTCCACAGCGTAGCACTCGCCGCATGTCGCATTAGTCGAACATCCCTTCGGCGGATATTAGCTACTCACAAATGGCACCCTTACAAACTCCAGCTACTGCTGCATCTCAACGAGGATGACCCAGATCAGCGCACACAATTTGCAGAATGGGCAAAACAAAAATTGGAACAGGACCCTCAGTTCACGCAGAAGATTTTGTTCAGTGATGAGGCAAAGTTTTATGTGAATGGGGAAGTTAACAAACAAAACCACCGCTGACACTAACCCACATTGGATAGATCCCTCCAAGACTGTTGGAACAAAAAAAGTGATGGTATGCTGTGGTATATGGGGTACAAAGATAGTGGGGCCATTCTTCATCAATGGAAACCTCAAGGCCACTGGATATTTGAAATTGCTACATGATGATGTATTTCCCTCTTTATGCACTGAAGCTGGCACGTTCCCTGAGTTTTTCTAGCAAGATGGTGCACCACCACAATATGGGTGTCAGGTCCAAGCATTCCTAGATGAACAGTTTCCTGAAAAGTGGATTGGTCGTCGTGGGTTGCATTGACAATCCATCACAATGGGCAGCACATTGAACACATTTTATAAGTGGTCAGAAACTTGTAAATAACTCATGAAAGAATAAAGTTACGTTAAAACCAAGCACACCATTGTTTTTCTTGTAAAATTCCCAATAAGTTTGATGTGTCACATGACCCTCTTCCTATTAAAAAAACAAAAGTTGGATCCAAGACTTCAAAATGGCCACCATGTATATTACTCCTGCATTAGCATTGATTTACTTTAATTCTTCTGCAGGTCTATAGGTTATACAGTATGTCCCATCAATGCTAACATCACTGAAAAAATGCACAGTATGGTGAGGAGACTTAGCTGAACTAAAACATGGTGTAAATGTTTTAAAGAAGGCCGTATCTGTGAATGTTCGTGGATAATGGGGTCATTCTGCAGTCACTGCAGTCGTTCCTGTGAACAATCAACAGATAAACTGACACTATCTTGCAGAAGAAACACATCTGTCTGTGGGAATTGTCACACAACACCACTTGCACATTACAGGAACTCGGCTGGGAGTTATTGCCACATCATCAGTACAGTCCTGACAAAGCTTCAAGCCATTTCCACATGTTTGGATCATTAAAGGGAATTCCTGGGAGGCCAGCATTTTATCCATGTACCAGTCAGTCCGATCGGGATCTAAACCAACCACATATTCCACTTGTTTAGTGCATGCTCAGCAAATATATGGACACCATTTTAAGCAACTGGATATGAATAAGATTGCAAGACCATGGAATAGATTGGAATGAAACAGGCAATGAATAATTGACTAAAATTCTAGTGACTCTGGCCTCTTGTGGCAGGGAGATGTACTGTCCTGAAAAGATGGCACTGAAAATGTATTATGAAAAAAAGTGCGATACTGTTATACTTAGTTTCACATATGACATCATGGTACAGTAGCTACAGTAACAGTAGCCATTATCTTTTTGCATTTGTATAGGCTTGTATGTGTTTGTGCTTATCCCCATTTCCACAGCTGGTGGGGGTGGGGGGGGGGGGGGGGGTTGACATCCTGTTACCATGGAAACTGAACTTAACTTAAGCATTATATTTATTACTGGAAAAAAGAACATATTTGTTTTAATCTAAGAAAAATATTTTTTGTTTATACATATTATTTTTATGTAATGTTCTTATTTTAACTATGCGTAAAATTTATAAAGGTTATACATTTACTCAGATGCAATTAACAGTGAGTAAAATAAATTTTTACTTTTTTTTAAATTGTCATTTAAAATCTATTTTGTCAATCTATGTCACATAGTGCAAAGAGGGTTTGTTGTACTTCATATAATATAATATTTTATATTAATCCATCATTTTTTTAAAAATACAAAATAAAATATATAAATAATTTAAGATGATTAAATAGGCTTATTGTGATTAGATTTTATAAATCATAACCAATATATGGTTATGAATTTAAAATACACAATTATTTATTTATAGAAAATAATAATAATAATAATAATAATAATAATAATAATAATAATAATAAAACACACTAAAAAAAATGCTGGGTTGTTTTTATTACCCAAACGCTGGGTTGCCTCTGTTGGGGTAATTTTTCTGGGTTATTTACAGTGGATTGGGTACTTTTTGTTTAACCCAGCTTGCTGGGTTGGAGTTGGGTTAGCTAGTGACAGCTAACATCACAGACAAGACCGCCCCTCCCCCGAAGTTCAGCGGTGTATTAAGGGGCTGTGTCAGCTTCGTGTCTGTTTTTTGGTCTTCTCCTCACGCATTTAAGAGGAAATGTAAATGTAAGTATATAAAATCTTATATTAAATATAAGGTCTGTATACACACTTTCACTCACCTATGACTGAATTTGTTCACTATATGTAACATTTATTACTGTTAACGTTACACTCAAACTTTCAGCCTGGTCTGTGCTATAGCATGCTAGTTTATCTGACAATGGCTGCTAGCTAGCCAAACCAAAGAACCCCACCTGTGTATGAAAGAAACTGCAAAAATGTCTGAGCTTTTTAGATTTCTTTGTAGAATGCTTGCAGGGTGTATGAAGATGGTGAAGTGATGAATGAAAGCTAAACTGTTAACTGTAGTGCCAGCATGACGCTAGCATTTAGCTAGGTTTCTAGCGTTAGCAACTACATATAAAAAGCTGAGGTGTTACAAAACAGTAATCTTCTTACAAATATGCCTACTAGCCAACCCTCTCGATTTTTCCATAAACTTTTACTTTACTTTCTTTAATTTCTTTCTTTCTAAGTTTGGAATGAACACCGTGGAATATCTACAGCAGGCTGAAGTGATAATGACCAGCACTGCTCTCAGGCATTGGTGCTTCTCAGTAATAGTATTGTAATGATGTCACTGTTTAACTTGTTTTGTATTATCTGATCTTGTGCTTTTGAAAAATAAATATTTTTTTCTATGATTCGTACAATTAATTCGGTGTTGTTTATTGCATATATGTATGGTTTGCAAAACTTAAGAGTTTTTTTGTAATAGACCAGTATATCAAAGTAATTCAACTGTTTAAACTGTTTTACCCATAGACATGTAAAACATAAAAATTATAATAATCTATTTGTGAGGTAGAATTAACCCAGTATCATAGTTAAATATGACCTAGAATTTGGATTGAATATTTGACCCATCTTGCTGGGTTAAATAAATAACCCATTTTGCTGGGTTAAATTAACCCAGCATGTAGTTGGTCCAATATTTATCCAGCAGCTGGGTTAAAAACAACCCAGTTTGGGTAAACAGATAAAAATACAGAATACGTATATTCAAAATGCAGGCATTTTTTGTCACATTTTTTAAAATGATTTTAACATCATTATTTAAAATCTGTTTTTAACAATCTATCACATAGTACAAAGGTGATTTGTTGTTATCCAAATCATATCATATTTTAAAGTCATTCTATAGCAAATATTTCAAGTGGGGAAAAAATGATCATTAAATAATCTTATTGTGATTTGATGCTTCCTCAATCATAACCAATCTGTGTTATCTGGAGTGAATATATTCTATAATTGTTTTTATTTATTTATTTATTTATTTATATTTACGTAACTTTTTAAAATTGTAATAGATTTTTTTCTTCCTTGCTTATTGTTTAGCTTTGTTGATAAAAAAAAAAAACATTGTTTGCATATATTCTTAATATAAAAGACGTTGCATATATTCCTTAAAAAATGTTTGCATACAGTTTTTTTAAATATTTTGTGCATATATTCTTTAACAATATATATTAGAATATTTCAGAATGCTGTTTCATATGATAAGAAATGCTAAATACTAAATAGTATTGCAATATATATTTTCCAGGCCTAATTGATAATGACAGCTATAAAGAGTATTACTGTAAGTACGTTTTGTTGTTGTTTTATGTGGAAACCTTGTTTGTGAAGGGCATTGCGAAATCTCTGCTGACTCTCAAGGTGCAAAAGTCAGATCTCAGGTCTGATCATCAGGGCCTCATCCAAAAACAGCGCCTGATTTCCTGCCCCATAGTCTGTTCTAAAAAAAAAAAAAAAAAACACCGAACCAAATCTTATCTACTTCTGTCTCTTAGATGAGCACCGGCTCTTTTCGCCCTACACCGCGTCCCTCCGCACGGAACAGTCCGCCATAACCCGCAGTCCTGAACCCCTCCCTCAGTGCGCACCCAGCGCTGCGATCACACGCCGCATTAGACGCACTGATCACACTATCTACAATCCGCTCGTCTTACCGTACCAGCTTTCCGAGCCGCATTGTTCCGCCGTGTGCGCGCAGCAGTCCAGTCCGCGAGGCTTTGCTGAGGTTCCGCAGACCCGGACACGCGCACGGGGGCGCGCTGGCGTGTTGTTTACCCCGACCCACGTGCGTCCATCTGGCGTCAGCCAATGCGCGCGCAGTAACGATCGCGCGTGCTGTATAAACACGAGCTGAGTGTGCGGGTCGGGTCGGGTCGGGTCGTCGCAGAATAGAACTCTGATGCGCGCGCTGTTCGTCTGATCTGATGCATAAATCAAAGCTCCATTATCTACAGCCAGCGTGTGCACGACATATAATGGTATGTATATGCTGTATGCACACAAACAATTGTCTGAGAAATAAAGAAACAAAACTGTTCATCTCATCAATGCATGCACATGTAAGAAAAAAACAAACAAACAAAAAAAGACATGAGATTATTTGGCAGTGGTCTCCTACAGCTCAAAAGTTTGGGACTTTGTTTTTGTTTAGTGATTTTTTTTTTTTTTTTCCTACAACAATACTTTTCGGGTTTCGAAACTATGAAATACCACATATGGAATTAGTTAATTATGTAACAGCAACAACAACAACAACAACAACAGTCAGTTGTTATTTTAAGACATGAGGTCATCCTTTCTGGAACAGTTCTTGCAAGAACAGTGTTGTCAAGTCCATTTGCGAAACCCTTCAAGCACCATGATGAAACTGGTTCTCATGAAGACCTTCCCAGTAAAGCAAGACCGAAATTTACCTCTGCTGCAGAGGAGATGTTTATTTAGAGTCACCAGCCTCAGAAATCACCAATTAACAAACAGCACCTCAGATTAGAGCCGTTATAAAGGATTTACAGATACATCTGAATATCAACTGTTCAGGGAACAGTTTATTATTTTGGATGCCTTCAGCAATGTTTTACAGTGTAGAAAGAAATAAAAATCAGTAGAAAGAAATAAAAATCAAGAACGACCATGGAATTAGAAAGTGACCCCAAACGTTTGAGCTGTAGTGTACAGTATATATAAAAACTATACATATTCTCACTGCTAATAATTGACAATGTAATGAATACTGTACATATAATAAATACTACTAATCACCACTGTCCTTTGGGATGTATGTGGTGATCAGGGACGGTTCCACTTGATCATGAAGATGGGCTTGGACTCGGCTGATGCAGACAGCAGTTTTTCAGAGGACTTGTTACTGCAGTCGCTCAATAGTTCAGGACTAGAATTTCCTACAGTCTACCTGAGCCTCCAATAACAAACTGGACTCCATATAACTTAAAGACATCAACTGTTATATTGAACGTCCAGCTGCGTAACACACCGTATGACTGCAGATTAATCCCTGCTATCCGTTATCACACAAATGAAGATGGGTTCCCTGCTGAGCCTGGTTCCTCTCAAGGTTTCTTCCTATTGCCATCTCAGGGAGTTTTTTCCACCGTCGCCCTCGGCTTGCTCATCACGGACAAACTGATAACTATAATTTATACATATTTCCTCACACTTTTCGAAATTATTTCCATAATTTTAGATAGATAGATAGATAGATAGATAGATAGATAGATAGATAGATAGATAGATAGATAGGAGAAATTCTATGAATATTTAATTGTCCTTACTTACCTATTTACATTTAATTCCTTATCCAGACAGCATACATAAGTTCTTTGAAGGTTCCATTAATAAATATATCCTCACACTGGTTCACAAGGTTAGCCCTTTTTCAGCACCACTGGTGTGTATGGATATGAATAATGTACTGCAGTTGTTTCATTTTTCAAGTTCAACTATTGAGTGAGGGTACCCTAAGCCTGGTCCAGTGAAAACTTTTTTGTGGGACAATTTTTATGATTTTTATATTGTGAAATAATTATATTGTTAACATGTCACATGTTCAATGTACAGGTTTTGAACTCGGTAAGCATAGGCACAATTTTGAATCTGTTGACTCGGCATTTTTACCTTGACCTCATATTGATCGCACTCCTACGCTTGTCCCATCCATGAAGGCTTTCGAGAAAAGAAGAAAAAAAAAAACATTGCTCTAAGGATATTTTGAAATACATTGTAATTTATTTATCCTTCTGTCTGAAGGATATCTTCAGTAAATGATTTCAAGTGTGAGGTCTGACATCTATGTGTTTAGAAAGTAAAGCAAATTACTTGTAAAGGGATATGTGATTTCAAAATGTCATACTCACATCCGAACTTGCAACAGTGTAAAAGTTTTTATTTCTCAATTGCACAAGCCTCCCAAAGGACCTTGACCTAGTTCCAAATGGTAGAATATATAGCTAGCCACATTAGCTTACCTTCAGTACCCACTTTATCCTAATCTTAGTTGGTGTGCAAGTGATATGATATTCAGATGAATGTCATCACTCACTCATGATCTATACCACTTTATCCTGTATTCAGGGTTGCAGGGGGTCTGGATCCTATCCCAGGAGACTTAGGGCATGAGGCCAGGTACCAATCCATTGCAGCGCACACACACTTACACACACACAAACACTACAGGCAATTTGGGAATGCCAATTAGCCTAATCTTCAGGTCTTTGTGAGGAAATCGGAGTACCCGGAGAAAAACCCACCAAGCATGGGGGGAACATGCAAACTCCATCCACACAGAGATGGGAATCGATCCCAGACCCTGGAGGTGGAAGGCGACAGTGCTATCCACTACACCACCATGCCACCTCTCACTCATCATATATCTTTGGAGTTTGGGAGGAAACCGGTGGAAACCCACCAAGCATGGGGAGAACATGCAAACTCCATCCACACAGACCTGAGGTGTGAATCAAACCCAGAACCTGGAGGTGCAAGGTGACAGTGCTAACCGCTAAGCCACTGTGCCACCAGATGAATTTCATTTCAGTTTTAAGTGCATAACTATAGACATGATCACAAAGTGGCATCACAGAAATCCAGATGTAAATTTAAACCCTTATCTAATGAGCCAGACATGACCATGAGAAGGAAACCTCCCTTTTCCTTTTCTTTGACCGTTTTTCAGTAACGAGTGTGAGAGTTTCTGATTCAGAAAGTAGGTTAACAAACAAACCTGTCTATCTGTGCAGGAGTAAAACTAAATGAAATGTGTTGATTTGTCTGTACGTTCTGTCTGTTTACTCATCCATGGAGAAGTCCATTGAGATTAGGACTGTGACCTAAGCTCGCCTCCATATACCCGTGAACGAACCTCTTCCAGTAAATACTGTGTGTACATACACATCCCCCTCTCATCCCTCCAACTAGATTTTGCACTTGTTCTAACCTGGGTGATCTGATAGATCTCCAAGACAGGTAGATTATTAATAAGCACACACGCGGTACATGCAAGTCGAGCCAGGACTTTTGATTGTGCAGAATAACAGAACACAGTCATGAGATAATAAACTCCCTTTATTTCACTATATAATCCCCTGCTACACTAATGCACTTATCCCAGTGTTTCAATAGTGCTTGGATACCATCATGATAAAAAGTGTTATCAGTAAACCTACCAGGAACTCCTTTAATGGCCCAAACCTGTGGGAATGGCTTAGAGCGAGGTCAGGACTGTACGGAGGATGTGGCAATAACTCCCGGCTGAGTTTCCGGTTGATGTTCAAGCATCAGGCATTTACACTCTTTCACAATATGAGTCCTGGAATATGTCCGTGTCGTCAGGTCAGAAAAACTCCATAGATGTGATAACCTGGTCATTCAGTGCATTCAGGTCGTCAGCTGACTTCATTTATCATCACATAACGTTGCTGAGTCTAGACCTGAGCAACTGAAGCAACTCCAGATCATAACACTGTCTCCAGAGGCTTGTACAGCGGTACAGTGGCCACTATGCATGACGGGAGCATTTCATCACAGGTGCATCCTGTGAGTTCCTGTCACATTGTTTGTGTGTGTGTGTGTGTGTGTGTGTGTGTGTGTGTGTGTGTGTGTGTGTGTGTGTATGTGGAAATGCTCTTATTTTCACTATTGAACATACAGCAGCTATTATTTCTACTGTCCATTTTTATGATGCAAGCGTTTAAGTGACCAGGGTTTTATAATGTGTTGGATGGTTCATTCTTTCTTGGCTTGATGCAGGCCCAGAATTTCATTTTTTTTTTTTTTTTTTTAAATGGCGTGTTTTGTTTCATTTTTTGGCCAGGCATCATACCTAAAAATATAAACAAAGTGTATTTGATTCTTCTTGCCATATGAATCGAACATAACTACACGTGGAGTTTCTCATGTCCTTAACATGAGTCATTTATGTGTGAATTAACTACACATTCTAGGCGTTGAAAATCACATTGGACTGTAAGAAAGCATGCAAAACAGTCATTATTTTACCTAATTAAAAGAAACAGAATGATAAGATTTAGCTGAAGTGATTCATTTGCTATTATCACAATGGTTAAGTTTCCCACTCGAGTAGGGTGCGTGTTCCTGGTGAATCCTGAGCTCAAACACAGCCTCTGTTTGACCAGGAGAAGATTTGAGACCTCTGGTGAACTTTGACCAGAGATGTGCAAACACTGTCGCAGAAAAAAAAAAAAAAAAGTGCACAGGAAGCACATTTCTCAAATGTGAAAAAAACCAAGCACCAAGTCTCCATAGAGCCCAGTGGGAACCTCATGCCGACAAACAGAAAAACGAGTGTGAACACAAACTTCTACACAATTGCTGTGGCTTCACACACACACACACACACACACACACACACACACACACACACACATTATATATATATATATATATATATATATATATACACACTTATCAAGCGATCTATTAATCATGGCTACAGAAATAAAAGTTGTGTGTACAGAGTGCACAGTGTGTTTCGAATGTATTTGTGTAGCTGTGTTAGTTCCCAGATCTCTGACCATGTAGTTCAATACAGTTAGTGTTGCAACAGGCATCAGTTAAACTTGTAGAAGTGGACGAGTCAAGGGCTTTTCCTTGCTGAACCAGGGAGCAATGTAAGGAATAAAAGACTTAACTGCATGCTGTTACGGATAATTCGTTATGACAAGGTGGTCTGATTTGGCTCAGTATCACTCTTATTATCCAATACCAGCACACTGAAATGTTTTATTCGTCCTACTGTATACTACAGGAAATTTCAAATGATCCCCTTTTTGAACTCTATTGAACAGGAAATCTGTATTAAATGAAGCCATAAAACTGATTGACATTTGCAGAAGACTTTAAGCACAGTACAGTGATGAGACTGCAGTGTAGACTGAAGGCCATATATCTGTGAATGACCGCCCGAGAAAAAAAAATTCTACCTTGATGGTACCCAAGCAGTAGTTAAACGCTGGGATAAGTGCATTAGTGTAGCAGGGGATTATATAGAGAAATAAAGAGTGCTTTTACTCTCATAATTGAAAACTGTTATACTATAGTACAGTACAGTATAGTATAGTACTCCAACTCCAACTGTTATTAATGTTATTTTTTAAATTGATAAAAACGATAAAATAATGCCCAGAAGCGAAATACAAAATTACAGAATTACAAACCCACAGAGCAGTCCAAAATATTAAACTCAAAGATGCCAGTTCAGTTTAAGTCAGTTATATGTTGGTTTCTGTCTTTTCCCTGCTTTTAATATCTTTTGAACGTTTTGCTTAAAAGTCAGCCAACATGGTGGGATAGACCCACGTGACCCTACACAGGATAAGCAGTACAGACAACGGATGGAGCAACGTTCATAAAACAGCTTGGAGAAAAACAAGTCATTTAGTTGTTTTTGGCACCCTCTGCTGTTTGCCATGTGAATTACAAGTACAAATACAAGTCTTTTTTTTTTTTTTTCCTTTTTTTTTGGTGGAAATTTTAATTCAAAAGTTGTAAAGGCTGTAGATCTCTCATCCAACGAGATTTTTACAATTGCACAACAGTACATACGTAAAACGTGAGCAATAACAGAGAAGAAAAAATGGAGGCGTTTAGGAGACGATCTAAGTTTTTGGGGATTTAGTTTTACAAGACAGCGACATCTAGTGTTCAACCAAGGAAGGTTAGATTCTATTAACATCTTTAAATCTTGTGACAAAGAGAGAGAGAGAGAGAAAACTGAATAAGTTCAGGAAAGAGTGTGATTCACAAAAAAAAAAAAAAACAGCCAAAGTACATTTTGTCTCTTACATAAACTTTTCATACACACTATTTGAACCTTGTATTAATATCACAAATTAGAGTCACTGTTCTGGGATCATTGATCAGGCAATAAATGTTTTAAACCTTTTTCGGGGCCAAAATAATGGAAGAAAATCCCAATAATTTGGTACAGACATTTTGGCTTTTCTACAATCACTATACCCACTGCACACCAAATATTTGGTTGAAACAAGTGTAACCCTTTAGTAGACATGCAAAGTTATTGTGCTTTTGGCAGAATTATGGTTAAGTATTTGACGACTCTTCTTGAGAGAGTAGTGTTCAATAAATGTGTTGGTTTCCTGGTGCAGACCTGGGCCCGTATTCACAAAGCTTCTTAAGCCTAAAAGTTGCTCCTTTCTTAGCATTAGGGCATTTTATTAGAATTTCTCCTTAAATTTAGGATTCAACCTTAGTAAAGATCAAAATTATTCACAAAACATATTAGCCCTAAAAACAGCTCCTAAGGTAAATTTTGTTAAGAGTAGAGAGGAGGACTTTTAAGAGGCTTAAGAGTTTCTATAGCAGAGGACAAAATGACGGAAATAAGAAATATTCTCCAAACACTGAACATAAAGCTAAAAGTAAACTCTGCTTTTCAGTCCAATTTGTTCCTTCCATCTCTCTTGGATTGTTGGCTACATACCATACAAAAGTGCAATAGACTGTCCTGTGATCATGTAAATTGTAAAAGCTGAGACATTTTGCTCCCATCAATCTAAAATGGATTACAAGTAATAAAATCAGTATAGTAAATAAATGTGAGAACTATAGAATATAGTAACTACTGTGTGGAAATTGGTTGCTTCAAAAGTCGACACATTTTCAACATTTAGCGGTTTAATTATCTTTAAGACATTTAACCTAGAAACTTTGCATAAAGTAGCCTGTACTCATGATTATACAGTTTCCTCATATACAGAAATTATGATTCACTGTTGGTTCTATTATCATGTATTCTGTTTTTACAATGAGCTCATTTCAAAACCTTTGCAGAGGTCAGAGGTTATTTTTTATTAACCAATCACAGTCCCTTGAATTCGGCGGCACGGTGGTGTAGTGGTGTAGTGGTTAGCACTGTCGCCTTGCACCGCCAGGGTCCGGGTTCGATCCCCTGGCCAGGCTCGGTTCCCGTCTCTGTGTGCATGGAGTTTGCATGTTCTTCCCGTGCTTGGTGGGTTTCCTCCGGGTACTCTGGTTTCCTCCCACAGTCCAAAGACATGTAGGTTAGGCTAATTGGCGTTCCCAAATTGTCCGTAGTGTGTGAATGAGTGAGTGTATGTTTGTGTGTCTGTGTCCTGCGATGGATTGGCACCAGGTGTACCCTGCCATGTGCCCCAAGTCTCCTGGGATAGGCTCCAGGCCCCCGTGACCCTGAATACAGGATTAAGCGGTATAGATGATGAGAGAGTGAGTGAGTCCTTGAATTGCTGCATCATCCCTAGCAACGGGTTCGACCACACCTCCTCACTAAGATAAAAAAATTTCTACTTTCCTTACTCAGAGTTGCTCAGAAGATTTTCCTAAATATTTTTTAGTCTAGGACTCCTAGCTAGGACTTTTTAAGCTAAGATAGGAGCTCTTTGAGAGAATTCTAAGAAACTTTGTGAATACGGGCCCTGGAGTTTAAGCATGACCCACACGTTTTCTAAGGAGTTTTAAAAGCTAAAACTTGCCCTATTTTATTCATTTCACAACTAGCTTTGATGAGTGTTTGAGGGGCATTGTCCTGCTGGAACACTCACTTTTGTCCAAATATCAAATGTCTCCCTTGATTTGAGGTTAGGATGAAGACTTCTGAGATACAGTAGTTCTCTTCTTCCTTCATTCCAGTCACATTCAATTTCTCTGGCAGCAAAACAGCTTCAAAGCACGATGCTACCACCATGTTTTACAGTTGGCACATGATTCTTAGGGATGAATCCTTCACCTTTACTCCTCTAAACAGTTGGACAAAACTTTCATCCAGAAGGCTTTTTCTTTGTTCACACAAACTTTAGTTGAGCTTGAAGGATTTCCGGGACGGCAGACTTTCCCAGACTTTTTCTTTGGCAGCAGCCTTTCAATATACAGGTGTTCCTGTAGCTTCCAATTAATGGTAGGGTTGTGTCCTGGTTGTTTGAAGTTGTTTATAATAGTCCAAACCAGTTTCCTCTCAACTACGGGATCTTGTTTTTGAGCTTTTCTTCCAGACCTTTTCAAAGTGGCCACACCTCCCAGTAACTTGTAACTTACAGTATATTCAATTCTTTGAGCTGATTTTGGAATCTGCAGTTGTTTATAAATTATTAAAGCATCATTCCTGAATTGTGTAAATTAACATCAGATCTGTGCTGAGCTCCTTGGCCTTTCCCATTGTATTGTGTGTTGATGAGTCCATAAGTCAGCCAGTGAAGTTGCTAGCTGTAGTCAAGAGAAGGTTGCGTCCTCTTTTTTTGGAAGTCCTACTGTGATTTTGACAAATATAGTATAATGAATGATGATCAAAAATCTCCACCTCAGTCTCATTCATCCAAATGATATTGTTCTAGAGCTTTAGTTTTAGTTTAACTTTAGTAGTTTGTTCCTTCAGGCAGTATCAATTTGGAGAGAAGGTCCCCAGCCACGCTTCTGGTGGAATCATATTTGTTTTGACTTTTTCTGGTTGTATTCTCATGAAAATAAATATGAAATATGTTTACGTGATGTGGCCGATGGCTTTTTCTTTATACCGTATACCTGAGCATTACATTGGCTGACCTCGGACTGGATTTGCTGGAGTTCCCACTCCTAGGAAGACTGACAACTGTCTTGTGGGCTCTCTATATGTAAACAATTGTTTTTACTGATTAATCAGCAGTAACAGCTGTATCACTGAGATCAGGGGTAGCTCAGTGGTTAAGCTGTTGAACTACAGATTGGTTCAAACACCAGCATCACCAGGCTACCAGTGTTGGGGTCTTGAGCAGGGCACATACAGTAATGCTCAGTAATGTGTAATGAGATAAATAAATGGAAGTTGCTATGGGTAAAAGTGTCTGCCAAATACTGTAAATGTATTCTTGACACATTACAGTAAATTAGCTGAGATTATGCTGGAAAATGCTGGAGTACTTCTTTAATTATCTCAAAGCTAGCTTTGGTTTTACTATAATTATTCACTTGTAAAAATAGTAAAGTAAATGGTAATGCATCAGGTTTAGCCATGGGGTTCGTTTCCATCCTCAAAAATCAACCAGTTCTTCTCTCTCTCTCTCTCTCTCTCTCTCTCTCTCTCTCTCTGGCTTGTTTTTTCCTTTTCTTATCATTTAACTCCAACATACAGTATTGATGGTTTTAGCTGCAGCGTGGCAACACGACCCTGGAGCATCCTTACACGACACACATTCTTTTCCAGCTCTGTCACAAAGTAAACTCATACTTGTGTGTGTGTGTAATGGTAATATTGATTTCCTTTCCAGCATTAACTCACTTCCTGGACTGTTTTGTGTGCTCATTATTGGCAAGTAAAATGAGGGCTTTTATTAGGCTAAAGGTCATGTGGTTAAGATGATGATGATGATGTTGGTGAAGATAAAGTAGACCCGGATGATGATGATGATGATGATGTTGAAGTCTACTCCTTATCATCAACTGTGATTATGAAGATACCAGTTGCAGTAATGCTGGTGATGAAGAGGATGGTGGTGATGATGAAGGCCATGAGGGCCTCCTCACGTAGCGTTGTTCATGCGTTACAAAACTGTTTTTATCTCTCGAAGCAAGTACAACCTGGGATACGCAGTGGAAAAATACAAGTGTGTGTGTGTGTGTGTGTGTGTGTGTGTGTGTGTGTGTGTGTGTGTGTGTGTGCACTTTAAGAACAAAAAAAGAAGCAGAAAGAGAGTGTGTTCAGTTCTTATCTCATCCTGTCAGAACCTGGCAACCAGATGCTGTAGCTCCTCTACCACCACCGCACTGTGTACTCTGTAGTTTAAACATTTACACACACACACAAATTCACTCCCATACACCTGACACAGACCTTCCCACACACACTCAGCATACATCTCTAAAGCTCCGGGTTTGTAGAACAGAATGGGACCTCGCACAGCAGGTGAGTAGAAACACACACACACACACACACACACACACACACACACACACACACACACACACACACACACTTATATATCCATACACACATTTATAGAATCGAACACACGGAATTTGTATAAGACGATACTAAATGTGTTTACAGGATTTTTGTTACGAGGCAGCTGTGAATGAGAGTCAGTCAATAAACGTGTTTATAGGTCAAGGAAAGAAAAAGGGAAATAAATAAAGAGAAATAGGTCAAAGGTCACAAAATTAAAAGCTTTTGGAACATCATTCTACAGTATATATGTATATAGTATTCCAAACTACATACATGTATGTGTGTATACAGTACATGCATATACCATACTACATACTATAATAACAATATATTATAACAGTATATATAATTTTTTTAACATAAATATTGATATACATACAATAAAACTATAAAATTTGGCATGCTTGTATATTAGAGATATTCGTGAAAAAAAAGAAAAAAAAATGGGTGATGAGTAAAAAAAGATGAGTAACAGAACACAGTCAAGATTTTTTGTCTGTTTGTTTGTTTGTTTGTGCACAGATAACTTAAAAACTACTGAATTTATTTTAATTGGGTTCTCGCAGGTGTATTTGGCTGAGCTTGAGGTAACATATAGGCTTTGTTTCATCGCAAGTGGTCCATGGGAAGTGAAGATATACAAATTTAACTTTATAATGAAAAACACCTTAATATAAAAAAAAAAGATGAAATAAAAATTGACCTTCAAAAAAATAATTACTTCATCTCAAAATTCAACAAGATGGAGCTGTAATTTTTTTAGATGCATTTATAAATGTGCAATTGAAAACTACATAATAAACATGATCACACACCTTCATTTCACGCACTTCATGGTAACATGTAAAAACTTTAGTTAATTCCAAAATTCAACAGAGGGCATTGGACATTTTTAAAAAATGTGAATTTATGAGAATTAAATTCCACACAAATTAATTAGTTTTTTTTTTAATTTACTGGTTCCCTTTCCTTCTTCCCCTCCTTTTCTTTTCTTTTCTTTTCTTTTTACCTTATCTATTTAATTAGCACTTGGATACAAATGAGCCTGCTATATTTACCTGACCTACTGAACTTTTTGATTAGCTGACTCTCTCTCTCTCTCTCTCAGTCGGGCCGTCCAAAGAGCACAAGGTTTCTCGGAATCGTCATGGTAGCAGGAGTGACGGGTATTACAATGATTCTCCTGTGCTCAATAACCCAAAATCAGGTGTGTGTGTTTCTGTGTGCGTGTGTGTGTGTGTGTGTGTATGAGTGAGCACTATAGTGGTTTTGATTGGCTTCCTTCTGTCTCTGTGTTATAACTTTAGTAAGTATGCATCATTACCTGGTGAAGGATGAAGGGGTGTTTTGGATCAAGTATACATCAATCAGTATCAAAAACTATACCCAGTATTGTATAGGTTCCCATTGTCCCACCTGGGCAGCTGTGGTCCATTGAAGCACACCAGACCTCAGCAGTGTGTTGTGGTGTCTGGCACAGGGATGTTTGTTCCACCGGTTTCTTTCGGTGCTGATTCAAGCAATCAGAGTTTTTTGTCTGGTTCATTCCATGACGTTTTCATAAGACTGAGATCTGGTGAGTTTGGACACATTTTGAATCAACAACCTTGGACACTTTGCCTGCTGGGCCTCATACAGAGCAAGCTGTGATGCCCTGAATGTTCTAATACCCTTTTATTTGTAAGGGTGTGACGGTCAGATGACCAACCACCTGTGAGTCAAAGTTAGGGTTAGCCTAACCCTAACCCTAACCCTAACCTACGTAAAATGTTAAACAAGATATTCTGAATGAGTTATACTTCCAAAAAAAAAAAAACTTCAATGTAAGTTTTTTTCAGAACAAATTCAGTCTAAATTGATCGAGGGTTCAATTATTGTTTCCAGTATGATTTCAAAAAAGCATAGCCTAAACCAGGTACCCCAATATTCAGGAGCAGGAACGTAAAAATATTACTTCTGTGTGTGTGTGTGTGTGTGTGTGTGTGTGTGTGTGTGTGTGTGTGTGTGTGTGTATGCGTGTGTTTGTCAGTGTTGAAGAGGCAGGTCAGTCCAGAAGAGCTGCAGAGACCTGGAGGGAAGTACCTAAAGAGGAGCTTTACCGTAAGTACAGTAAGAGGCAAACTAACTCTCATCTACAGGCATGTTTCTGAACAAACAAAAAAACTTTAAACTTGCTGTACATCATTTTGTTCAACAAGAGCTCACATCTTCACAGAAATATCAATCCTGTGCTCTGTGTCTGCGTGCAGATCGTCGGTGACGCCGTGGGCTGGGGGTTTGTCGTGAGAGGCAGCAGTCCGTGTCACATTCAGGCTGTCGATCCGAGCGGACCAGCTGCTGCCGTCGGGTTGAAGGTGAGAAAAACTGGAAAATCTAAACAGATAAAGAGTGCGTGACACAGAGTCCAGTGCGTTGTGTATACAGTAATTTGTGCTTTATTTGTCTACATACATAGAAACATTTAGAATGTATGTGTGTGTGTGTGTGTGTGTGTGTGTGTGTGTGTGTGCGTGTGTGAGTGAGTGAGTTCCTTTAAAGTTGCCTCCCTGATAAAAAAAGAAATTTCTTTTTTGAAGCTTTTTTTTTTCGAATCACGTTCTTGATGATTTAACGGCGGTTCTCCACTTTCTCCAGTTGTTCATGAATTATGACGTGTGTCTCTGCTCTGTGGTTTATCTAATGTTTTGGAAAATCTTTTATAATCCTTTCATTACCAACAGGAGGATCCCGTACTTGCGGTCTAAGCTGTTTGTAGATTAAGCTTTTCACACTTACTCAAACAGATTGTTGCAAATGTTCCATCCTGAAAAAAAAAAAAAACATTTCAAATTAATCTCAAGGAGATTCCCAATAATCAGCACAAATCAGAAACCATTTTCCTGAATACTTGCTTACAACCACAGTGTTAAGCTGAACACTGAGAGATGTGAAGTTTACAGAGTTTCTGCTCAAAAGAATTATTGTGAAATACTGCATCTGAAATAAAAGCATGAGGTATATCTTAATTTTATTCTTAATAAAGGTATTTTACATAATACATAAATAAGTGAATATGGTCGAAATTCGCACCTGCAAATATATATATATATATATATATTTAATATATATATATATATATTTATATATATGAAAATTTAACTGAATTTAAGTTAATATTTGTTAGTAAAATATATTGTGCCTAATAGTTTAGCATTAAAACGCATGAAAATGTACAGTATATATTGCCACGGAAAAAGCCATTTAAAAATCTATTCAAATATTAAACAAGTCATCACATACAGCCTCGATATAGAGTAGCATTAAGCTGATATATATATATATATATATATATATATATATATATACAGCCTCGATATAGAGTAGCATTAAGCTGATATATATATATATATATATATATATATATATATATATATATATATATATATATATATATATATATATATTTCATTGAAGTTGGTCCAAAAATGCCTATAAAGCCTGTTTTTTTTTTTTTATAGTTTAAACCCTAAATACGCTCCCAACACACTTTGATTTCATTTCAAAGTCAGCTTAATACATTTTCCTTACAAAATAAAAGGTAAAGCAGTATACTGTGCATTACTGCTGTGTCTACTGCAGTGCTAGAAAGTCAAATGGTACTGATGTTTCCCCTGTCTATATGTACTGTAATTCATGAAAGCACATTTTCTTTGTTATTCGCTGTTATTTTCCTTGATTTAAGTAGCGTAAATACAGTAATACTTTATCGTTCACCATTCAGGTGTTCCTCCTACAGTACTAACAAATTCATACAATATCATATATTATATGAAAATTTAACTGAATTTAAGTTAATATTTGTTAGTAAAATATATTGTGCCTAATAGTTTAGCATTAAAACGCATGAAAATGTACAGTATATATTGCCACGGAAAAAGCCATTTAAAAATCTATTCAAATATTAAACAAGTCATCACATACAGCCTCGATATAGAGTAGCATTAAGCTGATATAGAGTAGGTCTTGGAGTAGGTTTTGTAAAAGTAATGTATAGCCATGAAATGCTAATGAACAAATGAGGCTGTTAAACCTACAGTACCTCAACATCTCTTTATAACCATTAAACCCACCATGGGCAACAGAAATATAGCTGATGCAAACAGTGCACAATGCATAACTAATGATTTTTACTGTGATAGTTTTACTGTGTAAGACGAGGCAAGGGAAGGGGCTAATTCCACACACACACACACACACATACAAATACACGGCGCCTGCGCACAAACGGAAACACTTATCTGTTGGGATTTATTTTAACTTTTTTAAAAGTTAAAGTGCCGGTTAATTTGTTTTATTTTTACTTTATATATTGTATTAATTACTTTTCTGTATTTAATTTTTTGAGCTGTGGAACGAATTATTTGAGTTTTCATTATTTCTTATGGGAAGATTTGATTTGGTTTACGAGTGTTTTGGAATACGAGCCCACTTCCGGAATGAATTATGCTCGTAATCCAAGGTTCCATTGTATTTCACTCCTTTTTAAAATGAGACATTTCTATGAAAATAAGATCATGCTGAGCCAAACACAACCAGAGAACAGCAGAGCTGAACAACAAGCCGAGGGAGGGGCTCTTCTTATATGAGGTCTCAACAGGAGAAAAATCCAATTGGCTTGTATAAAAATATGAAAAAAGGACAAAAAGCAGATTATTTGTATACACTACATGCACAGTGTAGACCCATCTGAAATGACTGCAAAGTGAATTTTGCACAATAGATCAGAAACAGAAAATTATTATTTATAAAATTATTTATTTATTATTATTAAAAAAATGTTACTGAAAAGTATTTCAGTTCCGTCATTCAGCTTATGTGTTTGAACAGTTACATTTGATTTGTGTGTGTATGTGTGTGTGAAGGTATGTCAGTTTGTAGTGTGTGTAAATGGGGTGAACGTTTTGGAGATGGACTATCGGACTGTCAGTCACCTCATCCTCACCGGACCGCGCACTGTTGCCATGGAGGTCATGGAGTCACTTGACTGCTGAGGGCACGACGAGAGGGAGCTACTCTAAAACTCAAAGGAGAATTCAAAAAGAATTGGGGAAAAAAGACTAAAATACGTTGGGCCACATAATATACAAGGTAATGATTCATAAGCTGGTGCATTGGATTGTTTGAAAAGAAACAAAAGTGTAAATTGAACCCTTTGTATTTCTAAAGAGAAACTTTTGGGTGTGTTGACTGCAAAACAGCTCAGGTGCAGGCGTAGTCCACTTGCACAAGAGCATGTCGAACCAACAGGTGGAAATACTACAATCCTAAGAGTAAAGAATGTTGGCCAATTAGAAGCCTGAAAGAAAGGCTATTACCGGGTATGTCACACTTTACCATGAAACAACGGTCATACCATGTGAGTGCACACTGTTACGAGCCAAAAAAAGTTGCAAAAGTTTTCAGAGACTTAGAATAAGCTTTATGCATGGAGTAAAATCCAGGATGCATAGAAAAGTCAAAGTGGCTTGTATTGTCATCCCACGTACAGTACTCAGTGAAACGAAACATCCATGGTGCTGCATAAAACAACATAGAACTACACAAGACTAAAACAATTACAATAAGGAATGTACATACATAAAATGCATAAGTGCAAAACCCTGTTATAATAATAATAATAATAATAATAATAATAATAATAATAATAAAACATTATGTACATGTGGATTTGGCAGAGTGAAATATTTAACCCCAACACTATGCAATGCCAGAACTGGAAAGCATTCAGTGGGTTTAAAGAAATGATGAAATTATACCTTGGAATGGTTACCAGTTATCCGATTATAGACATTCAATGATCTTTTATAAGTTGGCCTTAAATGCAGTGAGGTGGAATAAGTACACAGACACCATTCTTTTTTGAACATGAACAAAAACATATTTAATTCACAAGTATAAACAATTTTTGTTTTAAAAAAGCGATAAAAGTAAATATTCATACTGTGTATATATATATATATATATATATATATATATATATATATATATATATATATATATATATATATATATACACATATACAAAGAAATCAAATTTAGATGTGCAAAAACAGGCCTTGCGAAAAACTGCACCTGGATTCATTATTATTATAAAATAAATTGCAATGGGTGCAAGGGATTTCATGCAACAAAGAGCAATCTTGGTGAAGGTAAAGGAGCTAACTAAACCTTTTTTCAAATCATTCCCAGAGCCATAGTAAATTAAAAATGAAGGTTTTCATGCTCTCAGACTAATTATTTGAAAGCTAAGAGAGAGGTCAGCAGTCACTGGAAAGGAATTGCAGATGATCTGAAAGGAACAGTAGCATCAGTTAGGCAGAACCGGAAGCAATGAAGTGCATTACAATTATTTTAATTACAAAAGCTTACACAAACCTTTCCTCTGCTACAAAAAAAAAAAAAAAAAAACAAGCACATAATTGTACATAGACATAGACAGAGGTGTTTAGACAAATTATTTTGGAATAATAATATCTTTACCCGTAATTCAGCTCCTCAGGTATGGATAAAAAAAGGAGTGTGTCTAATTCTTAAGAACAGCATATCCATCATGAAGCATGGTGGTGTGAGCACCATGATGCATTCTTTGCAAATGGCACAGGCATGTCATGATTGCCAGAAACATGAATGGGGCAATGTACCAGGATGTGCAAGAGAAGAATTTAATCCCAATAGCCAGGAAATTCAATCTGGGTAAAAGATGAATGGATGGTTCAATAAAGCATCAACTGCAAACATACAGCACACTTAAGCATACACTCACTTGAAAATGAACGTGGAGGTGCTTGCATGGACTAGCCCTGCCTCTCCTGACTTAATTTTAGAGGAATTTAAAAAATTGAAGATGACTTGCCAAGAGGAATGAGATACAAATAAAAAAAATAATAATAATTAAAAAAAAGATAATAATTATTACCGGAGACTTCTCGAAGCTGTGATTGTCATTGACAGCTTGCAACAAAGTGTTAATGTTATTAATGATAATTTATGGATTTTCTATCGATTTTCTATTGATCTATTTTTTTTTTTCATCAAAGACTATATGTGTATAGATTTAAAGTGGATATGTGTACTGGAAAAATGTTAATAAACACTTCTCCCTTCACTATATTAGCAGATATTGTTTACTAGATCTGGGATTTCAGTAGAAGTTATCAGCACTTATCAGATTGTAGATATTGGTCATTTGAGATGATGATTATTTGGAGTTTTCAACTAGCAATTTTATACTCATGGACAAAAAAAACATTGTGCATATAAATTTTATTACGAAATTAATTTCTGTGAAATTTAATACAATGATGTGTGTCCATCAGCACCAGAAATTGAACCAAAATTCAGAAAACAATGATATAGAGTCAACATTGGTCCACCTTGCATGTCCAGCACCTTATGGTGTGTAATCCGGGATTACCAGCAGCAGTAGTAGCAGCATTTTCTGCATGATTTCTCAAATGACACCATCCTATTAGTTGTCTCATCTTGGTGTTGCTGCTCTTGGCCTTCTAGGCGTAGGGCGATGGAGGGGAACCAGTTACTTGGGAATCTGTTCCATATCCTGGAAATGGTGTTCCTGGCAGCTGTCTGGCAATGTCTGCCTGTGTTGCACCAGAAGTGTTCAGTGGCCCTCTCTCTCTGCTAGCATTGTTTAAACGGGGCGTGATAATGTGAAAACAAAATGCACAATGCAAATTTCATGCATGTAAGAGGGTGACCTGCAGAAGATAAAATGAGTTATATTATTCATGGTGAGCATGACAGTGATTTTATTATATAGTGCAATGTTTCCTTCATCCATGTGTAGGAATCGAATCTAAAATGAAACTGAAACATCACACCAAGAACATATGAGAACATAATAGTCATGTGGCTTAAAAATCTCCAGTTAATGATCAGTTCTTGAATTAACTAAAATTGAGAATTTTAGATATTTGGCCCAGAAAAAATGGGATCTCTGGTTTACATACTGTATACTGAGGTATATTTATGCTAATGTATATAAAAATGTCAAAATGTCAGTATGTAAAGTAAACCTTGCATACTTTGGTACTTAACAGTTTATCACGAACATTTAAACAATGTAAGCACAATTAACATTATTTATATTTCAAACTTAATTTGTTAAATTAATAATAATGAATTTAACATTTCATAATTTTATATGTGACTTAATCCATAAATACATGCAGCACAAAATATGCATTGCTACATATTTATTTTAATTATTTGACTTACGTTCATTGATTTTACTGAAAACTGGTAGATTTTTATGTTAATACACATCTCTGGCTCTGTTACCAGTCACAATATGATTTATTACATCTGGATGTACACACTGCAAATCATTTATAGATGTGTTTTCTTTTGTTGTTTATTGGCACACCTACATGGTTTTGTGTTTAAATCATTGTTTCATCCTTTTCGATGGCTGATACATACAGAACTTGTTTAATCGGTTGATTCTTTCTTTAACTTTCAGTTATAGTTAGATGACTTTGTTCATGTGTGCACTTCAAATAAATTTCTATGCATGTAACTAGTTGGAATGTTCTTCATTTTCAAACTTAGTTTTGTGACACATAATCTCCACTAAACTTTACAAATGTGATAAATATAATATGTATAGAAACACAAATCTTAAGCTACAGTATTTTTCCTAAGCATAATTCATTTAATGCAAGCAGTACAGTATATGCTTATTATACATTGGCTTATTTACAACGACTTTTAAGTGTTACTGCAATGTCTTGTGTATACAGGCTAAGGCACTCTGTCAGATACACGGAGAATGAAGCAAATTATTTAATCCATGAAAACAGTCAAGAATACCTGACATACTGTACTGTAGTAACTATTGTTCTTTGTCTGAAATTGAAATCATTCAGAATATAATTAATTTGAACATGAAAGACTGGAGATATTGTCAAGGTGCTGGGATGATAACAAAAAGATTACAAGTTCATATCCCACATCTGTCCAAGAAACAAAAATCCTGATCATCTAAGCCATCAACTTTAAGTAATAGTTAATAAGGCTAATATAGCTAATATGTAATTAAAAAAAAACTCATGTAAAATATTTTGCTTTCTGAACATATTTAATTTACCATGTTAAACTGTGTCATTTTATTTTTAGATACTTTGTAAAAGATCATTTAAAAAAATTAAGATTAAAATGCTAAATTAAAGCTAAGATCAGTACTATTCAGCCTTTATATTTTGGGGGCATGGCCTAATTTAATATTATTTCAGCTATTGAAGAGATTTGCTTAAATAAGGTCTATGAAGTGGAAAGATTTTCACATTAGATGAGAAAAACATCACTTTATGTGTTCTTGCATGACTTTATGAACCATTAATATTATGATGTTTGAGTCGAGACTGCGATTTTCCAGTCTTGTATTGATACAATTATTTCACATGTTTCCCTGAACTAGCACAATGACATATTCCACTCACACCTTTAGCTCCTACATGAAATGACCTCCGAAATAAGAAAATAAGATTCACAGGAAATAACAGACATTTTTGGTGTATTTGAAGTGTTTATACTGTAGGTTTTCATTTGTACTGCTTAACTTTTAACAATGTACACCAAATGAATTATTTTCACACATTAAAATGTTGGCATACATTTGTAATAAAAGCAATTTGTACATTTTAGTACACTTTCACATAGAAACTGAAAGTGATGGACAGATGCTGCTGTATACATACTTATACTTATACAACTACTGTAAGTGTGTGCAAGCATGAATGCAGCATTAGTTTTCTAATTCCACTGCAAGCATTCATCAAATGATCTTGGAACATCAAACATGTAATTTTTAATCGAGGACATTTAACTGTCAAATCCTTCTGTTTATTTGTACAGTTGTGTGAAGACCAGTTTTCTAGTTTTGCTGCCGCACCTCACGGTGACGGTATGCAGTTGCTGGCTTTGACCACTGAGTGGCGCTATATAACTATAGACCGACGCGTCAGACCTTATTTCATTCTCTCAAGGATTAATGAGCCGCAGCTCCTTTAGAGCTGCACGTAGTAGCGGATAAAATCAAGTGTAACATTGTACTTAAACGAATTCATAATAACAATACTAAAATTACAGTACAAATGTAGAATAAAATTTTATTAGTATCGAATTTAAGCAAAGTAAATGTTAACACAGTGAGCCTTTAGATTTTATCATGTGTAATTAGAAAGCCTACGCGTGTATACTGTAAACCCTAATGCTCAAAGTAATTAAACACATTGAGTACTGTTTACCTAAATAATTGTTTGAGTACAATTATTTGTTTGAGTAATTGTTTGAGTACTGTTTACCTAATGTTACAACCCGCAACTTGTTGGTCGCTGTGTGTGTGTTTTGTGTCTGTGTTGCTGTGCTTTGTCGTGTGTGTGTGTGTTGTGTCCAGGTTGCGCGCCACTCCGGATCCACTCCAGGTTTTCCGACTGGCACTACACCGGCAACTGCTTGACCTTCCACTTTCGCCCTGAGTGACGTCATCAATCAGCGGACCATTTAAAAACCGGAGAGAGCCGGGGGAACGGGGAGGCGTGTAGGCGAAGTGTTGGTTGTGTTGGAGAGATTAGTTGTGATTGTGAATGTTAAGATTGGATTGTATATTCTGGCTTTTGACTTTTGGCTTCCCTTTTGACTTTGATTTTTGCTTTGTCCTTCTGGTTTGGTTGCTGGCTCTTTGTAAATATTGTTTGTTTGTCATTTCACTGTATGTTTGTGCACTCACCGGTAGTAGGGGTGTGGCTGGCAATTATTTTGGGGTTACGTGTTTCGCCTTGCATGTGGAAAACCCCTGGTTCAAATACCGCGCAGGATGGGCTGCAATATATATATTTTTATTTGTTCAACAAACTCAAAAATTTATGTTTCCAATTTTAAATAAACAGAACTATCATTAATTAAAAAAAATATGTAACTGATAACCTCAAATATTTGCCGTTTTGCCAACTTAATCGGGTTTACAGTGTAGGGTTTTGGGTCATCTTAAATGTTGTGTTCTTTAAATTTGTAGTGGACAATACCGAAATAAATTAAACTAAATTACCATAAAATTAAAACAATGTCAGGAGGTGTTACTGTGTAAGCAGATGTCGTTGTCATTCAAATGCAGTACGATGTTATGATCATCATAATTTTCTTTAATAAATAATGACCGCCGTTGCGCTGTACCACCGCTGGCAAAACCATATAAAATACAATCACAGAACTAAAATTATAGTAATACATATAGCCGTTTCTTATTTGCATCAAATTTAAGCAAAGTAAATGTATACTTTTCACGGCGCGCGCCTGTGATGGGCGTACGCCCAAATCAATATTGCTCCTCACTCACTCCGAAGCTGACTAGGTAGGCGGCCTAGGTGCACACTGCAGGTATGCGAAGAAGTGGGGCCGCCTAACTAGGCACAACTGATTACCTCAAATATTTGGAGTTTTGCCAACTTAATCGGGTTTACAGTGTAGCAGTATGCTGGGTTGTTTATGCTGGGTCAAAATTCAGGGTTATTTCGGGTACTTTAAACACATTGTTGGGTTGCTCATGTTGGGTCAAATGAGATGTAGTAAGTCATTTACAAATTAACACCTGGTTGGGTTATTTTGACCCAACAATTGGTTTATTCTTTATTATCTGTTTCCTCCAGATGGCAGCCTGCAAAATGTTCGAAATATAACTGTTATTGTGTTACAAGTTGCCACAGCGTGCGCCTGTGATGGGCTGCGCCCAAATCAATATCGCTCCTCGCTCACTAGCTAGGCGGCCTCTCCTTCTGCTGGTGCACGAAGGAGCAGGGCCACGGAATGAGGCACGGCTGGTGAGCTATCGCAGCTAATGATCCCGGGCTTCTCCCCACGCTATAAAATACAGCGGGGAGTGTAACTCGGGGTCTGTTGGGGGGGGAACTGGACTTTAAAAAGCATCTCGCTGTTTACTTACAGTGTAACTGATTATCTCAACTATTTGGAGTTTTGCCAACTTAATCGGGTTTACAGTGTAGCAGTCAAAAAATACTCTGCAGTGGAAACTTTCCTTTTTTCCCATATCATCTACAAGAAATGCTCATCCCGCAAGACTGCACTCAAATCTTTATGTTTTAGGTGACAACTCTGACATTTGTGTTTAATCTAATATTGTTATAGTATTATTTCCCACTTGATGTTATTTATTTTTGTTAAAAAATGTTATACTGGAAAGGATCATATATAAATAAAATGCATTATTAATATATTATTATACTGTACTAGTTCTGTATACTATATTCTATATAGTATTAATCAAAATTAATCTAAAATGTACAGTTGCACTGAAAACTCTAGATGGCAGTATAATCTTCATTTCTACTTGTTCACAGTAGATAATAGAGAAATTAATACACATTCCTACAATAGTATGCCTCAATTTATTACATTCAGTTTATTATGCAGTTGATAGTTTATAAATATTAAATATTCTTCGATTAAGCTTGTTTATTTTTTTATTTTCCTCAGTAGAGGACACATTTGAATCCGAAGCTCACTTCATTTTATGCAAATATGAATAAAACATCACGCAACATCAGCTCATATGATGGGATTTTTTTTTTATTCTATGCAAAGTATACTTTAATTCATTCCAAAAAATATAGAATAAGTAGTACGTCTAATGAGGTCAAAGGTCAGATGGTGAGGAGCACAGAGGTACTGGCCTGGAATTCTGTATGAGAGAATAGAATGTGTCAAGTATTGAGAATTACCATATACTCTACATATAGAGTACAGGAAGAGAGCGTGATCTCCTGATCCTTATGAGTGCTCAAGCTACATTGTATTATATATACAAATAATATACACGTCTGACGTGTGGTTTTGATGCAAACCGAGGTGATCTCTGATGCTGTGCTCAAACTTTTGGCCTAATAATCACATTTATGCACTTTAGTTACGGTACACAATCCTGTCCTGTGCTTGTGCACACTTGCTCAGAATGTGTAAATAAGGACATGGAAGCGCACTCACATCTGCTCGTAGACCTGAAGACACTGTGTTTTACAGTAGAACTCAGTGCTGTGATTATGCATATATTAGCATATACTGTATATCCTTATCTTGTAAAGTACAATAAGTAATACGATCATTGTCATCTTCTTACGCAATGTTTCATGTATCCATATCTATACAACAATATTGTAATACAGTACGCTAATTTACCTGTTTATTAGATAAATCATTTGATCTTAATGTAGTTGGCAAAGCCATAAAGGAGTTAAATTCTGGAATGTTAGGATGTAGATGCCCTTACGTTTATTATCCAATAATAACCTGGCAGATATCCTACTTATGATGAAAAGCATACATATGAGGATAAACACTGGCTTTTAAATAGAATTCCAAAAAGATCATTATTTATGTCGTTTATTCCTACTTTTAAGCACATTATCATTCATACATTCTTTTGCCTTGTAGCTACACAGTAAGGCATTAAGATCACACACACACACACGCACACGCAAAAGCAAACACACACCACACATACACACACACCACACACACACACACACACACACCTGGGGTGCCTGGAGTAATTTTCATCCGGACAGTATACTCCTACAACAACATGGCATGAAGGCTAACCCTAAACTGACATCATTGGACCTCTGTTCATTCCTCGTAAAATGCATTATAGTGTCAAGAACTTGCTTCAGTGTTATCATAAAAAAAAAAAAGCCAAATGTATTACAGTAGTTAGTTCTGACCAAATAATCTGATTGGATGAGAGGCATTGTGGTGATAATAGACAGTAACAGCACTGTGTTTAACCATCTGTATAACTCTATGACCCAAGAGTTCTAGTAATCTACTAGTACTGAGAAGAGAGCAGCTGCCTGCCAAAACCTACTTTCAAAGCTAGTCAAAGAAACACTTTCTGATAAAATTATGCGGTCTTAAACAACACGCTGTTTCCTTAGTAATGGCTTGTACGTTGTTCTGAATCACGACTAACATGAGCTACAAAGCTAACTAGCTTCTAATACAAGGCTGAATCCCTCTCTAAGCCCTACCCAAGGGTGCTAACAAGGGATAGCACATCCTAGCACACTAGCATTCCATTTAATGTTATTTGGGATTCAACTAGAGAGTTACCAGATATTCAAAGTAAAATAAGTGGTAATATAAAGTGAAGCTCAAAAGTTTCTCAGGACTATAACAATAAGAAATTAAAACAAATTTCACCCCTTTCAGCTGCCGGTTGCTAGTTCCTAGTTGCGGTTCCAACAGTCGCATAAGGATATGTGTTGGTGGAGCAAAATAACTCCTTAAATGCAGAAACAAATCATAATCTCTTGATAATAAATGCTGTTTTCTAGAACTGTTGTATAAAAGCAATATCACCCTCGATATTGTCGCACAACAGCACTCCCTCTTGTGTGATATTGCTTATTTGTGAATTGTATATAGTAAGCAATTGTGTTTTCATATGTCTTTGACATATTAATAAGTTTTGATAGAAACAGGCCAGGGAATCATGGACTGGCATAGACTCTTATCTAAAGTCCTGGAGAATCTAACCAGTTTTTGGATTAATCACTGGTTCTCTGCTGTTTCTGGCAGCTTCATCTCCCTAGCAATGAACCTTAACCTCTGATTAACAAAGGACCTGCGACTCCATTGTGGGTCATTGACCACATTATTTTTACTGGGCTGGCTCTCACACTTGACATACCCCATAGGCTATTACCCACTGAATTTCTAGAGTAATAGGCTATTGAACACTGACAATATACTGCTATCCAGTGCAGTGGTGCCATAAAGGGGGTAAATAAAAACAATTTCAAGGGCCCCTGAGTGAAAGGGAGCCATTACAAATGCTAAGGCTATTAAAAACAGTTAACCTTCTCAAGGTAGGGGGTGTAGTACATTGGGTTTATAAGGGGCCCATAATGTCTAATGGTGCCCCCACTTCAGCGTACATTCTGGTACCTTATGCCTTAGACTTTTCTTGAGAAAAAAGGTCATGCATTTCTGACGTAAGAACATTAACCATAGTGACTGGGTGTGTGAGTGCGTGTGATCGGGCTGTGCTGGATTGGCACCCCATCCATGATGCATCCTGGCATGTGTACTAAGACTGGATGGTTGATGATGGAGGAGAATGATTCTGTACATCATACTGTAGATACACTGGGCGGCACGGTGGTGTAGTGGTTAGCACTGTCGCCTTGGACCTTCAGGGCCTGAGTGAGCGAGCTTGGTGCAGCATTATATTTTCCCCAATGGGCCTCTTTTAATCTTTATTGCAGTTCTAATTTTGACCACTAGGTGCAAGAATAGCTTTGTGTGACATCTAGACAGGTGAGTAAATTGGTATCTTATCATATTTGTCAAATATAGAAAATACATTTAGCTCATTAGTATTTCAAATAAACATAAAATATTGTGTTATTATTATTATTATTATTATTATTAGTAGTATCACTGTTTTCGTCGCAAAAGATGCAGCAGAAGAGTTCACCAGAAGAGGAACAGTTCCCTTTTGAGTCTCGTTCCTCTCACCGTTTCTTCCTCATATAGGCTGAGGGAGTTTTTACTCTTGCCGAGGTTTTATAAGCACATTATTCCACATTCCTTTGATGTCTAATTCTGAGTGTTACTTCAAGGTCACGCTCTCTCTCACACACATTTAAACACCCAGAGTTCCTCTGTCATGGGAAAAAGTGAGTGATGGAATTTATGGAGCGTCATTTCTAGTCTGTCATGGATGTGAGCTGGCAGTCACAGCGATCTCGAACTCTACATTCCTCTGCTCAGCTCTTGGCCTGTTCGGGCACATCCAACACGGACGACGGACGGAGAGAGAGCAAACAAGAGAATGAGAGGGATTTGCTTTGTAGCCCGCGGCTTCCGCTGCGCTGCAGTTAGAGTTTAGAAAGCCTCTTGGGGTACATTCCTGTGTTTTACAAGATACAGTATGGCGACTATATATTTATACAGTATATCTAAAATAATAAAACATAAAGAATAACAAAGAATAGAGTAAGGAATAATTCTTTACACACCAATGGTTTGGTATCTCGTCCAGCTGCACCCAACCAGTGGCCTGCATTACATGTGCAGGTGTACAAGGGTTCTTAATAAAGTGGACGGCAAGTGTATATATATAGATTTTGACCAGGATTACCTCAGGTACATTGCTGCATGTGGTCTGATGATGGATGGGATGCAAATAGCTGGTGGTGCGCTGCAGGTGTGGAAGGGTCTGGAGGCGAAGTTCTGACAACAGGGTAAGTGGCTCTTAGATACAGGGTTATTCTAGAAACAAGAAATGCTTCTACATGCAATTATGAAACAAAAAATATGTGTTTCAATTTTTTTCTATTATTATTATTATTATTATTGTTATTATTATAATAATAGTAATAATAAAAAGTATACTACAATCGTTTGGCTTCACTGAGAATGTACAAAATCCATTCCTAGCTACTATAAAAAAATTTGCTTTTGTCAAAGGAAACTTTTACTTTCAGATACTCAACTGCATACAATAATTATAAACATAAAAATAAACATTTCTGTTTTTGGTCTACATCAAAATTTGTGATGAAACTTGTGATGAAATATCTGAATTGAATCAATAAAGGCATTAAAGCAACTGATATTTACAGGCGACTTCAAGCACAGTATGGTGATGAGCCACAGTAAAACATTTAAATGGTGCAAAGTTTTAAAAAAAGGCTGTACATGCATGAATGACGATCCCGGCGGTAGTGGCTCGGAGCCCACTGGGGTTGTTCCCGTGAACATTCAACGATTGAAACGTCTGATCCTTGAGAATGAAAATTGACAGATAACTTGTAAACAACTTGCGGAAGAGATGCATCTGTCTGTGGGAACTGCACACACAATCATTCACCAACACCACTTGCACATTACAGGAACTCAGCTGGGAGTTATTGCCACATCTCTGTATAGTCCTGACCTTGGTGAAAGCCATTTCCACATGTTTGGGCTGTTAAAGGAGTTACTCCAAATCCAAGTTGCGACTCCAAATATAGTGTAATCTCAACCCCAATAGATGTTTGTTGGCCATAGTTTACCCCTGGAGCTAAAAGTCTAATATAACTAACACATAATGCAATTTAGTGTCAATAGATACTGTAAGTGTATTCATCCCAAACAGACTGGGTTCTGACACTATATGACACAAGGTTGCATTTGTATATCAGCTCTGCACAGCTCTAGCTTATACCTGATCTTATTTCATCATTCACAGCACATCACGCAGCAACACGGCAATGACCAGAAACCTCTTGTTGAAAAAAGTCAGAGAAGAATGGCCAGACTGGATCAAACAGACAAAAAGGCTACAGTAATTCAAATAGCCACTCTCTTTACAAATGCGACGAGCAGCAAAGCATCACAACATACTGACCTTAAGGATAGAAAAACAAAATCCAGAGGCAATAATAATAATTTGTCACATATACCTTACAGGACAGTGAAATTATTTCTGAGCACAGGGCCAACCAGGATAAACTGTAGTGTCCATGAAGCAGATCGGATCAGGAGCTCAAGAGTGGAAACTTGGTGGTACTGCAGCTTGAACCCACAGCCTTAACTGATTAACAAGCTTGCTTTAATTTTGGCTCATAGCTTGTTATAGAGTACATTTATATATATTTCACCACTGCCATGTGAAATATACATACATATACTCTATAACAAGACATCATTAAATGTTTAAGAGCATATATACAGTATGTAAAAGTGTCTAAGGATTTTATTTTTACACTGACCACTCAACGGTGTGCATCTGTAGAAAAATAATCAACGACAGGATGGTGTAAGGTGGACCCATGCAAATCTTTATAACTTCATACCCTTAACCCTTTAACCTTCTGCTCAGCTTTGATACAACACATTTTGCTATGAAACTAACCCTAATTGAGCCATCTCTACCACTCGGTTGAGTTACTGTATGCTATGCTAAAGATATTTACTACTGTAGATATTGCTGTGTCCTTTAATAGTATGCCTTTTCAATTGCTTCATGGCATATAATGAGAAACAAAGTGAATATTATATCAAAAAAACATTTGAGCTAGTGTGCAACTACACAAAAGATTAGCATTTAATATGAGTATTCTTGGTATTTGCAAATGTATTGATACTTTTAGAATGAAGCGGCGTCTCAACCATTATCTCAAGAGGCATATCCTGGGGTCTTTAAAGCAAACAAACAAGCAAACAAAAATCACTGATTGCTATCATTGCCCTAAGGAAATAGGGGTTAAAGGTTAAGTGTTTTTCCTCTTACGTCACAGCAAATTGCTGTTCCTATTATTTACTTGCGATAAGACATGAAATTCTATTCATTTATAGTTACTATTGATGTTTGTCCCAAAAAGTCCTCAGTGTAACTAAAGCAATGACACTGGACACTCCTTCCAAAGGTTTTACATCATGTTTTTAAGCATCTTCCATACTGTACAGGATATCCCTATATAATATCCTACCCGATGCTACTATAGAAACAATAGCATGTTAGATGGAGAGCTACAAGATGCTGCTATAGAAACAATGGCATGTTAGATTATTATTAGTATAAATGTGTGTTCAGGCAAATAACTCTAGACCGTACTCCCAAAGTTTGGATTTTTCCAGTGACTGGGTTAGGTTTTTACATATGTAGTTTGCGCCATGTTAAACGGGTTACTGTTAAAGCTGATCAATATGATCATTTAATATTGATAGACAAATGTTTTAAATAGCATCCATCCATCCTCAGTTCACTTGGGTCTGTGGAGGCAGCTCAGGAATGCCAATGAGCCTAATTTGCATGTCTGTGGGAGGAAACCCACCAAGCATGGGGAGAACATGCAAACTCCATGCACACAGACCCCGAGGTGGGAATTGAACTCGGACCAGGAGTTTGTTCTTAAATACATACATTTTCTTAAATACATTCCATTTTTCCACATTTTCCATTATAAAATGCCTTTTATATATATATATATATATATATATATATATATATATATATATATATATATATATATATATATATATATTATTGTAATGTCTTATTCATATAATTGGCATATGACAAGTTGTAGTGCATAGTTATATTCATTATATTAATTTTCGCTTTGCTGTTATTACATTCTCCAATCTTATGGGAAGGCATTGCACTAGATTTTGATTCATTCTTAGGATTAGTGAGTTTAGGCGCTTCTTTCATGTTGAGGAGGCTCGAGGTTCAGTTCATCCCAGAGGTGTTTGATGAGGGTTGAGGTTAGTCAGGGCTCTTTGCAGGACAGTTGAGCTCTTCTGCAGCTTAATGCACCATGTCTTCATGGGTGCACAGGGACATTATTATGAAGAGGAAAGCGTGATGCTGTTGCAAACTTTGCAGCAACAGTTGGAGAAGGGTGCACATACTTTGGGGCATGCAAAGTATCCTTAAAGAAATAATGAAATTGAGAACTCTAGTGAGAATCTGGCCAGGAGTGTTGCGCGCTTTCTCAGCGCGCGCTTTTTCTCTCAGTTGTAAATCCAGAAGTAGTGCGCTCGAGGCGTCGATAAGTCACGTCGCCCTTAAATTCCGATCGCCTACGGGACTGTGTGAATGAGTGTGTGATGAGTGTGTGTGTGTGTTTTCTCTCACCCCCCCCCCCCCCTTCCTCGTCACGCGAGATTAAACGAGGTGAAGGAATGAATAGCTCGAGGGACAGACGGGTGAGCAAGTAGCGCGAGCGACGCGCGCGCTCCAACAGCAGCGCCGCCCACACCTTTAACACTGCTGCTGAACTGAAGAGGAGGGCGCGAGCTCCGGACAAGCAGCTGTGGAGCGCGTGGGGGCTCCGAGATCAAACAGGAGAAGAAAACGACGGTTAGTTTTAAATGATTTCAAAATTAAATCTGTGGCATTCTACTGCGACCGTTAAGCAGCCGTCGTTTTTAAAGGGGTAAGAAAACTGTACATTATTCTTATTACTGTTATTATAGTTTTCAACAATGCCTTTCACAGCGGCTTAGAAATCGATTAAAAATTTGATATTCATAGCATAATGATAATGAATAGTTTACCAATGTATCTTGGTAACTTGTTTGGTTTCTTTGTACGTTTGTTCGGCTTTTTGCTAACTTAATGACTGTATTAGTTAGTCTGTTACTTAATATCTTATCAAACGATGCCCAATATGACATTCAGCCCATAACATTATGACCACCTGCTTAATATTGAGAATATTTTTGCCACCAAAACAGTAATAACCGGTGTGTTTTGACACCTTTCTATCAGAACCAGCGTTATTCTTAAAATCATTAGAGCTACACCAGCTCTTATACTGGACCAGTCTACACAGGTCGGTCTTCTCTCCCCATGTGCATCAGTGAGCCGTGGCCCCCCCATGACCCTGTCATCGGTTTCGCCGGTTTTCCTTGCTTGGATCACTTTTGGTATGTCCTGACCACTGCAGACAGGGGACATCCCACGGTTTGGAGTTGTTTTGAGCCAGCTGTCTAGCCATCTCAGTGTGGCCCTTCTCACAGTAGCTACAGATACAATATCTTGTGCCAATGGTACCTGAAAGTGGGTGGGTATATTACGCAGCAAAGTGAATATTTCGTCCCTAAAGTTCATGTGTTGGAAACAGAACGAATGGGCAATCATAAGGATTTTTATAAAATTGTGACAGCTAGACGACTGAGCCAGCACCTCCAAAACTGCAGCTCTCAGAACCGACCAAAAGTGGTGCAAGGATTTAAAACCGGTGAACTAGTGAAAAGGTCACTGATGCACATGGGGAGTGAAGGCTGGTCCATGTACTCTGATATAATATAAAAGCTACTGCAGCTCTAATTGCTGAAAAGGCTAATGCTGGTCTCCATAGAACGGTGTCAGAACACACAGATGGCACAAGGGGGAACAGTACAGGCTGCTGTTTTTGGTGGCACAAGGTGGACCTACTCAATATTAAGCGGATGGTCATAATGTTATGGCTGATATAAATAAATAAAATTACACCTTGTAATATTGCACCAAAGTTTAATGCCTTATTGGCAAGTTATAAAATTTCGTTTTTGTTTTGTTTAAATACATGAACAGGCAGGGAAAATAATATTAGCCAATGTTTTGCTGTTGTTTTGTAATTTACTAACAGCCAAACACAAATTCAGATATTAATTTCACCTATGTTTAGTATATGGCTTACATTTTTTTAATGATACTGTATTTCCCTTATTGTTAGGCATTTCCAGCATTGCTACATCTTTTGTCACTTTATTTCAGATATTTTCAAACAGCGTACAGTCTGTACAGTATACAGTCACTCAATACCAATAAAGTATTTGTAGCGAACACCTCTACACTGGGCATACAACTCAGATGGGAACTATTGTGTGTGTAGTTTTCCGTGAATAGTGCACAGTGGTTGGTTTATATCGAGTCTGAAATCCTAGTTGATAGTTTATACTGGGCCTGTATGTGTGTGTGTGTGTTTTTGAGTGTAAGCTGTCAGACGCTTGTGAAAGCAGGAACAATCATTATGTACTCTATGTTATGATTATGTACATTTATGAATAAATTATGTTATCATTTATTCTTCCATCTTTAGTTACTAGATAGATAGATAGATAGATAGATATGTAGATTGATTGATTGATTGATTGATTCTAGAAACTGCAAATTTCACACATTTTTCTTAACTGACAGTCAAACATGTTTACAATTAATAAGTGGTTAATCATTCATAATTACCTTGTAATTAGAAATATAATCACCTTAATTATTCAATGTAAATTTTAGTTAAGCAGCTCTAGCAACATGATCCCAACAAATTATTTATGTCAGACAAACTAATGAAGCCCAAATAGTTTCAACTACATTGACAAATCAGACATATCATTAAACCCATTAACATTGAAACCAACTAGGTTTTAGGTTCCCCTTTTGGCATCATAACAACTCTGTGGGTGTGCTGTGGTGTCTGGAACCAGGACGTTGGCAGCGGATCCTTTGGGTGCTGTGGCTTGCGATGTAGGGCCTCCATGGATGTCTTGTATGTCCGAATCCTCCAATTGGTGCTTGATTGGATTGGGATCTGGGGAATTTGGAGGCATGGTCAGCAGCCATGGTCTGTTTCCTTGCTGGGCCCTGTGTCTAGTGGGGCACTGGGTCTTCTGATACCTTTCTATAATGGCCAGCGTTACCTTTTTTCCCATGATTCGTGCTAAATTGGTTTTTCTGTGGAATTGGACCAGACGGGCTGGCCTTTGGCCCTACAGGCATGGGTGAGCCTTGGCTGGTTATGTTCCTGTCACCAGCATACTGGTGTATACTTTGTGACAAGTGTTGTCCGGCTGGTCAGGATATATCCAAGTTGATCCCTAGGAATTTTAAGGTTCTATCTGCATCCTGAGCAGTTCTGAGATTTTGCATGTCAAACATTTTGCATTTTACATTATATACGTGTAAAGTGATTGTGCTAAGAATACATGTCCAATACTATAAACTGCCAGAACAGAAAGTGTGCCCTCTTGTGGTGTACAAGTTATTACTTATATGAGTTATAGATCAACAATCAGCAATCAATTGATTAATGATTATTCATTAACGTGCTTACTTGCGAATCAGTTAAACTGCTAGAAAATATTGAGGTGAGGTAGAAAAGCCGAAATAATAACTGTGTGAATTTGATTAAAAACAGTTATGAACTAGTTTGATGTAGCTGAGGTGAAGTAACTGTCACACATCATGGCGATGTTGCTGCCATTTTTCTGATCATAGGGGTGATTTAGGTTTAGGCCATGATACAGCTATGTTGTGTAAACAGCTGTGTTACTGTATTACCAGTAACCCAGACCATTGATGTACATTTAAAGCTATAAAATCAAATTATTGGTAATCATGTGCATCTTTTCATGTAAATAATGCATAATGAAGGTATAAAAGATTATTAAATCATGGCTATATATATTTCTGAGAGTGCACTGGAATTAATCACAATGCTGCAAAAAACATGTTAGAGGAAGCTATGCTTTAAATTTTTTAATTAAACTACTAAATTATAGTTTTTTTGTTTCTTCTTCATTTTAGCTCTTGCCCCACACTTACTCTGAGGATGCAGGCGAGGGGCATCAGGGCACTAAGTCCAGTTCTTCTCCTGGCACTAACATCACTGTTCATCAACCAGACACATGGACAAGGTAAACTTTTCTTTGTCTTCAGTCTTTTTCGTCCTTTCTGTCTTTCTTAATCTGTCTCCGTCAGTCCTACTCCCAAACCCTCCTCAACTCAGACACACATGTCATTTTAAACAGCTTGCAAAATCAAACGTCTTGTATTCTGTTGCATTGTCTGGTTGTGCATCCATTAATTAGTGAAGCTTGAGCTTTGAGGTTTTCCTAAACGTACCATCTGTGCTTGTATGAAAGGAAAAAAGTTCCAATCAGGAAACATGATGGATGAAAAACCTTGGTTTTACGAAGCTTATCATACTGAGTGTCAGTAACCCTATATCCTCGCTAAGAGCCTTTAAGAGTCAAGATGTCAAGATGGAGATTTATTAGAGGCCTTAACTTACAGTATGGCTGCACAACAGAATGCCATAGCAATCGCATTGATTTGAACAAGCTCTTTCCATTTCTCTCTATTTCTATGGTTTATACACACATGCTGATGTTGTTTTTAACAATTCTCTTTTTAATCTCACTTAAGCTTGTTCCAAAGAGCCAATGTGATGAATTTGTTGTATTTAATCTCTCTCTATTATCATTAATGATTAACTTGCTTTTATCATTTTCAAACACCTAAATACAGGATTGAGTAAGACAATTAAGGGCAAAATTAGTTCTTGCTATATTACCAAGCAGGAAGTCAGATTCGTGAGTGCACATGTTTGATTTTTTGGACAATGCAGAATATGTTAGAAATAGCTCAAATAACACAACTTGAGGCGCACAGTTAAATAATCAATGACAGTAAGGCTTCCAGGATGTCCCAGAGCTCTTCACCTTACCTCGTTATGGGAAAACTGCCGAGCCCTCTATTCTGAACGCCTTATTCTGTCAGAAAACGTTTGCATTTTCATAAAGCATTACCAGTGACTCTTATAAAGTGCTGACTCAAGGGCAGAGGGTAGCTTGGTGGTTAAGATGTTGCACTCCTGATTTGAAGATCCCAAGTTGAAACCCCAGCACCACCAAGCTGCTACTGCTGGGCCCTTGCGTAAGGCACTTAACCCTCGACTTGTATGTGTAATGAGACAGAAATACCGTAAATGTAATATGACACCGGAGACTGCTTCCTTGCACGCTAAATAGATCTATTCACTGAATCAAAAATGACACATTATTACTTTAGAAACAATGATGTGTATTAAAGATTTTTTTAAATGTAAACCTTGCACTGTCAGAACTGCTGATAAGGAAAATTAACCAACACTTTGTGACCAATCAGAATCAAGTATTAAACGGTACCGTGTATCCATTATATACGGTACATACAACACAGACAGGTGAAGAGATAAAGGAGTAAATACCACCGAAAGGTTTCTACCCACCATGAGCTGCCAGAACAGATTTTATTCACAGATTCTTTCAGGAAATTTACAGAGGCATGAGCATCGTTATTTTAAAATATGTCTCCTTATTTGGTAAGGATAGTACTGAAGAGCATCAGCTAACACGAAACATTCACAATCTTAATACATGTGTTCAGTTATGATCTGGCAAAGCTGAATGTCATGGCACATGATTTATAGCCCTTTTGCCCTTTGCATGGGGACAGTTTCAATCTGGAGATGACCAGAAACCTTCAGGATTAAACTATTTCATCATAGGATAAAGGTGATTAGTCATAAGGACTTTAGTTTGTCACTAATCTGTCATTAATAAATTTCACATAAAATATCAGGACATTTTCAGAATCAGCTAGTTTCAATTCCTGCAAGCAGAATTTAATATTTTCATGGCTATACTGTACATTTGAAATTATTTTCAAATCAAACACCGTCTTCCTTGGTCTGATTTAAAACTTATTCTATTGAGAGAGTGTTCATGCAGAGAACCGTCTCACCTGGAGCATGTCCCCTGGACAGGTTACGATCTGCGTGGCAAACATTTTCAGCCCCAAACCTTCTCTCTCTCCCTCTCTCTCTCTCTCACTTCATTCACCTGCCATATTGGCACATTACTCATCGACCCTTATCTTCCTGTAGAGAGGAACTACATATAGCACTGCTGCTGTTCTAATTAGGTAGGAAATTATAATTCTTGAAGTCCTGCACAGTCATGCTGACTGAATGCCTTAAGCGATCCATTTATTATTAGCCATGGTAGCATTTTTGACTGTAAAGCCACAGGGAAGAAACATTGAACCTAGCACCAGAGGAGATTTCCAAACCAAAAGAACGCTTCAAAGAAATGTGTAATACTATCTATGTTATTTAACATGGTTTTGTCTGTAATCCATCATACTATTAAAATGAACGCTTTGTGTCATTAATTCCTCATTGTGATGTTGAAGCCCTGGCATTTGCACTTGAACTGCCTTGATTAATAACGGTTTAATGGCAGCCTTTAACAAAATTGGTTTGACATTCATGTCTGGTTTGTTACAGATGGAAAATAATTAATGCTGGTTTTTAATTGACCAAAGCGTTTTGAAGCTGACAGTCACATCTGTCATCCTAACAATGCTCTCATCTGCTCTTTCACAGCAAAACATGTCTCATATTTTAAATCATACTTCTTGTTCATGACCTTTAAATATTTTCCTGCAGAGAATGTATACTTCAATCGCTTTCACATTTTACAGTTCACTACTCCAAAATAATGAACTGCTTTGAATTCCTCTGGGAATACAGAGTCCAAACATTGTCAACACTGAGAATCCAGTCTTGACACTGCATCTTCGAAACAGTTTTATTTACCTTCTATGTTAAATTTCCAGCTAGACACATTTGCCTGGACAACCTGGAGTCATGGCAGTGGAACTCGCCTTCTCTTCAGGATTGACAACAAATTTATGAAAGGAGAGATCATTTCATATAGGCTTTAGTGAATTCCCTAATATAACTGGACCAAACCCAGGCACCATTTTATAAAACTTCTTTTAGTGCTGGTAATGGAAGACAATTCATATAGGTATGTTTATAACGTGAAACATGAGATCATATTGGGTAGAAATGTATTGTCCTGCATGTTGACAATCGAAAATAATGAAAATGCAAGTGTTGTAAATTTTTACTGGAAGGTTATGGAGGGAAATAACAACAGCTTGTCAATAATAGTTTGTGAAACCTTTTTATACAAGAAAGTAACATATAACAACTTAATTTAGATGCTAAAATAATATTTACATTTACACAACCGGAAGTTTGGACACACCTTCTAATTCCATGGTTTATTTATGTTTTTTTTTTTTTCACATTACAACAATAGTGAAGGATCAAAAATGTAAAATAACAAATATGAAATTATGTCCTTACATAAAGAGATATGGCAGTCCATCATTTTTGAAGAACCAGAAAATTGCTAAACCGTTGAACATACAGTGCCTTCAAGTGTAATATAAAAAGCATTATGATGAAACTGGATCTCATGAGGACCATCCTGGGAAGAAAAGACCAAGACTTACTTCTGCTGCAGTGCAAAAGTTCATTTGCAATTGCCAGCCGCAGAAATAGCCAATGAATTACACCACGGGATAGAGCTCAAGGAGATCTCTATATTACCGTTTTCAGTGAGACTATTTTATATTCTGGATGAAAATAATAAAAATAAAGAAATACCTTTTAAATTACAGTATAAGGTGTGTCCATACAGTATGTTTAACTAGCAGTGTATAGTGAAGGCTTCTCTCATGCCATGCTCCCATCCAAGGCCCTAGATTCAGCCACTGAATGCAGGGCAAACCAAGCCTGGATAAGAATGGGAGGGTTGCATCAGGAAGGGCATCTGGTGTAACACCTGTGCAGAGCCAGATTTGCAGACCAGATGGTCTGCTCTGGCAGCCCCTTAAAGGGGTGTTTCAGTTTTTTTTTTGTCTGTCTTAAATCAAAATTGAGGCGCATATGAATGCATTACTGCACAATAGGTCTTGGTCTTTATAAATGACTTGTACACTGACCATGACTCACCCAGAGCGTGAAAAAGAACGTTCAGCTGCGATTCATTTAAAGCTCCTGCAGTGCCACTGAGCTAAACTGATTTGGTAACTTTCAAAATTAGAGTGTATTTAGTACAAATCTCTTTTCTTTCACCAGCACTAGCACTTTTACTGCAGAAGCTTCATATGAGTCGAAGCTGATCTTGTCCTGGTGACAAACTTCACGGTCGGTGTGCAAAGCAGGAAAATTATAGAGAATAAAATCTATGCACCTCAATTTTGTCTTGATAAAAACATGAACTATACCTTTAATGTGAGCAGCCAAAAACGACAACATACTACATCCTGTTTATTTTAGTTTATCAGGTGAGATTCATGTGAAATATCACGTCTATTTTTTTCCCACACTGAACAATACGGAAAACTGACTTGAAAAAAGAGGACTAAGTTTACGATTTTTTAAGACTGAGCGTCAACATTATGAATCAAATGCATAAAGTGATATGTTGAATAAACAGCGCTGGACTGAACCAGGATGTACTATAGCATCCAGTCCAGAAGAGAGAAAGATCTTCATTTTACAGAATCACAAAAGCCCTGCCGAAAGGTTTGTGTTTTTGGTACATTATTATACAATGCTTGACTTGATGCATCCTTACTGTATGATCTCTAATATTAGCAGTAATCAGGCTGTTCTTTACATACCTGTACGAAACCCTCATACTGGTCTCCCAGGTGGTCAGTGTGGGTATGTAAAATGTATTGTAGCATCTTTGCTTGCTAACAGTGACACAAACACAAGAATGAGTTTGTGGGAATGAGTGCATATACAGTAGTTTTAGACAGATGTAGTGTAGTACCGATACAGTTCCGGATGAGTGTGAGGTGTGTGTGTGTGCTTGCGTGCCTGTGTGTTGGCATGGGTTTGGATTAGTTTTGCCTGTGGAGCTGAAATGAAATGAAGAATGCTGAATGATGAACATACTCTCTGTCTGTCTGTCTGTCTGATTTGTTCCATTTTTCAAAAGAGAAATAGACACAAAACAGAACCTACAAGTTTGCAACTGCATTCCAACACTGTTTTAACACACCCTCTTTAACTTCCCTATAATCACTGTCGCCATATTTAGATTTAAAATAGAAAATTTTAAATAATCAGTTTGTATTTGTATTATTTTCTAATTAAAAATAAATAAATGAATAAAACTATTTAGCAGCATAATTTTTCCTACATTCAGGGATATTTTGACTCAAATCTCCTCTCCTTGTGCGCTGAAAATGGCAACTCAAATGATACACAGGGATGTTAATAAGGGCATTTTAAAGACAGTATTGGAATGCAAGAGTTATCTTTCCTCTGTATGACCTCTGGTTAGGTCAGGCTCTGTTCCTGAGCCTGTCGTCCAGAGCTGAATGAACACATTCATTACTAACAAATCTATGAAAGGGAAATTGTGTTACTCGACTCTTTTTGACATCTGTGGGTTCCTCTAATACCTGTTTCTTGAACACAGATGGATGTAAAAAACTCTCTCTCTGTCTCTCTCTCTCTCGCGCTCTCTCTCTCTCTCTCTCTCTCTCTCTGTATAGAGCTCAGACTAATTTAATCACCATCTGCCAGTCAAACATACTCCTTAACCTTATCGTGGAGATTTCAAGCTGCTTCATGATGAGTGTGTTTGCTTTGCAGATGATAAACATTCAATCCTGTTAGACTGTGTACCTTCCAATCTTTGGATTTCTACTTTCTGAAACCATTTTCAGAAAACAAAAAACAAGGACTTAGGTCTTAAAGAATAATGGACAGTATCAGAAAATGTAGTAATGTTGCTTTCAGATTAGATGGTCAGGCAAACTACAGTAGGAATTATATATATAAAAAAATATTTTTTGTATACTAAAAACATTGATTAATAAAGACTTGACAGTTGCCTTAACTCATCCTTAAAGCATCACATGTAAAAATATCTATCACTAATACCACCTGGTGAATTAAATAATTCTAATTTTCATACAATATACATATATTGATTATCTATAAATGGTGGCAAATTGGCGTGGCACTGTGGCCTTGCACCTCCAATGATTGGAAGGTACAAGCATGTCAAATTCTGGCCTTGAGATACTGAAACTTTCTTGGAATGCTTTTAAACTTAAATCACATTCACCTGAATATTGTACAAATAGTTTGTGTGTGTGTTTTTCGTTCGTTTGTGTTTGCAGTGCCTGCTCCTAGAAGATTGCGTTTTAAGGAGCTAGGCCCAGGTATGCTCAGTGTTTCCTGGAAGGAGCCGAAAGGAGAGTTTGACGGCTTCAGAGTCTTCTACAGCTCTGGCTCAGGTAAGCAAAGGAACGTATATTAAGCCGGTCAGTAAAGGAAAAATCCAGCAGGCCATTGTGCCAGCTGAAGATAAGCTCTGTTGTAGCCTAGTTTGGATGTAAACAGACACTTAGTTCAATTATTAAATAAATTAACAGTTGCATTAACTTATAACCAGAGACTGTGTTATAAAAGTATAAGTTAAAACTTATACTTCTTTCATGGTAAGTGTAACATTCACCATAAAACAAAGTACTCTGTGATTGTGTTAAAACTGAACACTGTGCAAACTATTAGTGTAATGTACATTAAGTGATTTTACATCTATCAATCCATTTTTTTTTTTGTTTGCAATGGTCATGGACATAAAGGACAGCAAATTAAGATACTATGTTAAGAGTATATGTAACATGGCCCTGTGTGTGTATGCCAGACCATTATAAAGTACATAAAGTATACAGTTGTGGTTTACATACACTACACTCATCACAAACATGAAGTGCAATTGTGCAGCATTCATCTTTAATAGAAGAAAACCACAAGGCTTTGGTGAACAGGATTTAACGAATATGTAATATGTAGTTGAGCACCCCTGGGCAAGTATCATGTTTAGTAACTAGCCACGAACAAGCTTCTGTGGGGTATTTGGACTAGTCTTGGCTAAGTTAGCAGGGTTCATTATTTTTTCGACGGTTTCCAGGCATGGACCTGACTCGTAAACATGGTCCAGAAATTTTTGACAGGGCTGCAACTCCAAAAGCCTAAAGTTTGCTTTATCTATTCCACAATCAGCTCTGATGTGTGTTCGTTCAATTCAATTCACTTTGTGCATTGGACCAGTTCAACTGGCAGCAAAACAGAGCCAAAGCATCATGGTACTACCACCACCATGATTAACAGGTGGTACAATCCAACGAGTGTGGTTAAAAACCCTTTTCATGTTGGCGGAGAAAAGCTACCAGCTGTAGACAATCATCATCACTACCAGGAAGTTGAGAAGCCCTGGGCTTGGCAAATTAAAAGACATTTCAGGACTTCAATCAGTCAGTTAATACCTCAGTGTATACATAGTGGTGACCTTGTATATATAATTTCAACACTGTGTTGATTTTAGAAAGAAAAAAAAAAGTGTGCTCCAGGTTCTTGAATTGTCTATAATTCAATTTTCTTATTTTATTCTCATCAGGCATATTACAGATGTAAATTATCATAAAGGGAGCTGGAACAGGATTCAACTGCAGACAGTTGCTTATTAAAGTGTAGATTAAATATTCTCAACAAAACAAACAAGTACATATACAAAAAGGAATATGTAAACCATAATTATGAGTAAGGTAAAAACTAAAGCAAAGGCTAATGCTAAATCAAATCAAATCAAAGTTTATTTATATATCACCTTTTATAATGAGCCATTAGCAGAGTGCTTTACAATGAACAGTACTATACTCCAATAGAGCAATTAAGCAAAAACAATAAAAATACCACACCATCAATTATCAGTCAAGAAGAAAAAGAAAACCTTTTATGAATTAAAAGCCAAAGGAAATAAACAGATATTAACAAAGATTTAAAAGTAGTCAGATTTGATTGCTGATTTTATATTAAAGGGCAATTAATCCCACATCTTCGGAGCAGCCACGGCAAAAGCTCAATCACCTCTGTTCTTGTACTTAGTCCTTGGTACATAAAAAAGAAATTGATGGGCAGATCTAAGTGTGATGAATAATGGGGCTGTAGTAAGTCAAGTAAGTGTTTGGGAGCTTTATTATTTAACACTTTATAGACAAACGTAAGGACTTTAAAATCAACTTTAAAACAATCTGGAAGTCAAAACAGGGGTTACATGTTCTCGCCTACATGTATTAGTCAGAAAAAGACGAGTAGCATTTTGAACCAGCTGTAGCCTGTTCAGGGATGATTGTGGGAGACCATTGTACAATGCATTACTGTAATCTAACCTGGAGCTAATAAATGCATATGTAGCCTTTTCAAGATCTGAATAGAAAGGATAGAAAAGGCTCCATTTTTCGAAAGTAATCTGAATTGAAAGAAATTGCTTTTTTTGGCTGAGTTTATCTGTTTTACAAAAGTCAAATATTACTCCGAAATTCCTTACACATGGTTTTATGGAAGGAGCCAAAGAAACAAGATAAATGCTGATAGTGCTAGGAAAGGCAAGAGGGTCGAATTTAATCACATCGGTTTTTACTTTTGTATACTTGAAGGAATTGTAATGCCAGCCATGATTTTACTGTATTTCTTCAAGACGGCGTAATCAGAAATATACGGATCCATTCTATTTGGTTAGATAGGAAGATAAATCTGTAGGCAATCATAGATCCAAAGGTAGCCCCTAGAGGAAGCAGATATAATGCAAAAAAAAATTTAGGACCCAATATGGACCTCTGGGGCACACCACGAGTTAGAGAAGCAGATGGAGCCCAGAAGGCAGTGTTACTGACTGAGAAACTTCTGTCAGTTTGTGGTAAACTGATACCAAGATGCTAAAGCTAACTAGTCAAGTCAAGTCAAGTAGTCAAGTAGGCTTTTATTGTCATTCCAACCATATACAGTTAGTACACAGTGAAACGAAACAACGTTCCTCCAGGACCAAGGTGCTACATACATTAACTAACAGTGACAAGTGATACTACAACAGTAATAAGAACACTATTAAAGTTACAGATGCAAGACAAAAACCACAGACTAATCTCAGTGCAGAAGGTGCAGGTGAATACCACTGATGTGCAATAAATACTGAAAAGTCAATATAAGAGTCCTACTGAATGCAACAAGTATATTTTTTTTTTTTTTACTAAAAACACTAAAACAGACACAGGGAAAACCATTACATACATAGATAAAGTTTGTAAAATGTAAATTGAAAAGCTGATGTGCTGATGCATATGTGATATGTTCATTGCACATTTCAGTTGTTATCGTCACTATCACAGGTGTAGAAAAAGTAGGCAGGTGAGTACATGTTCAGTGCAGCTCATGCTGGCAAGTTCTCACACATCAAATAGAAAACCAGGATGGTGAAAAGGAAACAAAGTTGTGCAACTTTCTTTCAGCCCATAAGAAAAACAAAATACTACAAATAAACTATAGTATAAATATTAAAAAGGAGGAAATACCATAGCAGTTTTGAACCTTTATATAGGAAAATTTATATAGTATACATACAGTATCCTGTAATTATACTATAACTTATAAAGTGCCTGTTATACCGTACCTCACCTTAATCTTTGTCTTTAATAGATTTTTATATTGAAATTAAATGTTTAACATACTTGTGAAACTATGTTCACATGTTCACACTTCAAACCATGTTGTCAGATCATTCTGTCCTAGAAAAAAAAATAAAATAATTGAAAGCCCATTATTGACATTACATTCAAGGCATGCAACCTTCTGAGTGCATCTATATGTGCTTATTCCCAAAACTGTTGCTACCAAGATGTACACACAATTGTATAGCATGTCTCTAAATGCTGTAGCATTAAAACTGCTCTTTACTGGAGAGACCCAAACCAGTTGGAGCATCACTGTGAGCCCTGACCTGAACCGATACCAAGTGTACTCCAGACCTCCGCATCCAACACCAGTGCCTGATCTCACTAATGCACTTGGAGCTTGTAGCTACACTTCAAAATCTAGCATTAAGCCTCCCCAGAAGAGTGGAGGTTATATAATATAATATAATATAATATAATATAATATAATATAATATAATATAATAGCAGTGAAAGGGGAATCAATCTGGGTGACATGTGGGTGTGATGGTCAGATGTGCACAAAATATTCAAACAGGATATAAACCATGTGCTGTATCTTTTTTTTTTTTTTTATCTTTATGGTAATAGGTTAGAAAGTCTTTAACCTCAGACCTCATTCACCCTCCCTGTCTATGTTTTGGCTTTCCTTTGCTTAATTCAGTCAACTGAAATGAAATCTTTTTGGATATTTACGAACATAAGAACACGATTAATGAATAATTTATGATTATTGTTTTGAAATTTTTCATAGTTTTTTTTTTTTTATGCAGAAAATGTAAAGTGTAGGAGTCTTGTTGAATTCTCTGCGACCTTTCACTTCATCATGCCTACACAGTATCTTTGTTTCATGATCTGCCTACTGGTTGTATCAGACAAAACTCAGCTGTGATCAGGATCCACACAGCAAGTCTGTCCCCTTTGTAATTTCAAACCACACTTCTTATCTGATTCTGATGAAAACGATTCTTAACATATGCAAGGAATTTAATATTTGTCCTCTTTTAGTAATTAAGCTTTTGTATTTCCGTGGTGTTTACTTAGACAGTACTGACTGAATTGGATTTTTTGTGAATAATTTAATATCTTCTTGAAAGTTTGTGGTCCGACCACATTTGGATGGATTGACTCTCTTCCAGAGTCTCTCAGAGGGACAGTGGACTGTGGTGTAGAAAAATGAAAAATGTAGTCCGACATGACCAGTGAGGCTGTCTTTCACTGAGGAAGACACAAAGAAAGAGAGTGTGACCGTTTAAATATATATTTTTTTCCTCATTTCTGTTTCCCTAACATTATTATCGTACACCTCCAGCAAGAAACTGGGTCACACACACACACACACACACACACACACACACACACACACACACACACACACACACACACACACACACACACACACACACACACACGAGTAAAATTAGCCACACTCACCTGCCAGTGTCCCAGTTATCTGTATTGATTTGGACCTGATCCAGTGTTCTTTCCCCCTTAAAGCTTACATCACCAAAGCTACTTTGGCAGAATTATGATTTGCAAAATGACCTCTCTGTGCAAAATCTCTGGAGTTAAGGGTGTTTTAAAAAAAATCATTTTAAAGTCCTGATAGAGCTCTCCTCCAGTGTCCTCCAGTTTTTTATACACATCAAGTTAGTGACTGTTGCGATGTGGTTTAATGTAGAGACAATTATGTTTTTGAAAGTTATAATGACATTGAGATAGCATTGAGTAAATGACCTGCAACATTGCAAATACAACCTTAAAACAACTAATGTTTGACCTTCATTTAGAGCATTAATGCCGACTAATATCCATTAGCACTAAGTTTTACTCCATTCATACTTTAAGTTTTTATCAAGGCTTAAAATTCCGATCAGAAAAACAACAGCTTCCTGCTTTTTTGAATGTTGTATTGTTACTTCATTTTTTTTCTTTTACCATAAGGCGCATCTTAGATCCCAAATGACTTTATTGTAATATGATGTTTGTGGCACGTATTGTTATGTACAGTGCTGTGAAAAAAGTATTTGCCTCCCCTTCCTGATTTATTTATTTTGCATCTTTATCACACTTAAATTATTCAGGTCATCAAACAAATTTTTATATTACACAAAGATAACTAGAGTAAATACAAAATGTAGTTTTTAAATGATGATTTCTCTTATTAAGGGGACTAATAACTGGTTGTGCCACCCTCTGTTTGTGATTACTCACAATGAGTCTCTCACATCATTGTTTTGCAATTTTGGCCCACTGGCATTTGCTTTGCAGAATAGTTTTAATTCAGCTACATTGGAGGGTTTCAAACATGAACTGACTGTTTAAGGTCATTTCACTGGCTTTAAGTCAGGAGTCTGACTGGGCCACTCCTTAATTCAATCAATCAATACCTTAATTATTCTCACTCACTTATCATCTATACCGCTTAATCCTGTAAGGGGGGGGCTGGAGACTTAGGGCACATGGCAGGGTACACCCTGGACAGGATCCCAATCCATCGCAGAGCACACACACATACTGTACACACACTCATTTACACATTACGGCCAATTTGGGAACGGCAATTAATCTAACCTACACGTCATTGGACTGTGGGAGGAAACCGGAGTACCCGGAGGAAACCCACCAAGCACGGGGAGAACATGCAAACTCCATGCACACAGAGACGGGAATCGAGCCTGGCCGGGAATCGACAGTGCTAACCACTACACCACCTTAATTATAATGTTTTTAAATTAATTTTATCGTCATCCTGATGTTTAACCCAGATACTTTTTCACAGCACTGGACATACGTTTGGGAACAGCAACAGTAGTGTTCTAGTGAACAAGTCCTGCTCATGCCACCGGTTTGGTATTAACTTGGTTTGGAAATTTTTTTGCAACACTGTGATCCCATCTTCATATAGGCAACATTGTTCTGACATAATTTCATCAAAGTCTTTAAAATGTTCCGAAAAAAAAAAAAAGAAACAAACCCTAAAACCATCATTATCCCAATATTTGCTCTACTACAGTATTTCTGGTACACTTTGAACTTCATTGTTAGCCATTTTCATTTATTCATTATTAAAACACAACCAACTCTTATTTTTAAAAAGGGCACATTCTGATGAATTTCAGCACCTGGTGCAATGTTTCTCACATCAGATGCACACTGGCAGTGAATCACACTTTTCCCCCCATGTTCTTGCGTTGCAGGAGAAAGAGAGAGAGAGGTGCAGGTGTTGAAGGAAAGCACCAAGGCTGTGATCAAAGACTTCGATAACAGTAAAGAGTACAGCTTTAAAGTCTTCACCATCAGTGGCAGTCAGAATAGTAAGCCACTCCTGGGAACATATAAAGGTAATTTATCAGCTTATACAATTTATTCATTAGTTTTGTAATTTATTTATTGCAGAATGATCTGAATAATTCTTCCAGTCATGTGAATTGATCAGAATTCATCATAAGGAGTTTACGATGAGTAGTTAGCGTTACAGTATGGTGTATAGTTTACTGTGGAGCATTTTTATAAGTCAATATATTGTGCTGTTTATTTATTGGTAAAGCTAGTGTACGCTATAAATTTTTTTCCTCAATATTTCAGCAGGTTTTCAGCCACAAAAAGCAAAACGCTTTCCTGTTTTAAAGTTTAAACATGCCATTTCTTGAGGGCCTTCAATAACCGTGACCTTCTTGTGAATGAAGGCGTAAACCAAATTTACAGACTTCAATTTGCAGACTTCAAGCACAATACGGCGATGAGACTCTTAGCTGCAGTGAAACTTTTAATTGGTGCTCACGTTATAAAGAAGGCCATACTGTACATCCGTGAATGACGATGCTGGCCGCAGTAACACGGAGCCAGCTGCCCTCACTTCTGTTATAGTTATAGCTACATCCCTTATACAGTCTTGACCTCGCTCCACACCATTTCATCATGTTTGGGCCATTGACGGAGTTCAGATTGTGATTCTACCTTGATGATATCCAAGCACTAGTGAAACTCTTGGATAAGTGCATTAGTTTGGCAGGGGATTACAGTATATAGAGAAATAATGGGAGCTTTTTACGCTTATAACAGTGTTCTGTTATTCTGCAAAATCGAAAGTCCTGGCTTGACTTGAACACCCCTCATATATCCTTTCTATTTTGATCTTTAGGGTCTTACAATGTCTTCAGGCATGTTTGATTATTAGAACGAAAAAATATGGAGAGTGCAAGGGATAAGACACAGCTCTGTGCAAAAATAAAAGCACACAAGGGACCTGTCAAGATCAAGGACAAGCTCATGGAACTTAAATACAGACAATTTATAATGCATGATGTAAAAAAAAAAAAAAAAAAGTCTCCACAAACCAAAAAGAAATTTATGCATTCTCTTTCTGGGTTCAGGATAAACTAGTCTGTCCAGATGAGGTATGACAGATGGTAGTGGCAGTGGTAGTGGTGTGTGCAACATGATTTCAATGTGATTTGAAATTTTGATTTGTACTATATACAGTATATCTGAGAATTTCCTATGTGTGTTCCAGTTCGCAAACCAAACATTTGTACCTAAGCTTGATCCACCAGTTTGACAAAAAACAAGTCAAAACTAGCTTAAATGTCGGCAAGAGATTATAAATGCTCAATACGATGCCTAATTAGGATTTAATCTTACTAATATTTGTCAGAGCATGCACAAAAAATGGAAATGCATGAGTACATTCAGCTCCTTAGACACTTCTATCATTACCGGAACATGTATGAAAGGTTCTGTAGATCGAAACAGTGACGTAACTATACAGTAAGTGTAGCAAGCAGTCTATTTTGTGAAAAATCACAAGTAAATGTGTGTCTTGGTTCACAGCTTCAAGGTCAGAGGTGAGTGTCAGCAGCCCAGTGACTCAAAGCGCAAAGCAGAACGGCGAGACTGAGCACGGAAACGAGATCGTCGAAGGTAAGATCAGACCTCAGAACGTCAGGGTCAAGCAGTGATCCGAATCAGCAGTAACACAAACACACACTCAGGTGTTGGACAACATCAGGTGGTTTCTGTATGTGTCTGTGGATATGGTTTTGGGAGAACATTTATGTAGTTCTTTTCTGTACCTGCTTGTTGTTCACCCACATATGGTGGTCTAGTGGATGTGCACGAAATGCACATGGGCGTATGGTTACTGTAATGTGTAAAAGTTAACGCCCCCTCTTTTAATTCTTAGAGGTAAACGCGGAATGAAAATCATCTGGTCATAGTATTATGCAAATACATTCTCAGTCAAACAACATATAACTTTTTTTACCGTGACTTTATTTTTTAAACGAAAAATTAAGCCGAAAAGAAAGAATCATGTGGATAATACTAAGTACCCCCGAGATTCAATAGCTTGTATATTCACCAGAAATTAAAATAACCGAAGTAATCATTATCTGCATGACTTTATCAGTCTCTCACATCGTTGTGGAGGAATTCTTCTTTATATCATCGCTTTAGATCACTGAGGTTTTTGGACATTTGCTTATGCACAGTCTTGTTAAGATCTCGCCACGCCATTTCAGTTGGGTTGAGGTCCAAAACTTTGTTCCTGTTATTTTTCAGCCATTCTGATGTAGATTTGCTGGTGTGCTTTGAATGATTGTTCTGTTGCATGACTAAGTTGTAGCTGTCGGACAGATGGCCTCAATTTTGCTTCTCGTGTACTCTGGTATATCCCGAGGAGTTCATGGTCGACTCATTAACTGAAAGATGCCCAAGTCCTGTGGCTGCAAAAACAAGCCCAAATCATCACCCCTCCAGTGCCGTACTTGACAGTGGGCATGAGGTGTTTCTGTGGAAATGCTGTTTAGTTTTTCACCAAACATGGCATTGGGCATTATGGACAACTCCACTTTGGTCTTATCCGTCTATATGACATTTATAGGACGTTCCAGAAGTCTTGTGGTTTGTTCAGATGGAGCTTTGCAAATCTCAGAGAAAATTTATAAAGAAATGTAAATGTTACAACCTTTCCAAGCAAACCGGACTTGTTCAGTCTTCTTCTAATTGTGATGTCATGGACTTTAACACTTAACATGCACAGTGATGCCTGTAGGGTCTGAGATGTAGCTGTAGTTTTTTTTTTTTTTTTCTATTTCTCTGAGCATTGAAACGTATGATCTTGGTGTGAATGTGCTGGGACGTCCTGATTTTTACTTACTCACTCACTTACTCATTGTGTTAACACACACCTGAATGCTCCAGACCAGAAAACTGCCAAAACTTCTGATTTTATAGAGTAGGTCTGCAAACCTGCTGATGTTCAGTTAACCAAGGGTTGATGATTAGCAGTACCTGGCTGCAACTTAGCCTTTTAAATCCTGTTGAAGTAGTAAGGTGGGTATTTAGTATTGCCTGTAAGTTTTAAGTTTCTTTTTTACTTCATTTTTGTTAAATTAATAATGCATGGTTAAAAGAGTATTTTTTTTCCTGTTTGTCTGTGGTTCTGAGGCTACAATTAGATGATTTTTATCATGTTTTTACACAAAAAATACAGAATTTAAAGATGGGACAAATTTATTTTTTACACAAGCTTGTATGTGATATTCAGCTACTTATAGTAACTTAGGCTACATCTAAATACAACCTGAAGTAACTGTGTTCCAACTTCACCAGCTGTTAACTATGTCATTTTATTTATAGTTCATTTATCTTGTTATCTATTTCACTGAAACTCTGTATCTAGTTCAGAGCGTTTGTGGTACCTTCTGTATACAAATCTCCCAGTTACTTGGATGAAGAACTAACAAGATGATCATCTGATAATGAACTGATTTGCATCTGCAAATTCTGATTCACATTTATAAATTAGGTGACATTTGTCACCACAACAGAAGTCAACATGGGGTGTAATTTCCCAAGGCGAGTTTTTTTATCCAGTTCACAGAGGCACGCTAAATTAGCATGGCTGCACACAGCGTCAGAAATAAACAAAGTACAACTTCTTACATTTAAATGAGTTACACTGAGTTACAAGTGTTTAAATTGATAATTTAAATAATATTGTTCATCTGACTTTTCAAACCTGTACACATTTAATACCTCTGAAGTGATATCGCTCTGAGATAGATTTGGCGCCCCAATCTTTCTGGGATAGAAATATTTGAGAAAGTTGCTAGTTGAAGCCAAACTGTACATCCCATACTGAGTGGTACTGATTTGAACCTGTGTACAGTTACAACCCTAATTACACACGTGGACAAAATTGTTCGTACCCTTCGGTCAATGAAAGAAAAACTCACAATGGTCACAGAAATAACTTTAATCTGACAAAAGTAATAATAAATAAGAATTCTATGAATGTTAACCAATGAAAGTCAGACATTGCTTTTCAACAAGGCTTCAACGGAATTATAAAAAAAAGTTAACTCATAGAACAGGCCTGGACAAAAATGATGGTACCGCTAACTTAATAGTTTGTTGCACAACCTTTTGAGGCAATCACTGCAATCAAACGATTCCTGTAACTGTCAATGAGACTTCTGCACCTCTCTGCAGGTATTTTGGCCCACTCCTCATGAGCAAGCTGCTCCAGTTGTTTCCGGTTTGAAGGGCGCCTTTTCCAGACTGCATGTTTCAGCTCCTTCCAAAGATGCTCAATAGGATTGAGGTCAGGGCTCATAGAAGGCCACTTTAGAAAAGTCCAATGTTTTCCTCTTAGCCATTCTTGGGTGTTTTTAGCTGTGTGTTTTGGGTCATTGTCCTGTTGCAAGACCCATGACCTGCGACTGAGACCCAGCTTTCTGCAACTGGCCAGAACATTTCTCTCTAGAATTCCTTTATAGTCTTGAGATTTCATTGTACCCTGCACAGATTCAAGACACCCTGTGCCAGATGCAGCAAAGCAGCCCCAGAACATAACAGAGCCTCCTCCATGTTTCACAGTAGGGACAGTGTTCTTTTCTTGAAATGCTTCATTTTTCCGTCATAGGCACACATAGAGCTGATGTGCCTTGGCAAAAAGTTCCATTTTTGTCTCATCTGTCCATAGGACATTCTCCCAGAAGCTTTGTGGCTTGTCAACATGTAGTGTGGCATATTCCAGTCTGGCTTTTTTATGATTTGTTTTCAACAATGGTGTCCTCCTTGGTCGCCTCCCATGTAGTCCACTTTGGCTCAAACAACGACGGATGGTGCGATCTGGCACTGATGTTCCTTGAGCATGAAGTTCACCTTGGATCTCTTTAGAAGTCTTTCTGGGCTCTTTTGGTACCATTCGGATTATCCGTCTCTTTGATTTGTCATCAATTTTCCTCCTGCGGCCACGTCCAGGGAGGTTGGCTACAGTCCCATGGATCTTAAATTTCTGAATAATATGTGCAACTGTAGTCACAGGAACATCTAGCTGCTTGGAAATGGTCTTATAGCCTTTACCTTTAACATGCTTGTCTATAATTTTCTTTCGAATCTCCTGAGACAACTCTTTCCTTCGCTTCCTCTGGTCCATGTTGAGTGTGGTACATACCATGTCACCAAACAACACAGTGACTACCTGGAGCCCTATATATAGGCCCACTGACTGATTACAAGATTGTAGACACCTGTGATGCTAATTAGTGGACACACCTTGAATTAACATGTCCCTTTGGTCACATTATTTTCAGTATTTTCTTGGGGTACCATCATTTTTGTCCAGGCCTGTTCCATGAGTTTATTTTTTTTAATAATTCTGTTGAAGCATGGTTGAAAAGCAATGTCTGACTTTCATTGGTTAACATTCATAGAATTTTTTTCAATTATTACTTTTGTCAGATTAAAGTTATTTATGTGACCATTGTGAGTTTTTCTTTCATTGACCGAAGGGTACCAACAATTTTGACCACGTGTGTATTAAAAAAAAACAGAACAGAACAACAGAAAGGTCATTATGATTCACAAGCGATGGTGTAATTTTAGTGCGAAAGACGTCGTGTGCGTTTAGGCTTACAAAAGCAAGTTGAATAAAAATAAAAAGCTGTAGTTTAGGTTTCACTAAGTTGAACAAGACATTTTGCAAAACTGTGAGGCTTAAACTGTCACATTTAGCTCAATATGTCTGATTCATGGATTTTAGACAGAATTAGATGAAAGCTAGAATTCTCCTAAAGGCATTTGGCTTCGGTAGCATGGAATTAGTGGGAGATGTGTGTGTGTGCATGTGCGTATGTGTGATGAACATTTGTGCAGAGGGATGAAGTTGGTTGTGTTGAGTAAGTCAGAGAAGAGGAAGTCAGTAACTCAGTGAGTGATTGAGCGAGCGAATAAGTCAGCGAGTTAGTGGACAAGTGATCGATGAGTAAATGAGTCAGTGAGTCAGTAAGTAAGTGAAAGAGTCAGATAATAAATGAGTGAATACGTCTTTGAGTTTATGAATCAATGAATAAACGAGTCAATGACTGGGTGAGTAAATGAATCAAAGTGTAAGTAAGAGAGTGAGCAAGTGATAAAACTCAATCACTGAGCAAATGAGCCAATTAATGAAAAAAATGGGTGAATGAATGAATGAGCAAATAAATCTTTCATCAATTGTTTTAATAGACATATTAAAAAATAAGTGGGTCAGTGAGTGAGTGAGTCAATGATTGGGTGAGAAAATAAGTTGGTGGATGATTAAAAGCATAAGTGAGTAAGTGAATGTCAGCAAATCAGTTACTAAAAGGTGTGCGAGTTAGTGACTAAGTTAATGACAATAAATGAGGGAATAGGTAATTGAGTAAATGATTGAGTCAGTGATTGAATGAGTGACTGAGTGAATTAATTAATGAGTGATTAAATAGTAACTGAGTCAGCAATGAGAGATGAGTGAGTATTAGACAAAAGTAAAGTAATGCAGTGAATGAACGAGTGAAAGGGACTTGAAGATGATCTCTATCAATCCATTTAGTAGAAAATCTTTCTCTTAATTAGTAGAGAAACTTCCCATGTGCGTGTGTCTGTACCCTCCATAAGGTCTTCTCACCAATGTGCCCAGGAGGTGTGCGATCCACTGGATATTAATAAAAGTTAAGAGATTTCTATACACCGAAGTTAATTTATGACTGGATCCTCCAGGCAATGCTAAAAACAAGTCAAGACTCATTTGTTCAATTACACAGACTATTTTCAATCATACCTGAAGATACATTTCATGTCAAACTCAAGGACCTGCAGGCCACATCCAGCCCACGGCCTTGTTTCAGCTGGCCCTTATACACAAACTCTGATTGAAACAGCATACTACTCGTACCTACTTCTCAACACCTTCTCCGATCTCACATTTCTCACCAGATGCCAAGTCAAATCTAATCTCACTCACTCATCATCTATACCGCTTAATCCTGTATTCAGGGTCACGGGGGGCCTGGAGCCTATCCCAGGAGACTTGGGGCACATGGCGGGGACATGGACACCTGGACAGGGTGCCAATCCATCGCAGCGCACAGACACACACATACACTCACTCATTCACACACTACGGACAATTTGGGAACGCCAATTAGCCTAACCTACATGTCTTTGGACTGTGGGAGGAAACCGGAGTACCCGGAGGAAACCCACCAAGCACGGGGAGAACATGCAAACTCCATGCACACAGAGACGGGAATCGAGCCTGGCCGGGGATCGAACCCGGACCCTGGCGGTGCAAGGCGACAGTGCTAACCACTACACCACCGTGCCGCCTGCAAATCTAATCTTTTAAAGAAAAAAAAAAAAAAAGATTCAGACATGCAAGTGTGCTTCTGTGATTGAAGATTGGGAGAGCTACAAATATGTTGAAAAAAAGAAAAGTTAATCAAGTGCAAAGATATTTAGGATGGAATAAATGTATGCTCATATATTTTAAATCTGTTTCTTACCGTTAAATTATGTATTTTTGATGTTTAAAAAGAAGATCTAGATTGGAAGTTTATCTGTATTTCATTGGCGGTCTAATTACATTAGAGGTTGGGTGGATGTTAATTTTACAGTCAGTCACTTCAGTAAATCACATTCCATTAACGTGAAAGGACATTTGAAAAATCATTACTTTCACCATGTAGAATTGGTTCCATCTAGTCTGAATGATTTCACTTAGACTGCTTTTTAACCATCTGTCAGCAGCGTTTTTCCATCTTTTTAAAACATATTATTCTAATTAACAGTCTACACTTTATATAATCAAAGACAACATTAATCAGGTTTATAAATGTTATGTTTTAATAGTGCATACAGTAATACTGTAGTCGCTGTTAATACTACAGTACTTTTTCCTCGACTCATCCTATTTTATTTTCAGAGCCGGATATTGGTGTTAATCAAAAGAAAGAAACGAATATGTTTAACAGATGGGGACGCCTCCGCCACCATCAAAGCCTTCTCTTTCTTTCTTGTTACCAATCTGCGCTCCTCAAATAGACACTTTTAAAGAAAAACCTGATCTCAGACATTTGACCTTGATGTAACCCTGACCCCTAAAAATCTGTTGTTTCAACTGATAATTATTTACAAATCCTACCAACATCCAACCACTTATTCTTTGAATATTGTGCCAAGAATTTTAGATAAATGTGCAGAGAAGAAGAAAACATACAGTAACGCCTCTCTACTCCATAGTGCCAGAGGCGTCAAATTGAATAGACTTCAGTTTATGACCTTAAAAAAAAAGGCTCAAAAATATGCCGTTGTCTCCCAGGACTGATTAGACCTTGACAGCACCGCCTAAAGATAAATTTAAGTGTTGTTTATATTAATTGAGAGATGAACGCATCTCCAGGGTGAAAATTTACCCAGCTAACCGATACACCCTTACCGATACATCCTCGCTCAGAAGAGGCGAGTGTTCCCTTTATGTATGTGCGTAATGTATCCTGGGTAAAGAAGAGAAGTTTAATTAAAGCATCTTAATCAATAACGGATGTACAGTATGAAGTACACCTAAGCCACAGTAGATGACTAGTTCATCCATCAGACTAAATCATGGCACATTATATTTAAAGCAGAGCACAAATCTTCCAAAAGCTCTTGCCATATAAAAGTTGAGTGCATGAATAACCTCAATACTAAACTTAGTGTCCTAGGGTTTTTTCTTATTTTTTTTTTTTCTTATGACCATGTTAAATTAAATTACCGCAGTTAATACACTATGTCCTCTACAGAGCCTTCCTACAACTTTAATCATATTAAGGCACAAAGATTGCAGAGTGTTCTTGTAAAATAATCAGAAAATGAGCAATAATGCGGCCACCGCGCAGACCAAGGGCTTCAAATTCAATCCTGAGTACAGGGTACTGTCGGTGTCGCGCGTCACATGTTGTCCGTGTGGGCTTCCTCAAAGTTCTCCAGTTTTCTTTTAACCTCCCAAAAACTTGCCAGTAGGTGGATTTGGACCGGTATCCACTGGACTGTAGCAGTGCACTACTAGGATGTCTTCCCTCCCAATTTTAGTCTAGTGGTTCCCGGATTAACTCCGGATTCACCGTGACCCTGATCAAGAAGACGCGCTTATCAACAGTGGGGGACAAAGTTCACAAATCCTGGCCGAGAGGTAAAATATTACCCAAGCAAAAATAGAAGAAATGTATTTAATTATTTGAGCAAAAGTATACAGGTGTTTGCTTTCTCATTTAAAATTAACATTTAATTATTTGTCACATTTACAGTACCTTACAGCACAGTAAAAAAAAAAAAAAAAAAAAATTCACATATCCCAGTTAGGAAGAACAGATAGGGGAGCAGATTTTGCTCAGACCTTGCTGAAACAGACCTTGCTCAAGGGCTCTACAGTGGTGCTCTGGCTTGAACCCCCAACCTTCCAATCAGCCACCACTGCAATTTTACTGAACTATTGAAAGACTGAACTTGTATTAGTTCACATTAGCCTTTAAGTCATAGTAAAAGAGGATCTCTCTCTCTCTCTCTCTCTCTCTCTCTCTCTCTCTGTTTTTCTCTGTTTCTCTGTTTACTGTGAACATGCTGTTACTGAAACACCTGCTACATGATTAGGCGTTTCACAGAGAAAAGGCAAATCACACAATTATGCATGATTGTCAGCATAGTTAATAGTCAAATGTTGTACACACCGCTGTGCTTATGTAAAGCAGCGCCATGCATGAATGTAGTGAAGTAGAAAGTACAGATTTTCCCATAGAATATGGAGGAGTAAAAGGATCCAATAATACAGTGAAACAACTAACGTGAAATATGTAACGAGGTAAATTTAGAGTGATCATTGGTGAAGTGGGACATCCTGTGTATTTTCACCTTTGCATTTAAACATTGTAAAGGTGATTGCAAGTTCTCACCTTCAAGTCATAAAGGAAGTAACAGAAAGATTATGTGGCAAAAAAAAAAAGAAAAAACACGTCTCGGTTTACAGTACCAACGTTCCCCTCTACTTCCACACGTGCTTACCGAAGATGAATAAATGTTTGTGTAGCTGCTTGAGTGTGAAAATCTGTCTTAATAAATGTGCAATGGACCAGTGGGGAGTTTCGAGCAAGACAGCACCTGCAGCAGTGACTCACTCGCACCATGCATTTGTTTAGTATCTAATTCAGAGTTTGAGTCTGAAACATGGCGCACCATGGGACATTCGTGCAGTTTGGCGCTGGAGAATATTCTGATAGCATAAACCTTAAACCTCTGTCCTCTTCCTTTTTGCGTGTCTCCATCCATCTCTCTTTTTGTTTTCATGAATCTCCGAGTCCATACTTGCTGAATTCCTTTATTCATGTGGTCATTCCCTTGCTTCTTTCTCTTCCTCTTGCTCTCTCTTTGTCTCACCCATTCTTACAATCTCCTGTGAGGCATGCAGGTGTGTCCTCTCCACACCCTGTTGTTATCTCCCTCTCTTTCTCTTCCTCTCTCACCTTCCTCCTGCTCTTCTCTGTTTCTTTCTCTCTTTTTTTTTCCTCCCAGGGCAGGAAGGATATTAAACACTAATACTGTGGCTGTAATTGGCCTGTAACAGCTATACTCGACAGCTGCTAAGATATTGCACACCTTGTGTCATGGAGTCATGGAAGAGTTTATAGGACTGTGTGTGTGTGTGTGTGTGTGTGTGTTGTTTATTTTGGTTTAGGGAAACGGAATAGTGTTTGTGGTTATGGTGTACTTTTCATCCTTTTTCTTCTTTGTGACCTGAGTGGTGTGTGTTTGCGTGTGTGTGTGTGTGTGAGACTAATGCTGCGAAAGGAGCTTCAGCAGACCGGTAAAGGCAAATGGGATAGTGAGAAGAACACACACACACACACACACGCACACACACATTTTTTGCTTCTACTCATCTAGTGTTGAGAAGTGTGTGAAGATCTCCAGGTTCTCTGATTTCCCAAAGGGGTGTGTGTGTGTGTTTGTGTGGTAGCACTTCTGTGTGCACACGGGCGCTGGAGTGTGTAAAGTAAAGAACAAAAATCGCTGACAGTTTAGAGGTGAGTGTGCAGGACCAGAAATATGTTGATAAGCAAATGTAATTTGTTTCCTGCTTTTTAAACCTTACGCCAAACGTTATCTCGGCAGAGCAGGTCCCCGTCTCTGTTAAGCAGGTTTAAAGTGAGACATGAGGTAAGTTAGACATGAGAACATGAATCATACATCCATACTGCTTCCTGTCTTCTCCAGGATTAAAAATAAATGTGAAAATATGTAAATCATCACCATGAATTTGTGTCCATGTATCAAGAGGAATGACCTCTCTTACCTCACAGAGACCAACAAATGAACTTTTTGATTCTCTCCCTCTCTCTCTCTCGCTCTCTGTGTCTCTCTGTGTCTGTCTCCCTGACTGAATGTGTGCATTACATTCCAAAGCTGTACAGACTTGATAGCAGACATGAAATGGCATTATGGGCAATGAAGGCAAATTGTGGTGAACGCATCAATTCAACCGTGAGGCGAGTCGCAGCATGACCATCAAGTGCAGGCGATTATTCCCTCATGTTAATATGCAAGTGTCTCCCGCTTTGACACATTCATGATTGAATAAGTAACACTAAAATTTGCACATAATTTATATTCCTTAATCTTGCACTGTAGCCAGAAGTCACATTTCTTACCACACTTGACATGTGATGGAATAACTTCATGTGCTATTCAAAATTAAAGACACAGAAGTAGTTCTATAGTGCAGACTTAGCCAGAGTTGCAGACTATTTTTGGGTTCAGCTGGGTCTCAGATTAGCTGACAAAATGTTAAAAATGTAATATGTAGTCAGGAAACAAATGCTGTACGCAAACTATACTCTTCCTCAGCAGTTCTAATGTTAACTCAGACAAGTATAGATCTACTGTTCAGGTGTATTTTATCTTGATTACCTTGTATCATGAAACCCTAATTTGTTTCAGTATAATGTTAATTTCTATGTGATGTTATACAATGCAAATGCAATAAATGTAACTGTGAGGTAATCGACCATGGCTCGTCCACTTCAACACGCGTTCTCAATTAGGCTGGTACCTAAAGATGCCACACCTGCTTCATTTAGACTGACATTTATAGATGCCAGTCCTCATTTACTTATCGCTTAGAGTGAGCACACTCCCTTGGCTGAGAAGCAACCCCACACATGAATGGACAGGACTGATGGTAGCTCTCACCCTCATACATTTCAAGAAGGGCAGCAAAGAAGCCAGGAAACACATCAGGGACAGACTGATATTCTGCAAAAAATATCACAAAGTGATTAGACTGCTCATCACTGCTAAGTCATTCTCTCTGATGAATCCCCCTTTCAATTGTTTTGGGCATCTGGAAAAAAAAAAGCATGCCGGGAGAATAAAAGGTGAGGGCTACAATCAGTCCTGTGTCATGCCAACAGAAGCGCATCCTGAGACCATTCATTTGTAGGGTTACTTCTAAGCCACGGGAGTGGTCGCACTCAATTTTTCCTAAGAACACAGCCATGAAAAAAGAATGGTACAAAAACATCCCTTGAGAGCAACTTCTCCCAACCATCAAAGAACAGTTTGATGATAAACAATGCCTTTTCCATTTAAGGTCCATGAACAGGAAATTGCCCAGACCATAATCCTATTGCGAGCTTGTTGTCAATTCTTAAAAAGCAGGTTCTGACAAACTCCGAGCATTGATTATGCTGACTTCAAAATACAGTTATACAGACCGTGCCTCCTTGAATTACACTAACAGTTATAGAAATCTCATCTCCTTGGCTTAAATGTATAGTCATAGAGGCAACACTCCCTTGAATCTGACCTAATAATACAGGCTACAGCTCCTTGAATTAGACTTGCAGTTATAGAGATCACATCTCCTTGACTTTAAGGTACTGAATAGTCACAGAGGCCACACCTTCTTGAATTAGACTTACAGTTATACAGACCACACTTGCCTACACAGGCTCTTTAAGCGAAACACAGGCTTAGAGCTTTACCCAAGAAACGTGGAGCTGAAGCTGAACAAAGACGAGACAAAACCAGGGCCGAGACAAAGCTAGAGACGAGACAAAACCAGAAATGAGACTAGAGACAGGAGAGACAGGAATCGGGAGAGACTAGAGACAGGACGGGTTAGTAGTTAGTCGGGTTAGTATCTAATCTGGTTATTGTTGAAGTGTGTGATGACCTAATCGGGTTAGTAACTAGGAGGGTTAGTAACTAAGCTGGTTAGTCGCTGAACCTACAAGGGAAACGAACACACAAGAGGCTAAACACACACAAAAGGCTAATCCATACTAGAGGCTAAGCCTACTAGAGACTAAAGCCACTAGGGGCCAATCCGACTAGAGGCTAAACCTACTGGAGGCCAAGCCTACTAGCGGCTAAAAACTAGAGGCTAAACCTACTAGCGGCTAAACCCTCAAGTGGCTAAACATACTATTACAGATAACTAAACATACAAGGAACTAAACACGAGGCAAACAAACACTGGAGACACACAGAACAGTACTTACACAGGACAAGAGAAAAACTAACTATTACATTTAACAAAAACACAAACAGGTCCACAACACCAAAGCCAAATGAACATAAACATAACAAAACTAGAGCCCTTCCAAACGGAGGTTACATAACATAACTTGAATCAAAGGAATGCCCACTTGACATTATTAATGCTCGACTCAGTTTCCCAAAACTAACAGCTTTTTATAATGGATCTAATGAGCTACCTCGGTTCAGGTGAGCTCCCTCGTCACCTGACCCAGGTCCATTCTGGGAAACTGAGTCTACAAACACAAAACGACAAACTTACAAACTTAAATTATCGGACACACAGTGCCCTCTAGGGGTGGTCCCTTACACAGGTATACAAGCCACACCTCCTTGAATTAGACTTACAGGTATACAAGCCACATCTCCTTGAATTGGACTTGAGAGAGACAACACATGGTGGTGTTTGAACATGGGACCTTCCAGTCAGCAGTCTAATACCTTAACCACTAACCCTTCTCCTCTTCTGCACCCCTCTTTGACTTACCATTTAAATTATACACAGTAATATATACAGAAGCTGACCCACAGACCCACAGAGTGAACAGAATCAAAACTGTCACACAAAGGTTTTTGCTTCCAGAAAGTTCAGTAATGGCTGTTAGTCACTGTCCCAGATTTTCACATTAGGGCTTTAGGCATGTGTTCACCAAGTTAATAATGGTACAGGTGCTGGGTTTCATTACAAACCACTTCAGTTTATTCGGGGATTTCAGTGACACCTACATCCTCTCGTGCACTTGTTTGGTTGAGAACATACAGTAACGCAGTAGCTGCCCTGAACTCCCGAGGAGGAACCACACCATAACAACTCATTCCACATGCCTCCTCTCTCCACACTGCCACTCTCACGCCCTATAGAAGTCAAGGAGTGAGGTCTGCACTTGCAAATGTTGAGACTGCTATGATGGGAATGTGCTTATGGGAAGTGGTGTGTGTATGTGTGTGTGTGTTTGCTGTACTGAATTTATGTTGAGCATTGCTTTGTGTTTTCTTTTTCTACAGGTCACCAGCTGTCTGAGACAGGGGAGCTGTCAGATTGATCATGTTGTGTTAATTATTCATGTTTAATTTACACAAGTGGAATGAGGATGTGTAATAATTTACAGAATCAGAAAAAAAAAACTTTTAATATGTTGCTGTTAATATGTTGCGTGATTTTACTCTGTCACTTCCCACAATCAGTACACAAGTTTAAATTAGTTTTTTTAAGGTTGAAGGTAACCATATTTGAAGTAACAAAAACTGTGTATATTATTTGTTTTGTAACAATAAAAACGTTGATTTGTTGAGTTTTTTTTTTAAATAGGTGAATGTATTCTTCTTTTTCGAGATGCTAATAAGCTAATAAAGCATGTATTATATCTAGCTGTCTGTCTCTCTGTTTGTCTGTCAGTCATTGTTTCTCTGTCTGTCTTTGTCTTAAACTGTTTTTCTGTCTTCACCTGTCTGTCTGCCTTCCTCTGTCTATTCATTTATCTGTTTTTGTTTAATTATCGCCCTGTCTGTCTTTGCGTCTTGCTAACACTTTCTTCATCTTCCTGTCTGCCTTCCGCTTTCTATCTATCTGTTTATCTGATTTCCTCTGTCTGTCTGTCTCTATGTCTATCAGTCTGTCTATGTCTATAAATCACTCAATTTCTTCATCTATATGTCTGTCTTCTGTCTGTCTTTCTCCCTACATTTTTCTTCTGTCTATCTGTCTGTGTTTACTCTCTCTCCCTCGCTCTCTCTCTCTAATATTACTTATAAAAAATATTCGTTTGAATTGAAGAGAGTATAATTTGTTATAATGACTATAATTCTGAGTGAAAATGATGTAGAATGATGGAGTTGTGTTCTGATACGTTAATTAACTCTCGGCAGGAGAGAAACGATAAGTGCATATCTGCTCAGGTTATGATGAGCTCAGCTCTTCTTCTGGGTTAAAAAATCGTTTCCATGAACTGTGTATGGGCTTGTTGTGTGTTTCACCGTGTTGGTTTTCTAATACTGCACCAAAAGCAAACAAAATACTTCAGTCAATAATTAAAAAAAATAACACTTTGAAGAGAAAGCATTTCAAGTATTGACAGCAACAGAAATTCATTTAAAATGATTAAAAAAAAAAATTGCATTGCATTGCTCTTTCAATGGGCATCTCTCTCTCTCTCTGTCTCTCTCTCTCTTCTCGCTCTCTGCAGAGATTCTATTCACATGTAGAACTCCAGCGATAGCTGATATTGTTATTCTGGTGGATGGCTCTTGGAGTATAGGCCGCTTTAATTTCCGTCTGGTGCGTACATTCCTCGAGAGTCTGGTGACAGCGTTCTCGGTCAGCTCGGACCAGACGCGTATCGGTGAGACGCTTTTTCTCGTATCTTATGTCTTAACATATCTAAATCATATAATGCATGACATTATATGCAAATAAATCCTTCTGTGTGTGTGTGTGTGTGTGTGTGTACAGGATTGGCTCAGTACAGTGGAGATCCAAGAATTGAGTGGCATCTCAATGCACATGCAACAAAAGACGATGTCATCAATGCTGTGAAGAACTTGCCATATAAGGGAGGAAACACGCTAACAGGTATACATGGTCACCTCCAAAAGTATCGGGAACAACAAGGATATTTGGGTTTAAGTTCAAAAGAGGAATATGAGATTAACCAGCTTTCATGGGACGACATGGCGACCCACTAATATTAGTGTGTGTGTGTATGTGTGTGTGTGTGTGTGTGTGTGTGTGTGTGTGTGTGTGTGTGTGCAGGTCTAGCTCTAATGTACATCCTCGAGAACAGCTTTAAGCCCGAGTCTGGCTCCAGAACCGACGTTCCGAAAATCGGAATCCTGATCACGGACGGGAAGTCTCAGGATGATGTCATCGGCCCCGCCCAAAGTCTTAGGGATGCAGGAATAGAGCTGTTTGCCATCGGTATCGATCTGCTCCATTGTTTCACTGTCTCTATGCCTGAATGCTAGACACGTTGTTGTAATACAGCACATGACGTATACACTATCCACCCTTTTGTGTGTGTGTGTAGGTGTAAAGAACGCCGATGAAAACGAGCTGAGGATGATCGCGTCTCCTCCAGAAGATACCCACGTGTATAACGTAGCTGACTTTAATGTCATGAGCTCAATAGTGGAGGGTTTGACCAGGGTCGTGTGTCAGCGTGTGGAGTATCTTAACAGGGAGATCAAAGGTCAGAGCCTAGAGCACGCACATCGCACCAACTGACTAATAAACACACCTATTTATGGACATCCATACAGTCACTATATGATCTTTAATTGACTTATGAAAGGATAATGTCGTTAATCCAACTTGAAATATCTTTATTTTTGTGTGTGTGTGTGTGTGTGTGTGTGTGTGTGTGTGAACATAGGTGACCCCGTCACCTATCCAATTCCTGATGCACCCAGTGAACTCGTTACCTCTGAGGTCACAGCCAGGAGTTTCCGTGTCTCCTGGACCCATGCTCCCGGAACAGTGGAGAAATACAGAGTGGTGTACTACGCTTCCAGAGGAGGCAAGCCAGAGGAGGTGTGTCTGTCAGTCTGAACTGCTAAATCACTTCACGAGAACAGCAAAATAGCTGTGACTCCAAACGTAGGAAACAAAGCTTGAGAGTGACGCATCACTGTCCTGGGTGTACAGTACATGCTATCAAGATGTACAGCAGCTTTATAACTTCTTCTTCAGTTTTCGTTTTTTTTATTTTTATTTTTTTTTATTTAATCTATAATCTTTAAACAATAATCGTAATATACAGTAGATAGTAGGTTTTCATTCCACACTTTACTCAATACTCTGTAGAAGAAGCTTTAACCTGATCAGCGTGACCTATGAATCATTCAAGCATAAAAGACATCTAATTTATGGCATGAACCAGTGAGAAGCAGCAGGTGCGGATGATGACAGATAATCAGACCGGTGATTAGTACAGCCGCCTAGGGTTGGGCTCAATTACTTATATTTCTCTAGGGTTGACTTCTACTCAAAAAGGTACGTTGTCTTCCATTTTAGCCTATTGATGTAGTTAGTTGTAGTTAGTAGAAACATTACTTCAAAACAAGTTTAAACAGTGATCGGCATGAAACAGGAGAATACAGGTATTATTTTGCTTAAAGGTCAGTAAAGTGCCTGGATAATACCTGATGCTTATCAATTTCTTACTGATTCTTTTATATTACAAAATCATAAACATTTTTAAAAACTAGCAAAGATGAACAGTTTTTCTTTCCCCAATGGGTCAGACACACAAAAGAAGAGTCTATGGCAACAAGAGTTTGTGAATTTGAGGGGAGCATGTCTCTTCAAGTCCAATAGAAATTGTTTGGATGGCTTCATACAGTAGCTGTACGCCCTAGTTCTATTGGAATTCTATTAACAGAGCACAGGCCTGACTAAACATCATTCCTAAAGCTGTTGCATAATCACCCAGCGTTAACCCGAAGGATGGGGTAGTGGTTAGCACTGCTGCCTTGCACCTCCAGGGTCCGGGTTCCAGCCAGGCCCTCAAGGATTACAGTCCACTCCAGCAACTTCATCAGTTTGATCATGCTCCTCCAGAAGGCCATCCATTACCCCTCTGATCTCAATCCTCCACCGCAGTTCCCTGGTTAAAGAAACAATATGAATCTTGTAAAAGATTTCACCGAATGTCTACAGTAGTTATAATAAAAATAAAAGATATTAATAAGGCTATATACCACCAGAGAGTGTAAAATATTGTTTCTGGAATTCTAAAGTTCGGTTAAAGTTCACTCACTCATCATCTATACCACTTTATTCTGTATGGCAGGATATCCATCGTAGGGCACACACACACTCTACAGACAATTTGGAAACACCAATCAGCCTAACATACATGTCTTTGGACTGTGGGTGGAAGGCCACCAAGCACAGGGAGAACATGCAAACTCCATGCACACAGAGACGGAAATCAAGCCTGGCTGGGAATCGAACCCGGACCCTGGTGGTGCAAGGCAACAGTGCTAACCACTACACCACCCTTTGGTTAACGCTGGGCATTGTTTTATATTCAAAAGGGTTTAATATTTTCAAGGGTTTTACTTTGTCATTCTCAGGAGTAACTGTGTGTCTGAAGTGATGTTTTAAAATAACCAGGTATCTAATCAATCCGGTTTTCACTCGTAGCATGAGCATTAGTGACTCTGAAGCCATTTGAAGACATTTTTATATCCTTTAACTTACAGAGTACTACTGCCTAAATGCTAAACATTTCTGGGACTTCTCTACGTTTCATTAGCTGAGCACTCGCGCGGCAATGTGTGCTGGGGTTGAGCAGGATGCTGTAGCTGGGCAAAAGTCAGGGCAAATATTTGCCCAGAATAAAGAGTCCACAAAACGGACATCTTCACCTCTTTAGCGCGGTTTGATAGCATCAGCAGCGGGGGGAGGAGGGTGGGGTGGTGTTGTTTATAAAATCACGTGATTGCATCTCAGGGAAAGTAAATTGCTGGCTCAACTTGATTTTTTTTTTTTTTGTTTATTCAGTGTGTGTCTACAAAGTTTTCAAGAACACAATATTACCTGTTGTCTCAACAAATACCACTGTAAGAAGTCGGGCCAACAATACAATATTAATTCATGCAACATTTATCTAGTTGGATTTTTTACAGTGCTGGAATAGATGAGAGGGGAAATGAGGTTGCTGCTGAGGTTGTTACATAAACAAGCAATTTTTTAATTGTATCTTTAGGCACTTTGCAACCTGTCGATAAAGCATGTGTTCCCATTTCTTTAATTAAATCTACATTATTTAATTTAATTTCATGCACTGTACTATAATAGACTGAGGGGTATCTCAAGACCTTTGCACAGTACTGTACAAATTTTAATGACCCCAAATAAGTTTTAAACAAAGGAATATCAGTTGCACTGACTTAACATTCCAGGGGGAAGGATTGTGTTGTTATAAGAAAATAATCAATGGTGATGGTGAGATTTGTTTTTATTGTTAATATTTGAACATTCCTGTGGAGAAACAGTGATATCATGAGGTATATTCTTCTTACACCTCTTTTCACTTTTGTTTAGAAATGAGTATGATAAGTAGACTTTTTTTTTATTCCTGTTATCCTTACCTCTTTATTCTTGCTTACATTTTCCTTCTGTCCTTCTTCTTTCATCTGTTTCCTTCTCTTGTACTCTCTTCCTTTCATCACTTTTACTTTTTCTTTGGTTCTTTTATGCATTTGATCACTTTTTTCCCTTGCTTTCTCTATTCTTTTTCTCCCTTGTGCTCTTCTCCCTTGTGCTTGTACCCTCCCTCTTTCTCTCCGTAACTTCCTTTCATTCTTACTTTCTTCTCCAGTCTGTCATGGATCACCCTTCACATTTCTGCTCCCATGGTGACAAGCTCTATGTGCTTATGTTTTAATTTCTTTTCCATCATCCTATCAATGTTTTTTTCCCCCTCGTTTGTGTTCACTTTTGTGTTTCTACAGTATATCTTGTCTTTAAATCTCAGCCAGTGTTCTCTAATATCTTTTGTTTGTTTGTTTGTTTGTTTGTTTGGATGGTCACCTGCTCTTATGATAATGCTCGTGGACTGTTTAGGTGTAGTACCTTGACTCATACCAGGAATGTTGCTTTGTGGTTGTACAGCGATAACCTAATTCTTTTGATGGCTTTTTACAATCACTTTTCTGTATCCTTTGTACGGCCCTCTTTCCCACAGGAGGTGCATCTTCGCATTGTACTATATTTAATCTTCCATGTGGTGACCGTTTGCAGGTAGTGGTGGACGGTGATCAGAACTCCGTTGTCCTCCAGCATCTGAACTCCGTGACCGAGTACCAAGTGGCTGTATTCGCCGTCTATAGTAACTCCGCCAGTGAAGGTCTGAGAGGCAGCGAAACCACATGTGAGTTTCTACTCCGACACACACCGCTGCTCTGATAATTCCTCTACTGACTCATTCTGTCTCTGCAGGGAAATCATTTAATCATAGCTAGCTCTCAGCATGACAGATCTCTCTCTCTCTCTCTCTCTCTCTCTCTCTCCCCTTCAGCACGTCTTTATGTAGCTGTGTCACAAAGTGAATGCCGAACTCCTCATTCTAATGCACACAGCGCCTTCTGAGTACATCTGACTAGAGTTAGACTGCTCATAATTACTCAAATGATTTATAATACAAACTCAGAGATGAAAAAAAATACAGTAGATAGAAAATGAATACACAGCGTTTGATATTTTTCGTGACAGGTTACAGTATGTACACTTTTCCCCCCTGAATCGAACATATACCTAATGAATGTAGTGAATCCATCCATTTTTCATACTGCTCATCCTGTGTAGAGTTGTGAACAACCAAAGGAGGTGGGAAACACACCCTGAATGGGGACATCAACCCATCACAGAGCACACAGATGCACTCACACAACCAATTATACACTACAGAACATTTTGGAAATGCCAGAAAGCCAACAACACAAAACTTTGAAAACTCACCACGCACGTGAGGACCAGAGGTGAGATTCAGACCTCCAACCACGGAGGTGCAAAATGCTAACCAGTAACTGTTAGTATACTGTACCTCCCTAGAGTCGATATTTAGTATTTAATATTTTAGCACCTTTATAAACTGATCAGCCACAACATAAAAAATAACATTGACGCTACCTTGGATTTTGGGTGCCCTTGTGCCACTTAAAACAGCTCTAAACCCTTGACGCATAACTCCACAAGACTTCTAAAGGTGTGCTGTGGTATCTGCACATTAGCAGAAGATGCAAGACTTGCACAAGAACAAGGTGTACAAGGTGAATTCATGGACCATCCCATGGATGCTTGATTCAGATCTGGGGAATTTGCAGGCTGGTTCAACAATCTCGAACACTTTGCCTGCTAGGCCAAATACTCAGCAAGCTGTGATACATTGGGTGCTCTGAGTGATCTTCCGATTATAGCCAATAATAAAAATTTTCAGCTATCTGCGGTGCATTCATTTTACTCTGGGATCGGACTGGACGGGGTATCCTTTAGTCCCTACTGACATCAATATGGAGAGCGCATGATCCTGTCACCAGTTTACTGGTATATAATGGATAATCAATGTTATTAAATTCACCTGGCAGTAATGTTAGTGTTGTGGCAGATTTAGGTTTTTTTTAGGTTTGGTTCTACTGATGGACACCAACCATCAAGTTATTCCTTACATATTCAGTTGGGTCGAGGTGAGCACTTTTACTGGGTCACTCCAGAACACAGAATATCCTTGTTTCTAGCAAACAACTCCACAGCAGTTTTTGACCTTGGGGTTATGATCCGGTTGGAATATGAATTTCCATTCCCCATTTTTTTTTTGTTGACATTTTTGACAGAATCTCTTTGTACTTTGTATCATCCATCCCTCAATCTTGACAAGTTCTCCTATTCCTGCAGGTGAGAATCATCCCCATACCACCATGCCTCACAGTCGGCATATTGTTATTTTGTGTCGTTGAGTTGGAATTCATGACAGAAAGCCAGTTTCTTTCACAGGATCCTTCCGGTGGATTCATGCAAACTTTTTTCCCCACAACTTTCCATATCTCTTTTAATACAGGTCAATACAATAATTCATTTTTTTGGCCATAAAATCCTGTCGGTCCAATCTGTTATTTGGTTCCTTTCTGACCAAGCTGACCAGCGGGTGGCGTCATGCATGTTCCAGAGATGCCCATTCCAGTAAGAGTGCAGTAGACTGCATTTCTAGGTACCACTGATCAAGGGCAGCACTTGTTAGTGCTAGGATCTGACTAGCATGAAACCTGCGAGACAATTTCTCTGGAACATTTCCTTATTTTCCAGAAGCATATGCTTCACGATATGAAAGCGGCTCTCTGACGTGTCCCCTTCAGCTTGATCACAAGCAGCCTGCAACAGTGAGATAACATGTGAGGCACTGTGAGTCATCTTCTGTTAATCACTCAGGAGAGCTCCAAGTCTTACTTTTCATATATATATATAATATGTGTGTGTGGTACTAAAGCTGTTTCTGAGTCGACTTCAGACCCGACCTCCTCCAGCATCCCAGTGCAGACAGTGGGAATGCACCTGAGATACAAATACATTAGCAAGATTGATATCGCTATTCCCTGTTTTCTTAGCATAGAAACACTGATACACACACACACACACACACACAAATACACACACTAGATAGACTGCAGTGATTCTAACCTTGTGTGAAAGTTAATGGAGCTGGAGGGAAATGACAGGTGTATGTGTGTGTCTGTGTGTGTGTGTGTGTGTGTGTGTGTGTGTGTGTGTGTGTGTGTGTGTGTGTGTGTGTATGTCAGCAATGACTGATAGACAACTGATGAGCTAAAATAACTTTTTTTAGTTATGCAGCTGAGCTCAGAGTCTCTTTCTGTTTTAAAGTATATTCAGCCTGTGATATATCTCTTTTATCATCTCATAACTGGATGGATAGATGGGTTGGGTTATTTATATTTATTAGGGTACCTTAAGCTGCAGGGATTTTTTGCGAAAGTCAAGAAAAGTCTGTGTGGATCCAGTCTTTCAAGATACCATACCATTGACGAACAAGCACCAGAGAATGAACAGAATTTGCTGAACCTTGTTTGTTTGCTGTTACCTCGCAGTGTCTCCTGGAGGATATTTACAGTCCCTGGTCATGATGCTCAGACAATAAACCCATAAAGCAGCTGTAGAGCTCAAACCATTTTAATCTCTTTTAATCGCTTTGATGGTGGACTTGGCTGCTGGAGCGTACACGGCAGTCCATTAGGTTTCCCTATAGACCCATGTTCAAAACGAGATCTTTTTCCAAACAATACGATTGAATGTGCAGGAGCAACAAATACAAAAAAAAAAAAAAAATGCTGCAATCAACAATCGTACAGTACTTGGAACATTTGTCTTTCAGTCACATGATCCAAACATGGCAACACCTAGTTTCATGTTGCACTTTCTTACATTCCCAAATTCGATCCTGAATTTGTGCCATCATGTGATTGCAAAAACAATCAAAGCGAGATCGTCAAAGTGGTCGTTAAGCATTCTGTCAATGTTTCATATGTGCGGTGGAGCAAATCTGCTACGTTAGCTAAATCCCTTCCTGTGCACTAAACTAATCAATCGTCTAGAAATGACTCGGATAAAGTCTCAGACATCACACTAAAAAGGAAGCTACATTTGTTTCTTCCTTCCGTGTCCCTTTAGGGCATCGGTCATAACATTTAAACATAATGAAAAGTCAGCAAGCAGCATATACCTGTAAGGAACAGTGTAATGTACTGTGAGATGTGAGATGTACAGACCTGACAAAAAGTTCAGCACCATGACCCGACCTTACGAAACACGCTGCAAGTTCATTTAAAACTAGTACGGGTCACTGAAACAGGAACTGAGTTCATTTCTCAGTGGCAGCTTGATGCATTCCTTTCAAATTTAGTACATCTAAATGTGACCCCAGTCGATCCTGGTTTTGCTTTTGCACAAAGGAGTCAGGACACAAGGTACTTTGATCCCTAATCACTGATCGCAGATATATACAGTGGCAGGAAAAAGTACAAGTTTCAATGGTTTTTATCAGTCAAAGTACCTTTAGTCTACAACTCCAGCACATTCTATTAACAAGACTAGTTGGTATGCTAATACCTGACTTTAATTAGCTTTTTTTTTAATGTCGTTACCTCAAGGATTCATATACTTTTTCCACTAGCACTATGAGGTTTTTTGTGGCTGTTCTCAATAAAGACACGAAAGAACAGATTTTTTTTTTTTTTGCGTTATTATTTTAGGCACGTTATCTTTATCTCACGTTATCAATACTCTTGACTTAGATCAAAATCAGATCACATTTTATGAAAAATTAATGCAGAAAACCATGAAATTCCAGAAAGGTTCACATATCTTTTTGCCACTGTGTTATCATTAGTAGTATTATTATTAGTATTAGTTTTATTGTTGGTGTTATTAGTTAATTTTTATTTAAAATTAAATGCTTTATTTACAGAACAAAAAAATGCATATAGGTCTCCGGCCAGTGCTCAATGTAGGGGTGGTCCAATCACATGCTGCAACTCACAAGTATTTTAATAATTGATTAATCTATTGATTATTGAAACAATGAATCCAATGATTAATTGGATTAGAGATGGCTTTTAAATTTAGCTTGAGGTTGTTTTGCGCATGTGGTACTACCTTATTATCAACATAATAAAGATGAATACTTCGTTAAAAATGTATTTTAATGAAATTTCCTGATTATAAAATATAAATCCAAGGAAAAGCAAAGTAGAAGCAATAAAATGTAATATATATAATTATCTTATAGGTAAGTGGGAAAAGGACACGTACAGTACCTAAGGAGAATATGGCTAATTGGTGTGTGTGTGTGTGTGTGTGTGTGTGTGTGTGTGTGTGTGTGTTACTGTGAGCTGAAAAAAGAGAAGAACACAACACTGTGTGAGAGAAAGACAGACGGAGAGAGACAGAGAGAAAAACGTGCATGCAGAGCTCACAAGCCACAACACACAGTCACTAATGGTCCGCGATCCTTTCCCATTTACAGTACCTGACTCTGGCATCCTTGGCCACGCCCCAACCAGAACAAAGATGCAGTTATCAACTAATCGACAATTAAATTCGATTGCGATAATTGCGCCCTCAGCCCTGACCACCATGAAAGCACTCCGACATCATCAAGCACACATTCATACTCCAGAGAAAACAAACTCAAATCAGAGAGAGTAAGGAATGAAGAAGAGACTATGACAGTGAAGGAGAGAATGCTAATATTGTTAATATTGTACAAAGGAAAGTTTTTCTTTTTATTTCTCTTCTTCTCTTTATTCATCCATCTATCAATCCATTCATTCATTTATTAATTCATTCACCCACTCACTTATATTCGGCTTTGTTAGTTGAGACAGATATCTGTCAGAAATACCAAGAATTACTGTTGCTTCCCAGTCTCAGCTGTTGTGCCACGGTTGCTATGGAGATGTGAATGACTTCTTGGGAGTAAGAGGGTGAACTGTAGCATATAAGGTCTAATAATTTCACCACTGATTCTCAACTATGGTTACTACTAACAAATACTTATAATGACTAAATATGAAATAGATTTGTGTCTTTAAGCTATTGCGTTTACATTTAATTATTTCCCAGACGATTATTTCATGCAGAGACATTTATAACAGAATCGATACAGAATTTAACGCAAGTCATCTTGTCTCCCATTGTCTCTCTCTCTTTTTTAATGTAAAAGTGATGAGTTGAGAGTATTCTCTGTGTGTCTCCCAGTGGCCTTGCCCATGGTGAATAACCTGGATCTGTTTGACATCACGCACAACAGCATGCGAGTGCAATGGGTTCCTGCAGAAGGGGCGTCTGGATACATGATCCTGTACGCCCCGCTGAGTGACGAAGGCACGTCAGACGAAAAGGAGGTGAGAGGGTGTCCTAAACCGACCTGAGACTTGTTTTAATAACTAATCTAACACTACAACTGTAAAGTATGAGTAGTGAGATGGTCTGTTGATCCAGGTCATAGTTAAGTATAACAAATTGTGCTCGGTCCACCAAACAGAGGGTTGTAAATATATTACCATTCCGGGTATTGACAGGAACATGTACTGTACAAAATTCATAAAATTTAACTTGACATTGACATTTTACCTTAATGTGAATGTGTGCGTGTAGCTTAAAGTAGCAGAGACTGTAAGTGAGATCGAGCTGGATGGTCTCACTCCTGCAACCGAGTACACAGTCACAGTTTACGCCATGTACGGAGACGAAGCCAGTGACCCCAGGACGGGCCAGGAGACCACGCGTAAGTGTGTGTCCGAGTGTGTCTGAATATGAACATTTAAAAAAAATAATACTACTACTTCTGATCTGTATCTGAGCCCAGCAGTGAGACTTGAAAAAAATATCAATAATATCAGGCACAGTGTGAAGTTTTACTTCCTTGTACATCATACTGCCACCTACTGTTTTGGAGAAAGTGGCTATGTACAGTACGTGTACTCAGATACTGAACAACATTGCTACCATGACAGCGGGGAGGGGGAGCAGTTGTACGCTAGTATAGTACCCCAGGTGTTTTTTTTTTTTTTTTTAGTAAAAAAAAAAAAGCAGCTCATACCTTTTCTTACACTGTAACTGTAACAATGCTAGCACTGAGCCACAGTTAGTATAAGCAATCTAGCTTGCATTATAAAATAAACAATTCTTTAACTTTAGTTACATTGTAATGTAAAAATTTGACATTTAAGTATTTAATTATTTGACAACATTGCTACATTTCTTATCTTAAGCTGTTGTTTTTTTTTTCCCCGTGGCCAATCTTACTTGTATTTTATCCCCTGGCTTTGCTGAATCCTGCTTCGTTGACTGAGGTCAAAAAAAAAAAAAAAGCCTGAAATAATTATTCGCTTTTCCGAGACACTTTTTGCCTTTTGTGATCATACAGTAAAAGCTGCCACCACTTCTTGGTAAAAGGCGCCATGTTCAGCACACCTCGCAGCCACTTTCCGAAGAATTGAATATAAAATGTGCACTAGCAGTTAAGGACAAAAAGCTCAGTGTGAAAGAAGCCCTAACCCATCACATTTCATCTCCCCATGAATGCAGGCTAACAAAACAGTCCCACAGCTAGCTAGATAGCCGGTGAGATCAGACACGAAAGCATAATTTAGTGCGGCGTCTTAGGATGTGTGAAAACGTTTTGTTGTTCTTTCTTTTCCTTGTTCTTATTCTCTCTCCAGTTCCTCTCAGTCCTGCGCAAAATCTCCACATCACTGATGTGACTCACAGTTCCGCCAAGCTCAGCTGGGAGGCCGCGTCTCGCAAAGTCAGGGGCTACCGCATCATGTACGTGAAGACGGACGGAGTTCAGACCAATGAGGTGACAATTTACTCTGCTGAACGATCACACTCCATTTTTTTTTTTTTTTTTTTCTGTTGTAGGATTGTTAAGTGTATTGCTTGGGTTATGCTTGAATTTATTTCAAATTTATACTCATGCTCAGGAAACAAACACAAATCTTCCCTAATCCATTGCTAACGATCCCAACAAACCATCACTGTTTGAATTTAAACACAATTTCATGGAACGGTCTGGGTCAGTGTAAGCATTTAATTTAATGACTCATTTGATTTCTCTCGCTAGGTCGAAGTGGGTCGAGTTACCACAAAGTTGCTAAGTAACCTCAACTCGTTGACAGAGTACACGGTGGGCATCTCCGCCATCTACGACGAGGGACAAGCCGATCCCCTCACAGATAGCTTCACAACGAGTGAGCGTGACAACACATGCACAGTGTGTACAAATCTCTTTTGAGCACCATCAGGAGTGTTTATTTTTGTATTTATTTTGTGTGTGTGTGTGTGTGTGTAGAGCGGGCTCCGTCCCCAGTGAGCGTGAGGAGCAGCGAGGTGACCACAGACAGTTTCAAAGTGAGCTGGCAGCATGCGGCATCTGACATTTCCCTCTACAAGCTCTCCTGGACGCCAGCCAATGGAGGAGAGACCAGAGAGGTAGTGCAGCCACACACACACACACACACACACACACACACACACACACACACACACACACACACACACACACACACACACACACACACACACACACACACACACAGCGACCTACTGTACACCAGCACAACCAAAACCAAACAAATGTTTACAGGAACTCATGTTTTTATTACTGTTTTATCAGCTTTTATTATGTGAGCACCAAATGTGATGTGAGAATCAGATTCATCACATTTTACAGCACTCTCCCATCACTTAGTTACTGTATCTACTGTATGTAAACCCATGAAACCTGTGCCAAGCTTGTGTGTAGATCAACAATATACAGTATATGCCACATATGCTTTGTACCATTATATTAGCATACACAATTCTCATGTTCTCTCTCACTGTTTGTCTCACAGTTTTTGTGTGATATTTTTCTTCCTTTAATATTTGCCTAAAAATGCTAAGAAACAAACAAGCAATACACCTAGACTCTCATCTCTCCCATTCTCTTTTGTTTCTCTCTGTCATTTTCCACAGATTTTTGTTAATCCTAAAATTTTAACTCACTTCAGGCTATTACCACTGTTGTTTACAAATATTTATTTGCTATTACTTATTAATCTGTCTATCTGTATATAGAGGCCTCAAATGACTGTAGCTTTATCTCTCATTCTTTATATAAAATAATGGACCAAAAAAAAAAAAAATTCTTTCTTTCTCTCCCCCTGTAGATGGTGATCGATGGTAATCAGAATTCCTATCTGATTTCGGGTCTGAGGCCCCTAACCGAGTATGAGGTCACTCTCACGGCCATATACAAAGACAAAGCTGAGAGCGAAAAAGTCGAGTTCAGTGAAACTACAGGTAAACTAACGGCAAACACAGCACTAATCTCATCGGCAAATCCGCAAACGTCAAATACAACACGGATCCCTTCAGTAAAATCTAGGGATGAGGATCACCAGGGACCATCCGATATAATATTATCACAGTACTGTACCTAGCTGCCGATTTTATCTGTGTTGTGATTCTGTCAGTCTCACAATTAAAAAACAAAACTTAAAAAAAAAAAACATTTGTCACAATAATTTTATTCTACCACATGAAATGCGAAATGCTGTGCTGCCTGCCAAGTTAGAATTAAGGCTTTATTTGTCACGTATACACTACATTACTGCACAGTGAAATTCTTTCTTTGTAGAGCACATGGTCAGTCATGATACGGTGGAGCAGATAGAGTTAAGGGCCCAACTAAGGCTACCTCGTACTGCTGACCTTCCACTCAGTGAGGTCCAATCAGTGGAAGTCCAATCAGCTTTGGTCATTTTCATTACTTCGGATTAAAAAAGCTGGAGCATTTCAGTCCCTGGTAGTGCAAACTTAAGCAAACAACCAACTAAAAGTGGGGAGGCTCTGTCACTGAGTGACTTAACCCTCTGAGCTACCACTTACCACTTCACCAAATAAACCATTGCATTAGCATATATGATTGTGCCATCTGTACCATTATAGAAGAATGGCAGCATTTTAGAATCAGAAATGCAAACATTACAATATAGATGTTTATTTTATGAAAAAGAAAGAAACAACTACTTTTTCAAACAAAAAAAAAAAAATCTTCTTGGAAACAATCTGTAAACCAGAAAAGAAGTCAGCATATTATGCAAATGACACCTTTTCACACACACATACATGCACACACACACACACACACACACACACACACACACACACACACACACACACACACACACACACACACACAAAGAAAAAGAAAGTTTCTGGGTTTTGCATGAAAAAAAAGCAGTTGCGACAAACTCCTGAGAAGAACTATGGCTGGTTTTCCTGGATGTTCAGTAACATTAAGCAGCTAAAATTGTACCTGATATCAGATTTTTAGTAAAGGGTTTGTCACACTAATTATTGACTTGTTGTTTTAATAATTACTGTTTTTATAGTACTTCTCGTACTTGTAAGACTTTTGCACAGTACTGTACTGTATGTAAATAACAATATATATATAAAAAAGATGATTTTGGAATGCTTATGATAATGCATGAATTGCATTTTCCCCATCTCTCGTAAAACCACAGATAACCCAACACCAAGCACAGCACTAATCCTATCATTTAAAACAAACAATCAAATACTAACACCAATCCCATAATTCTACAGTAGGTATAGAAAAGAATCGCCCCCTTTTAAATTAATCACATTTTGTTGTTTTGCAGCCTGAAAGATGACTTGCACAGTTTTTCTTTATTCAACTGTGTAAAAATAATAAAGAGAGTCACTGATTTGGAAAAGAATCACCCTACCTTCTAAACATGTCTTGTAAACTCAATCGGGCGAGGATAATCATCTTCTCAGCGGCACACAAAGCTTTGCACATCTAGAGGGTGCGATATTTGCCCACTCTTCTTTGCAGGACTGCTCAAGTTGAGTCAAATTTGATGGTGACCGTTTGTGGACTGCAGTCTTTAAATCATTCCACAGATTTTCAGTGGGGTTTAAGTCTGGGCTCTGACTAGGCCATGCAAGGACATTCACCTTTTTCTCCTTCAACCGCTGTGTGATCAGTTTTTCTGTGTGCTTTGGGTCATTGTCATGTTGGAAGGTAAACTTTCTTCCCATTGATAAATTTCCTCCTGTTGGCTTTACTATAGGTATAATGTGATTGGGATTGTGAGCTGTATTGGATTTCTGTCTGACATTTTGTTTGATGATGTGGCCAAATAATTCAATTAAGTGGTCTCATCCTACCACCTGCATTTTGGCAAAGCTTAGTTGTGATTGCATGCATGTGGCTTTTCTTGAGGAGTGGCTTTTGTAGAGAATTTGTGTTATTCTTGTCACATGAACACAATGAACACTCTAGATCATAAATTTCTGTAACTGCTTCAGAGTTGCTGTTGGCCTCTGGTTAGACTCTCTGATCAGTTTCCTTCCTACTTTTTCATCAGTTTAAAGTGATGTCCTGCTCCAGGGAGGGTTTGTCTTGTACTAAATTCCCATTTAGTGCATCCACTTCTTAATAATAGACATCACTGTGCTTCTAGTTAGTAGTAAAGCATTTAATCTCTTTTTGTCTCTTGACTTGTGCCTGTACACAACTTAATCCTAGAGATATTTTGATAGAGCCTTGCCACTTATGGATGTTTGCTTTATTTGCACTACTAGGGACTGAAATGCCCCAGCTTTTTATGCTGAGGTAATTAAAATGATCAGAGCTGTTCACAGTTGAAAGTGAAATAGTGTTGTGTGCCATTTAGAAAGTCATTAGCTTCACCTGATTGTGTTTACAAGTAGTAAAGGGATGATCCTTTTCCAAATCAGTGATTTGTTTTGTTTGTTTAAATTTTCTTCTGAAATGTTGATGTTATATCTTAATCTTGAATGTTAAAAGTTGCAAGTAAAAATAGCTGGATAAACTGAAAATGTGCCTGTCTTTATATATGGCTCCAAAACTACAAAATGTGATTATTGTAAAGGGCAGGGGTGCTCTGATTGATCGGTCGGCGATCATAATCGGCCGATAATAGCTTTGAGAAGTTTGATCGGCAGTCTCTATAATGGCCGATATAGAGAAGCCGATCAGATGACGCAAAACTAGCGGGACTTTTTTTTGCGCGCTGCTAAAATGGCTTCACCGGTCTGGCAATTCTACATGTTGTGTGAAAAATACAATTCATTAGCAATCTGCAACCTGTGTAACAAGCCAATTCCACGAGTCGGGAAGCACCCAAAGCATTTTAACACCACGAACCTCATCAGACATTTGAAGGTTAGTCACATAAAGGAACACGAGCAGTTTTCAAAGTTGGCTCGCGATAAGAGAGCGGGAGAGTTCAGCAACTCAGCTGTCGGTAATACCTCTACCTCACCTACGCGGTTTCGCTCGGTGGCCATAAGTACGGTTCATCATTATTCACCGCGAGTTTTGGCGCTGGATTTACGATTCCATCTTTCCGCGCGAAAAATGAAACATGTTTAATTAAACTAAACATTAAATTACACTAAACGTGTTAAATTTTTTGGCAGTCCTTGCAGAACTTCCGGCGACTCACGTCCTACTTGTCTGTTATTTAATTTAATTTTATACAATCTACAGGAAAGTTGTATTTATCAAGCTCTAAGCTGTTCCCAATTACTAACCAAGCACAGGCTGCTATGTTTTAAGTTGACGTGTTGCACATGTTGCTTGCCAATAAATATAGTTGTCAATTCATGATATTCCTCTTCTTGTAATTTCAATACTTAATTTACATTGTTGTTGAATATAGTTTAATAAATAATGCTGCATGATAAGGCTTCAAGTAGACCCTGTAATCGGTCATCGGTTTATGGTTTAGTCATTATTATTAAATAATTATTTACTATATATAAGCTTATGCTCCTCTTTTTTAGTTGCTAGAACAACAACAGTAGCAACTACGACTACCACCACAACTACAGCAGGTATGTGCAAATGGCTTCTGAGTTTTTTTTCAATGAAGGTTTTCTAAAAACCTGTGCCTTTTTTATGACTTTTGCTGTGTGCATATTTTTAGTGGTTCGATTGGGTGTCCGAGGTATGCAGCTAAGCGATTCTACGACGTTCAGCATGCTCACATCATGGGAATCTCTGGGCCCAAACGTGCGTCAGTATAGAGTATCATATATTTCAACACGTGGAGACAGAGCTGAACAAGTGGTGAGTGCAGAATATTAATAATATAACACCAACACTGTAGCTGCAGCTGAAACTTACTGTTACTTACACTGACACACACACACACACACAGTACCGATACTATGTATGAATTACTTTAAACATGCAACGTCTTCTGTTTTTACATGTTTTATGACTTTATTTGACACTTGGCCAGAGTATGCTAAACCGTTGCATGCTAAAACTTTTAGTGGTATTTGTTGTTTATTTTATTCGTGCTTTCATTTAGTGTCCAGCTCAAAGCAAAGGTTTGTATTTAAACTCCCTGGCATAAACAGAGAGAAGAATTCCGTGCATATAAAGATACTTTGGGTCAGCTAAGTTTAAACTTTTAAAAGCCAATTTCTGAGTGCATGATCTTGAAAATTCCTTCCAGATTGCAGTGTGTGTGTATGTATGTGAGTTATTTTAAAAGAAAAGAAGCACTTCTCTCATTTTTAACTTGACTTTTAGGTTGAAAGTCAACTAGAAAGATAATTATTTTTAAACTGGCATGAAGTTATATGGTTACGTGATCATACTGAGGCATGTATTCAATTTGCGCAAGAAAAGACAGACTCTAATATTACAGTAGATTATCACTATATTATATTATAAATATTTTATTGTTGTAAACTATTTAATTTAGAACGTTTCGATGAATTAGATGTTTAATGAAATGCATTTTTTTAAACCTATGAAGTCAGTACATGACCTCCAGTGTAAATATTCATAGTTTTAATAATAAAGTTCTCTGCCATGCGATCAATTTATAAATAATCTGCTAATTATTGATATATTGACATCGGGAAAGGAAAACACAAGGTTTTAAGATTTCCAGCTTTTGGTTGCTTATTTTCATTGTTGTACCATTTACAGCTCTTAATATTTTGCTGCCTTAAGGTAATTTGCCAGAAATGTTATCCCATCCTTGGTTTATATGTTGAAACGTATGATATTTCTATGGTCTTTGGACTGCGGATAGTAAGTGTTATTGTGTTACATGACCTTCCTGTATCATGTTATTATTTCTTAATGATCTCCCTTTTAAAATGTACTCTTTAAATTACTAACCCAGCACTATGTGTTTCTCACACCAGCCCTGGAAACAAGTAAGTTTACTGTTACTGTAGATAAATAGGATTAAATAAAGTTTGCCTTGCAGCATGATGCATTCTTCTCATCATCATGATGAGAACATTTGCCTTATGGGAAAAAAAGGGTCAGAAATAAGAGCACTCTTGTTTGTGTTCAGGCATTCCTGTACACAGTTTTTGCTGGGACTCGAGATTTATGAGTCTGAAGTTTAGGCGCATTTTATTGGCCAGTAAAAAATAAAACAGCCAGAATCAGCAACACTGCCGGCACATGTTATGAAAAATGAAGGAAAAAAATGTTTGGCAGCACCTGTGTGCTTTTGTTCGTTTCTAAAAAGAAGGTTACAAGAAGTTTTACAGCTTGTTGTAAAGTTTAATATACTTTAAAATGTTTTAATGAAACATTGTTGTCTCATCATCTATACTGCTTTATCCTGTCACGGTGTGCCTGAAACCTCTCCCAGGAGACTTAGGGCACGAGGCGGGGTACACCCTGGATGGGGTGCCTATCCATCACAGAGCACACACATACACATATACACACACACACACACACACACACACACACACACACACACACACACACACACACACACACATTATGGGCAATTTGTGAATGCCAATTAGCCAAGTTTGCATGTCTTCTGACCCTGGGGCGAAACACACCAAGCACAGGGAGAACACGCAAACTCCATGCGCACAGACCCCTGATCCTGGAGGTGCAGGGCGACAGTGCTAACCACTACACCACCGTGCCGCCTAAATGAAACGTGTTTAGTCCAAATATTTTTTTTCCTGGTGGTATCAACTCTGCTCCTCAGAGGCAAAGTAAAAAGTATATAGTGTTCCTAAATAGTACAACTAGGTCTTTCTAATATCAATAATTTGTTCAAGCACAGTCACTTCGTAGCAACCCTAAAGTGCAAAACAATTTAGAAACAGAACAGCAAAAAATAGACAGCAAATGCAACAATAGAAGAGCAAAAGCAGAAACAAGACAGCAAAATCTGAAACATTACAACAAAAGCAGAAACAAGACAGCAAAAGCAGACACCCAAAAGCAAAAATAGAAACAATAGCAAAAGTGAAACCACAATAGCAAGATGAGAAACACTAAAAACGGTGTAACGTGACAGCAAAACGGAAACACAGCAGCAAAAATGGAGACACCAAAAATGGAAACAGCAGAGCAAAAATGGCATTGAATGCAAAATACTTTAAACATGAAAACACAATGGAACAGAGTGGAAACACAACAGCAAATTGGAAACACTGTACCAGATTTGAAAAACTGACATCAAACGTGAAAACATGACATCAAAAGTGGAATCACAACATTAAAAGTGAAAATACATCAAATGTATCATCAAACCGAAAACATGACAGCAAAGGTAGAAACACTAAAAATGAAAAGGGTACTCTAGGTTGTTATTGAACAACCACTTCTCTTTCCGGATTGGACACTGGGCGCTGTAGCCAATCAGACAAACAATCATGTGATGTGTAATAAGAAGCTACTCCTTCTGTTTTGTTTTTCAATTCCTCTACTAGAAATTAGCAAAGCGCACTGAACAAAACACTGCACTGTTGTATAAATTAAACTGAAAATTGCCTCAAATTTGGAATCTATTTTTTGTCATGTACACAACCATACACATACTATTCTGTTATCTGTAATCTGTCAGCTTGTAGTGTATTATAATGGAGCTATAGTGCTAACACATAATGGTCGGTACATATCACATACTGTAGCAAACACTCCTGTGGCATTGAACAGAAATCCATACTATTTACTGTAACACTCTTTCAACAAGACTTTTAAATGTCTTAAATGATGATACTTATCCTACGCCTGTTTTCTAAATTGTACATAATCTACAGGCTGTAACTTGTAGCCTGTACTGTAGTTTATGATCACTGGGATCTCTGTAGGGCAATTCCAGGGTTATGGATGTGACTGTCTGCACAGGCGTAGCTTCAAGGAGCCCAGGTGTATATCTGGTCAAGTGACTGCAGGATTGAATTCAAACCAATGTTAAAAGTTCAACATTTTGATGAGTTCTGTTACAGGACAGTGTTTCAGGTGTCTTAAACTGTACTATAGACATTTACCATTGATTACATTTGTTGGAATGTAGATGCATCTTCACACATTAGTAATTCTATGTTTTCTGTGTAAAAACATTATAAAAATCATCTGATCATAGCAGGTCTTAATTGAATTTATTTGAATTGCAAATACAATTTTAGATGAAAAACAACACACTGTGTAACTGTTTTCACTGTGCCATTATTTATTGAACAAAAGTATATTGAACAGCTTGTACTAAAGATCCACCCTAGTAACAATAACTTGAAGTAAAAATATTGGCTGTTCTTCTTTATAACATTGCTTTAGTTGATTGAGGTTTTTGAGCAGTCGCTTATGCACAGTTCTGTTAAAGTCCCACCACAGCTGGGTTGAGGTCTGGACTTTTACTGGGCCATTCCAAAACCTTGATTCTTTTATTTTTCAGCCATTCTGATTTGCTTCGGATAATTGTCCTGTCGATTGATAATTCCCCCCCCCGATTTTCTTTTCCTAATTTAGTCGTGTCCAATTCCTCCCCTTCACTAGGGGGCTCCCGCATTAAGGCTACTACTACCACTCAGTCGGGAGGGCCGAAGACTATCACGTGGTTCCTCCGAACCACGTGACTCCAGACGCCCGCATCTTTTCGAACTGCCCGCTCACGCACCGTTTGGGGCGGCGTAACACACGCTATCCGCTCCTTCCGCTTGCGTGAGCTCACAGACGCCCCTGATTGGCTGTAGAGCCGTGATTAATGTGGGAGCACTAAGTACCTCTCATCCCTCCCCTCTGAGAGTGCTCGGCCAATCAGCTCTCTCTAGACCTCCGGCTGCGAGAGGTTACAGCATCACCCGGGAATCGAACTGGCGATCTCCGGATGATAGGGCGAGCGCTTTACCACTTCGCCACTCGGACGCAATTGACTCGATTTTGACCAAGCTTCAGCTGTCGGACAGATAGCCTCAAATTTTCCTCTAGAATATTCTTGTGTACAGAGAAGTTCATGTTGACTCAATGACTGCAAGGTGTCCAGGTCCTGTAGCTGCAAAACAAGCCTAAATGATCACCCTCATAACATGATACAGGAAGGTCATGTAACACAAAAACACTTACCATGCACAATCCAAAGACCATGGAAATATCACAAGTTTCAACATATAAACCTCCCCCCATATCCCCTCATTTAAATGCTTTTCTGTTGCACCATTTGGTAGTCAAATTTAACTGACACAGAATCTGTTATGTATCTTTACTTTGGATACATTCACACCTTCTGAATGTAATACTAAGACTCTCGAAACAGCCTGGTGTAAATACTCAAACTGAAGATAACTATAAAACTAAACACACTGGTTCCTGTAGATGATGATCCCTGGCAGTCAGCACTCGGTGGTGCTGCAGCCGTTGCTGTCGGACACAGAATACAGAGTGAGCGTGACAGCCATTTACGCAGACGGAGAGGGACCTGCCATTACGCGATCTGCCCGCACATGTACGTGTCTGATCACTCTGGGATTATGGGTGAAAGCAGAGTGTATCCTAATGAAAGCATTCCTTCTCACTCATTTGTCCAATTAAGACTCATTGTCTTTGTCTTCCCTCTTCAGTGCCTCTGATTGCTCCTAAGAACCTAAAAGTGTCTGAAGAATGGTACAATCGCTTCCGCATCACCTGGGACACCCCTCCGTCACCCACAATGGGATACAGGGTCATCTACCAGCCTGTCTCAGGTATCCACATCCACTTGCTGTTTAGCCATAATGCAAATAAGGTAGATTAATATTAGGGGTGCTACGATCAGGATTTTTGGGGCCGATCACCGATCTCCGATCACTAGAAGCTGTATCGGCCGATACCGATCACCGATTACAGGGTCTACTCGAAGCCTTATCATGTAGCATTATTTATTAAACTATATCTAACAACAGTGTAAATTAAGTATTGAAATTACAAGAAGAGGAATATCACGTAGAATATTCTACGTAGAATAACACGTACAGTAGAATTGGCAGACCGGTGAAGCCATTTTAGTAGTGCACAAAAAAATTGTCCCGCGAGTTTTGCATCATCTGATCGACTGATTAGCACCCCTAATTAATACTGCCATGCCATATCTATACTACTGATTACTCTGAAGTAGTGGTGGTACTCGTACACAAATCCTTTACTTGAGTAAAAGTAGAGATTCCCTAGCGCAAAAAATAAGTAAAATAATAAAAAAGTAGAAGTAGAAGTAGAAATTCATGTGTACTTGAGTTAAGTTATAGAAGTACTCACCTTGCAATTTAGTTATATATCAAAGGTACAGCACTTGTATTAGCTCACAGTACTCTTTATTAATAATATAAAAAAAACCTCTGAAACTCAATTAAAATACTACTCACCATTTAAGGTAGTGCAGAAACATGCAGAAACATACTTACTGTAAGTAGGAGTAAAGATATTTGTTGTAATATGTAGTGGAGTAAAAGTTAAAAAAAAAGGCCTCTAATAAAACTACCCAAATAAAGTACAGGTACAGAAAATATTTTCTTAATTATATTCATAATAAAAGTAAATATACTCAGTTCCATTCCACCTTTATTAAGGCTTCTACCAGTACTGAAATTATTGCTGATTAAATCAGTATTCTGCTGGATGACTTTGAGATCATTTAACTCTTGGTATTAGCTGAACTAGCTGAACTAATTAGGTTTACTTACATCTTGGTGTATGAAAGGCTGTCATTCACTGTGAGAGAAAATCTCACATGACGAGCAATGTTTCGGACATCTTCAGCTTGTTTGTTAAACTAGGTTTTCATACATTGCCATTCTTGTAGCAAGTCTAGGCAAACGATGCTGAAGTATGTTATAGAGTAAAACAATTGTAGACATGTATGGCTCGTTGCCAGGATTCAGCAGTCACATACTTTTCATGACATTTTTCTGGCTCATAGACCCGAGAAACTTTGGCATGCAACATTTTATTCTGTAAGACTATACAGGATTTCTTACTAATGCATAGCACATTTAAATAGCATTGTCCATCAAAATATTTCCAGGATTTTTTAATGAAAATGAAACTTGGTCGTGTTAATTGGTGTCACTGAATGTGTGTGCACGTGTGCAGTACCAGGCCGCGCCCTGGAGACGTTCGTTGGTGACGACGTGAACACCATGCTGATCTTAAACCTGGTGAGTGGCACGGAGTACAGTGTGAAGGTCATTGCGACGTACACCACGGGCTCCAGCGAAGCTCTCACTGGCAGAGCCAAAACACGTGAGTTCCCCAAACCGCACAATACACTTAACACTACGTGTGTGTGTGTGTGTGTGTGTGTGTGTTTTCTCTGAGACAGATGAAGCAACTGCAGCTCCAGCCGTGGCCTTCCCACCTATTGATTAAACAATTATTAATTTAAGTAATTGTTCAATATATTCAAATTTCTGGAATAAATAGCTTGTTCACATCTACTTCACATTCAATATGTCTTTTCTTTTAGATCAAAAACAGTCTATCAGCTCCTCTAATGTCCATTGTTGTGTCTTTTCCTCCTTCTAGTATACCTGGGTGTAACTAATCTGAACACCTATCAGGTGCGAATGAACAGTATGTGCGCTCAGTGGCAGCCTCATTCTCACGCCACCCAGTACCGCGTCACCATCGACTCCCTGCTCAGTGAGTACAGCAAGTGAAACATATTGAATTGTATACAGCAAAAGTATTCGGTGTATTCAATCCGTGTTTTTTTTGTATAATGCGAATTCGGTAGACGTCGTTACGAAGCAGATTTACAGAAACCCGGCCGCATTCTGCTAAGCTGCGTCCGTCGACTAAATGAGCTGATTGAACGTAGATGCAGTAAGTCACCGGAAAAGACCTCTCGCCTTGGAGAATTGGAGTTTTGACTGAGATGAGGGGGTAACCTTTAATATGTGTCAGGGTGGGAGGTGGTTGTGGGTTATCATCAGGCACACGCTCACTCTTTCTTAAAATTGGGATGAAGAAATGAGCTCTGGGTAAATCTGCACTCTGTGAAGAGAGACAAACGCTCGAGGCTCAGCTGGATATGAAAGGCACTCTGATCTTAAACACATACCCCCCCCCTCCCCCACACACACACACACACACACACACACACATTGCATACTAATGTTATGTTGATGGCGGGATCCTTTGGGAACGTGGAATTTTATTTCTAGATTAAAAAATATGGATGCGTTTTGCTCCATCTAGCTAATTCCTTTATAAAGCTGTTACGTATGAGTATTTCTATCTAAACTTATCCACATTGCAATAATACATTTAAAAAAATATGTATATCAAAACAAATAGAATCATACAGAATATTAGAATTTATTATTTTTCACAATTACTACTTTTTTCCTATTCCACAATGACTGACAGGCACTGAGGTCACACTTCCATCACTATGATTGACAGGCACTGAGGTCACTCCTCGGCCACTGAGACTGATAGGCACTATGGACATACCTCCACCACTGATAGCCACTCAGGACACACCTCTGTCTCTGAGACTGATAGCCACTCAGGACACACCTCCATCATTGACACTGACAGGCACTGAGGTTACACCCCTGACACCGACAGGCTCTTAAATCACACCTTAATCACTGACAGGCACGGAGGTCACACTTCATAAATAAATAAACAGGCCACTTATGCACTTCTGGTTAGATGCTAACTTTGTTTCATTGGCTCTGCACAATAACAATAAAGTTGAATCTAATCTAATCTACTCTAATCGTGGTCACACCTCCATCACTGAGACTGACAGGCACTCCTCTGTTATTGAGTATCATATTATGTCATTATGTCGCAATATTGTTTAAGGTGGCTGGAATAGGGACTAGGTGTGGTTAGTCCCCTGCATGATGAGAATTTATTTTTAATTTAAAAAAAATTATAACAACTTTGCTGCAAGAAGCTTTATAATAATCCAGGACTCAACATCTAATGACCTAGCCAAAACAAACAAACAAACAAACAAACAAACAAAAAAAGGCAACAACAAAAAAGAAGTGCATTAAGAAAAAGCTTTAGATCAACTATATTTCAAACGAAGGAACATACAGTGTATCTCTCTGTGTGATTTTGATTCTAAGCACATGGTTAATAGCAGTATGACAGTTCTTAATCATGAAATACAAAGAAAAACAGTTTTGATTCTGTTAATAAACAGGACTTTAGTCATGAACGCATTGAGTTTCAGTATGGTTTAGGCAAAATGCAGCTCATAATCATCACATTTTTTTAAGACTCACAAGTCTCTGAGGCATCCCGGTGAGATTATTTACTGCAGCAGGAAGGAGAGCTGTAGGTGCAAATGGTGTCAGGAAGGAGAAGCAGAAGAAAGCACAGACGCAATTTATCAGGATTGTGCACAGGTGTTACAGCAGGCAGGCGGGTCAGGAGGCCGAGGAGACATTGGTTGGGAAAAGCGTCAAGTCCATGGGCATGTGTTGTAATATCACCTGAAAATGTACAACAGTAATTAATGTTGTGACCAATTGTGCACATGCTACGTAATAATTTTTGACTAAATTAAACTTTTATAAGCAGATAATCAGGAATAAATGTTCTTTGTTGCTATAATTTAATTTGTAGTCATTTGAAAATTGGATTATTTGATTAATATGTTTTAGTTTTAGAGATTGCTTGAGTTAGGTGGGTTTTTGTGCTCATTCAGGTCCGAAGCTGCAATGCTGAAAGCATCTCAACATTTCAAAGCTGTTTTAATTGTAACTTGGCTCAGGTTCAGCATGTGAGTTGTATTATTAATATAAAATAAGCAACAATGGAAAAGATAAATAAACACGTGGAGAAATATTCATGATGGGTTTGTTTTTTTAACAACAGAATATAGACTTTTTTGTAAAAGCATTTAAAATTCTTTGTCACAAGGTGGAGGCAGGTGCATCACTCAAGACTGGTTCATTATGAAAATAATTGTTTATCGATAATCCAAATCAGCAGATGAACCTCGTGGTCAAGCACAGGCCGGGCTGTCCGAATCAATCATTGTGTTTTTCTCTGTAGCACTGCATGGTAATAATTCATAGACATAAACTTATAGACAAGGGCGTTAGATATTAAACAGGAAGAAGAGACCACAATTTATTCTGTTTATATCCTTTTCTATGTCTGCATAATCACCTATCTGATTCACTGTATTTTATTAATGCCATGTTGTATTGCAGATGGCCAGAAGCAGGAAGTGAGGCTGGACGGATCAGAAGCCAGGCATTGCTTTAACGACCTGAATCCAAACACGCAATATAAAATCAGTGTTTACGCTCTGCTACAGGAGACAGAAGGTCCCGCTGTCACCGCCATCCAGAGAACACGTGAGTGTGTGCTGCCAACAGGATCAGGGAGGTTATTTAACACACACACAGTGGTAATACAGTATCTAGATAGAAAGAGAGACAGGCATATACTGTAGCTAGATAGATAGACAGACAGACAGATAGATAGATAGATAGACAGACAGACAGATAGATAGATAGATATATAGACAGACAGATAGAAAGACAGACAGATAGATAGACAGATTGATAGACACAGACAGACAGATAGATGGATAGACAGACAGACAGATAGATAGATATATATAGACAGATAGAGTACATTATTAATCCCAAATGGAAATTGTATTGTTACAGCAGCCAAGAAAATTAAAGTCTGTGTTAAAATGAAAAATTACTATGACAAATAGGGTAAAGAAACATAAATATATGATTTACTGTATAGAATATTGCATTCGGGCAGATATATAAGAATTGCATATTAAGGTACATTTATGAGGTAAAATGTTGCATAATTATAATAATATATACTGTTCCCATGTACATGATTGTATATAAGTGGTAAATGTCAGTACAGATTCACTAGAATGGTATGGATAAGTTTTTTTTATTATTAAAAAAAATGAGAGAATGAATGTACGTGATCATATTACTACAATCTGCAACAAGGTGGGAAAAGGTTATAGGTGCATTAAGTTACAATCAGTATCCAAAACTGGGGTATAAATGTAAATCACAAACACCTTCATATATTCTACATAGAATTTCATATTATGTTTAATAACTACAGATTCAACGCTGTCAAAAAATAATCCTAACACATTTACTGCATGTCCTTATGTGCCATTTTCAGTCACACAATCCAGACTATAGATGTGGCACTTCCAAGATTGCTCACACCACAGGCTTCAGCTTGTAAACACACACACGCGCGCACACACACACTTAGACACTCGCACGTACCCACAACCACGCAGGTGCACTTACACACCCACAGAAGTGATAATTACTCACAGTGTTTGTGAATGCGGTGAGGCAGCATATGGCAGCTCCCAGGCACATATTCAATTTATGATTTGATTTAATTTTTTTGTGAAATGTTAAACACAGTGGTGTTGGTTATCCTCACACAGGTAAACACTCATCCACTGTCACTGATCTTATGAATTATGAAGCTTGATCAGGCAGCGAATCAAACACCTCATCAGACAGATCACAGGGGATAGAGATGCCACATCCTCACATCCTCCATTCACTTCCTAACCAAAGCAGTGCGTAGACTATAGATTAGCGCTTGAAGAATAAATCCAAGACAGCTGGTGGTTTAAACCACGCAGCCCAAACATTTACATGCTCATTCTCTTGCCTCTTCCATCTCTCTTGTGTGTTTATCTCGGTGTGTGTTCTGTTAGTACCGGTGCCGACCAGTCCTCCCACCAGGCCTCCCACCACCACGCCACTCCCCACCATCCCTGTCGCTAAGGAGGGTAAGCATCAAAACCTGCAAATGCAGAGCTCCTTAAAGGAAATCTCAATTTTCAAACAATAACACAATGACCTTTCAATAACATTTTGTCTATCTAAAGATTTTGATAATTTATTATTGTTTATCTTATCACATTATAAATATGAAATGGTGTCAGATTGGCTAAAGTATATTGTTGCTTATTTTTTAATTGGCACATTTACACTGAAGAATAAACATACAGTAAGAGCATTACCATGGAGATTACTCAGCCTCTTATTACTGGTGTTAGACTCGGTAGATGGAAATCAGATTTGAAAAAAAAAAAAAAAAAGTTGAAACAGGAGAGACAAAAAATAAAACGTATATATAAATGTACAGTATGTGTTTTGGTCTTGCTTTCCTGGGAAGGTCACTTGTGTGTATACAGTATAAAACTTTTTTTTGCAAAACCCATTAAGCACCATAATAAAACCGTCTCTCACGAAGACCTTCCCAGAAAAGCAAGACCAAAACACAAAGGTTCATTTAGGAAAATCAATAAATAACAGCACCTCAGATTAGAGTCGTCATGAAGGCTTTAAAGAGCACAAGTAAGTAACAGACACATCTCAATATCACCTGAACAGAGGAGATTATTGCATAATTTGGACGCGTTCAGCATTGTTTTAGAGTGTAATAATAAATAAACATCAAGAAAGACCATGGAATTATAAGATGTGTCAAAACTTTTGACTGATATATACTTTGTGTGTGTGTGTGTGTGTGTATATATATACATATATATATATATATATATATATATATATATATATATATATATATATATACATTTTAACAGCATTTTATTGATATTAGTTGTTATTAGTTTGTTCTGAGTATTGTCGCTATGGTAACAGTCAAACTCTGTTGCGAATGATTTTAGCAGTGTGATGCAATTGACATTTTCTTAATTATTAAAGAGAGAAGGAGAGTGAGTGAGAGAGAGAGAGAGAGAGAGAGAAAGTAGTGTTTTTATTTATTTAATGAGCACATTCCAGCTATTTAAATATTATGTTTATTTTTTTATCGTTTTTAATTAACATTACGCCTGTTTACTGGAATTTCAGTAAACTTTTTCAGACAGCACATTAATTCCAAGTTGACATCATTTAAAATAGTTACAGTATATTAAATTACTGGTTGCTTAACGTTCAGCACGGTCGCCTCGCCCCTCAGTGGTCCAAAGGCACACGGAGTAGGCTGATTGGTATTTCCAACAGTATAGTTTATGACTAAGCGTCTGATTTTGGTGATTTGTTGAAGGAACTGTGCCGTGATCAGCTGTACTGTACACTATAGATAATAGAGGAATGTATGGATAGATGAGGTTTCAATTCAAGTGACAAGTTAAACAATTATATAGCTATGAATTAAATATTAAATGTCACTCCTGGGGTGTGTGAAAAGCTGTTTTTTTTTTATTTTATTGGTGACAAAATACCAAAATAAATAAATAGATAAAACAGCAGCTTTGAGAATCACTTGACCTCAACAGCCTGTTAAAAGCTTTGTAGAAAGGAAAACCGCACGTTCTGCTCCGTTTCATTAGTTCAGCACTCAACTGCATGACACCTGAACTCTCTCTCTCTCTTTTTCTTCTTCTATCAGTCTGTAAAGCTGCAAAGGCAGATCTGGTGTTCCTGGTCGATGGCTCATGGAGCATTGGCGATGACAACTTTCTAAAGATCATCCGCTTTCTGTACAGCACAACTGGCGCTTTGGATGAGATTGGCCCTAGAGGCACGCAGGTCAGAAAACTAAGGATTTCTTTTTATTGCACTCGTGTAGATTCACATTGAGTCATTGGCAAACACTCTTATTTACAGCCATCTCTCTGTTAATGTTAAACCCCATATTTATATTTAATATGAGAATAGATGATAGAAATAGATTCGCATCATCTCTAGGATGGAGCATCACTTTCTCTCTCTCTCTCTCTCTTCAGGTGGCCATAGCCCAGTTCAGCGATGATGCTCGCACTGAGTTTAAGCTCAATTCATATGATAACAAAGAGAGTCTTCTGGAGGCCATTCAGAGAATTTCATATAAAGGAGGCAACACTAAAACAGGTAGGTGAATTTCTCTCAAACCTCTGTACTGTATGTGTTTCTGAGACTACTTTGTCCTGAATGGTCATTCACAGCTGGATGACACGATGCCGTTCCTTGTCATCCAGCTGTATATGAGCATTCAGGATGCTTCAGTGATGTCCCCAAATACTGTATAGACATGAGTTTCGTATCTAAGCCAATATTAGCAAATCATACTGTAAGGCCGTCAAATATCAAATTAGTGGCTACAGAAGTTATCTAGGCAAATGCAACTTCTACAGCTATGGAAGAAAAAAAAAAAGAACAATTTATTTGAGAAAACTTCTGGAATGCAATCAAGAGGAAGATGGAGATTCGCAAACCATCAGACAAAGCTGAGCTGTTTGCTTTTTTGCAAAAAGAATGGTATAAATTTACCCAACAGCAATGTGAATAACTGGTGGAGAGCCAAAAACGCATGAAAGCTGTAATGAAATACAGATTTCTTAATGTTATTTAGCCAAAGCATTAACACAATCTGTTTACAAATTATTTGCATTTTGTTTTATGTGAGTTATTAAAGCTCTGCAAATACTCCATGATCTTGGGTTATTTTGATGTGTTGCGATGTTGTCATTTCCTGTAAATATAAACTCTAAATAACAAGAGTTATATTTTGAATTTAGGAGAAATGTTGTCTATATATATATATATATATATATATATATATATATATATATATATAGCACCAGAATATCATAGTATCCTGCTACACCGCGGCATGGACGTATCATGGTCATACTGTAGCATCCGCCTGAAGAGGTCACTGAAATCCATTCACATACTGTACAGGAGCAACAACACAGTGACATCCCAGTGACAGCCTTGGAATAAAGATTCACGATTAGTACAGACCAAAGGTTTGGACACACCTTCTCATTCAAGGAGTTTGAATTTGTATTATGGCAAGAAAAAAGCAGCTAAGTAAAGAAAAACGAGTGGCCATTATTACTTTAAGAAATGAAGGTCAGTCAGTCCAAAAAATTGGGAAATTGGGAAAACTTTGAAAGTGTCCCCAAGTGCAGTCACAAAAACCATCGAGCGCTACAAAGAAACCGACTCACATGCGGCACCGCCCCAGGAAAGGAAGACTAAGAGTCACCTCTGCTGCGGAGGATAAGTTCATCCGAGTCACCAGCCTCAGAAATCGCAGGTTAACAGCAGCTCAGATCAGAGAGCAGGTCAATGCCACACAGAGTTCTAGCAGCAGACACATCTCTAGAACAACTGTTAAGAGGAGACTGTGTGAATCAGGCCTTCATGGTAGAATATCTGCTAGGAAACCACTGCTAAGGACAGGCAACAAGCAGAAGAGACGCGTTTGGGCTAAAGAACACAATAAAGAACACAATAAAGAAAACTCGCTGAATGAGAAGGTGTGTCCAAACTTTTGGTCTGTACTGTGTATATATTCCAGTGGTCTCTCTTTATTTTCTTTTTTATATCGGTAAAATGTGTGACTCTGTGCTCTAGGAAGAGCCATGCAGCATGTGAAGGATGCAGTCTTCACCCGGACAGGAGGAACCAGGAGGGGTGTACCCAAAGTGCTAGTGGTGTTGACAGACGGCCGCTCCCAGGACGACGTCAATAAAATCTCCCAGGAGATACAAATGGAGGGTGAGTTGCTCTACCTACAGTATCTGTCCATGTGTTCCTGTCCGTCGCTGATGATAATGCTGACTTTCTTTATTTTTTTATTTCTACTGCTTGATTGTGTCTAATAATTGTGTGTGCATTAACCTGTTCTGTACTTTACAATTTCTTTAAAACTTTAGCACGTCTCAGAGGTCCTCCAAAGTGCAGATGTGTAAATGCTGAATTTCCAGCTGAAAAACCTCACACATGATCCAATTCATCACATCTCAGACTCGATTTGTTTCACTCTTCCTCCAAATATACAGTTTCAGTCGCTTTGTAAATTATATTGTGCTGAGACGCACACCTCCAGAGAGGATCAGAAGAGCCGAGCAAAAATGGAGATGAGGTCACATTAGTGAGGAAAATATAATTGGCCTATTTACTGTAAGCTTGTTTTCTGTACATGCTTGCTAGAGACCGATCTGAATATGTGCAAATGACTAAAAAAGTGAATTAAATTAAATTTTACAATTTTGCTGCTAAATAGAATATTTTTAGCATAAATACTAACTGACAAAATACTTAAAATAACATAATATATTTATTATTATTTTATAACGCTGTACCTGTATTTATTTGATATACAGTAGTTGATCATTGAGAATTAGTTAAACTTACATAATGCAGAGTGTAAGAAAAAAAGTGCATACTGTTTATTAAAAAAAATCTTCTAAAAACTTCTAGCTGTAGCTCATAAATGTATAATAATATAACAAATAAAAACAAAGTGATACAGGATAACACTTGAAATCACTCATCACACCCCGACGAAGACCGTGAAGTTCCCACTACTATATGTCTTATAAATATTAAAGAATGCTGTGCAAACAGGGCCAAAATTGAATAAAGTGCACGTCGCCTCTTGTGAAAGCCTCTGCCAGGTTCTGCATGCGTCTTGTTGTGACTAATTTCCTGTCACGCACATGATCATGATGAGAGTTATTTGCTCTTCGCAGGCGCTCTTCACGCACTAACTACAGCGTCAGTGCGTCCGGCGGGTCGGTATAAACAATGCGACATCTGCAGAGGTTTTCATCACGCAGTCATGGTGTGAGGAATTGGAATCAGTATTCATACAAAAATCCTCTGATCCTAACGTACAGTAGATGCGCTGATACTGTAGCTTACTGCAGGCTTGCTATCAATGTGATAGCACCAGAATATCATAGTATCCTGCTACACCTTTAGGTTTATTGGCATGGACGTATCGTGGTCATACTCTAGCATCCGCCTGAAGAGGTCACTGTGAGAAATCCATTCACATACTGTACAGGAGCAACAAGACAGTGACATCCCAGTGACAGCCTTGAAATAAAGATTCACGATTCTAACGTGGTTTATTGGCATGACAAATATTTACGTTCGTATTGCCGAAGCTTAGAGAGAAAAATAACACAAGTAGAGAGTGAAATAAATAAATAAATGAATGAATGAATAAAACAGTATAGAAAGAGTAACAATAAATAAATGTATATAAAATAAGAGTACAGACATTTAGTCAAAGATAAAGTGACTCTCGTTAACATTATAAAAAAAAGGAGCGAAAACAAAGTGTATGTACATAATAATAATAGTGAATTTTTCCATACTTGTTGTACATCAATAAGAGGTCTTAGTTCTGCCGTTACCTGGTCAATGCCATCATTACTAGATCCTTATTAAGTTCTCTCTGTGTCTTACTTTAACCGGATCCTCTCCATGCATTTTTATTTAACATGTCAAAAGAAAATGTGGCAGCTTCAGGTCAATACTACGTCCTCACTGGTTTGTACAAGCTCTAACTGTGTTCACCCAGTTTTGGGGGAATGTGGCTCAGTGTGACAGGGTTTAAGATGAAAGCACCAAGGGTGTGTGTGTGTGTGTGTGTGTGTGTATAATGTTTTAATATCTTTCGTTTCATTGCCTTTTTATGCTCAATAATTATTTTTATTGCTTCCGATTTCCAGTATCTGTAGTTGTTCTGCATCACATCAGCAGACACAGAATTTCGCCTAGAAAATAACAGGACAAACACTGTAATTGTATTTTATAAAGTCTGACCAGAGGATGAATTATTAGAGATATAAAGAGTGCGGCCTGGTTAGAACAGTACAGAAGGTTTGGACAAGAAGTGCTGTTATATCTGAGTAGATTCGTGTCTGGATCTGACCTGCTGTACAAGATTTGTATTCCAAAGCAGAGCTGTAGTTCCTGAAATAATAATGTTTCTGCACGAACTCCAGGTTACATCGTGTTTGCAATCGGTTTCGCCGATGCCGATTATGGAGAGCTGGTGAGCATCGCCAGCAAACCCAGCGAGAGGCATGTGTTCTTCGTGGATGACCTTGATGCTTTCAGAAAAATCGAAGAGAAACTCATCACGTTTGTGTGCGAGGCCGCATCGGCGAGTAAGTCTCAAATCCTAATATGTCCTGACGCACAAAAACTCATCTATGTCATGTTTATTTCCATTTAAAGTCTATTACATTTTCTGACTAATTTGTTTCTTTGGTCTTCTGCAGCTTGTCCTTCTGTAGCGATGAGTGGCAGCACATTACCAGGTCAGTCGCAAAAAAGAAATACAGTAGGTATAAGGTCATTAAGGTTCTCCATACACTAATATCGCTTGTGTTTCTATCTAGGAACAAGTTACAGTCATACAAGCAGATTAAAAAGAGTGTTACAGTACTTATAGTCATTGATATGGACGTTTCCTGACATGATAGCAGAGAGCGTCGAGATTCTCATTATCATAACAAGATATAACAAAGCTGATAAGGGAGTGACTGTGTATAGCAGTAATAAAACAAGGCTACTGTGCGTTCACATTACAAGCCACATTTGCATTGCGATTTGCATGACATGACCATTCACA